>CM054806.1:6432315-6975831 GCA_028984105.1 Lavandula angustifolia | reverse complement strand
CGGTTCAAAGAATGTCATCATGTGTCAGCAGTTCGAGAAAATGACGAAGGATAAATTCAAGATGTCAATGATGGGAGAGATGAATTATTTCCTTGGATTTCAAGTCAAACATTCAGAAAAGGGAACGTTCATCAATCAAAGCAAATACACTCGAGACCTCATCAAGAAGTTCGGTTGTACATCTGGCAAACGAATCAAGATCCCGATGAATACGAAGATGAAAATAGATCTTAACAAAGAGGGAGTAGCAGTACACCATACTTAATTTCGTGCAATTATTTGTTCTCTATTATATCTTACTGCTACTAGACCTGACATAACTTATGTTGTAGGTGTCTGCGCTCGATTTCAGGCGAATACTAAGCAGAGCCATATGGACTCAGCAAAGAAGATTCTCCGCTATCTCATAGGAACACCTAACATGGGTTTGTGGTATCCAGCAAATGATAATATTGAACTAACTGGTTACTCTGATGCTGACTACGCAGGTTGCAGGATTGACCGAAAATCAACTTTAGGAATTTGTCAGTTCCTCAGCAGTAAGCTCATTTCATGGTTCTCCAAGAAAGAGCATTTAGTAGTCATGTCAACTACTGAAGCTGAATACATGGCTGCCGGATGTTGTTGTGCCCAAATCATTTGGCTGAGATAGCAGCTACGCGACTATGACGTCATTCAGAATGAAGTGCCGATCTTTTGTGGCAGCTCCAGTGCCAGTGCAATCACTCAGAACCCTGTTCTCCATACTAGATGCAAGCATGTGGACATCAGAGATCACTTAATTCGTTACTATGTCGAAAAGAAGGATATCAGGATGGAGAAGATCCATACTGATCAACAAAGGGCCGAAATACTGACCAAACCTCTAGTTGAAGCCAGATTCAGAGCTCTTTCAGTAGAGCTAGGTCTGCTGGACCCTACTGACTCAAGTTAGTAAGTGGATTCAGGAGAGAGAAGCATTCAGCAAGGGGGAATGCCTACTCTCAGTACTGGACTCGTTCAGTAGACAAAGATTCAGAAACCAACTACACGTGGTATCCGCTGACTACAATGTTCAGCTGATAGGTTTGCATATCTCTATTAGTAGTCAACCCAGTATTTAATGTTGTTATGATATATGCTCAGCATCGTATTCAATGCCTTAGAGAATGTCATTTATTATCAACGGTTTCATTAAATGCACGACATTCTATGTTATGTTTGTTGAACTCTGCTTTGCATTAAATGCATGTCATATCAACTTACTCCTATAGGCTATTAACAACCGGACTTGACTTAGGTGACATGTTTACTCATTGCTAATTATAATATTAAATCTTGACCGTCCACCGATAAAAGTAGGATTAAACCTGAACCGTCGATCTTCAAACATTCCATCTTCAAATCATATATATCGACGTATATATCCTTATACCGCCATTTTCGCTCTGCATAAACCTTTAATTCTCTAAAAACCATAAGCCTTCAACCTTGTTATCTACAATTTGTTGCATATTTTAGAGACTTCTACGGTAAATTTTACGATCATTAGTACTCATATTGACATATCCTATTATCAAGTACTAATACGTGACTTTGCAGATTAAGTCATGGCAGGTATTAGTGTTATCGTGCCAGTAAACATGGTACAGATCCTCGAGAAGGATCGTGTATGGTGCGAACCCATCATGGAATTTGACTCCAGCGGTCTTGAGATGGTGGATGATATTTTTGACGCTCTCAGAGCATCGGGGCTGGAGATGTTCTTGTCGAAGAAGCCAACATACTTCCTCCCTCGATAGATTTCACAGTTGTACCTCAACTTGGAGGAAGTGGATGGGGATTTATTTGGGTTTCACTGTCCATCTTGTTGCTGACCCTTCGAAAGCAGATCCAGTGGTCAAACGGATGTCAGTAAGGCAAGAGTTGGAACAGAGTTTTTAGTTGCCCAACAGTGGCATGCGCCTTGCAGGATACAAGGATGACCTTCTTGACGAGTATCTCGCAATCTTCTATGGGGAGCCGACCACATTCAGAGCAGCGTTTCCGAAGAACTGCATGCTTCCGCAGTATAGGGCATTGGCGTAAGTTGTTACGCATATATTGACTAGCCAGGCCGGCTCATTTGATTAGGTGTCCAGGCCAAAGCTACAGATGATGATGGCCATCTATGACCAGGCCAAGATCATCTGGACAGAATTCTTGTTGAAGGAGTTTCAAACGCAGTCCGCCAAATTCGATAGATCTACCTGTCATCTAAGTGCCAAGGGAAACCTCTTATATGGGATGAAGTTGTTAGTGATTATAGAAGACTTCTGTGGAGATGATAATATCACCTATGCTGACAAGGGCTACTTCAATCCCACGATGATAAGGTTCCACAGTCGGGCCAATGCGCTGCAGCAGATAGGCACTGGTGCTGCTGAAGAAGGGAAGGGGAAGGGGAAGACCCCTAGTCCCATTAAGAAGGGTACTACCCCTCAGAAGAAGCAGAAGAAGGCTTCTGAGATGACAGTAGTAGTAGCCCTTTCAGACTGAGAGATGATTCAGATTCTGCTGAGAAGACCATCTCAGTAGGAAAGGTTGCGTCTATAGAGAAGGCAGCATCCTCAGCTGAAAAAGAGGCTTCAGCAGAACAGGGGACTGCTCTTGATATCACAACTCCTACATCCAGGTCCCCACTGGATGTACCCCTGATCAGCAGTCTTCCCTCTGCTGAGAAGCCAAAGTCTCCAATAGACGTAGATGAGATGGAGACGAGCACTGAAGTCGAGACTCTTGGGTATGAGGTTGATATGCTTCAGGATAGAGCAACCCGAGAGATCTCTGAATCAATTCTGTAAATCACAAGTCACTCTGACTTGGTGAACATAGCCTTCAGGGTGAGACTTCAGATGTTGTTCAGGTTCTAGGGTTGGATCACTCTCGAACGCCTCATCAGATTCAGGTCATGTGAACTCCTGAACTCCGAGGAACTTGAGATACATCAGCAGATAGGCTACTTCGAGCCTTCTGACCTATCTGCTGACGTGTGCTCACTCGAGGACCTAAGGGCGGCAATATTGGCACTGCTTGAGGATAGGAATCCCTCAGCAACCGTCCCTTCCGAGGATTCTGATCCCGATGATCAGGACCCACCCAGTGATGCAGGCACAGAGATGCCTGCTAAGGGTACTCAGCAGGAGGTGGGAGCTCAACCCTCAACTGATCTACCTATCAGCTCCCTCCCTCTTGGTTCGACGGCTGTAGAATCCTCCCACGACTCAGACCCGAGATAGCTGCTGCTGCGGTCTACATATGAGGTTGCTCCTATTGCCAAACGCCTAAAGTCCAAGTCATTAGCCAAAGGGCTCAGGACGCAAGGGACTCAGAATCGCCTCCTGGCGAGGAATGTCCATAAGATATGGAAGAAGGCTACTACAGCTCAGTGTGAGGAAATCAGAGCACTGAAGACTACAGTTCAGAATGCTCCTTGTCCCTGATTTCTCTACTATCCTCAAGGGCGCTCTTGCTGCACAGAGAGTTAAATTTGAAGTTCAGCAAGCATCGATGACTGCTGCCCAGACTTCACTTCTGGAATCATTCAAAGTAGCTCAGTCAGACCACATGACCAAAATCTCTGCACTCACTCAGGCTCATGAGCATAGGATTTCTTCTATTCAGAAGGAGTGTGACGAGAAAATAGATGCAAAGCTGAAAACAATACAAGACCTTGTCGATTCCTCTCACCATAAATATGGTGAAGATCTCATCACTGAGAGGAATAACCTACATGAGAAGTTTGAAGGTCTGCAGAAAACCTTGGATAGACTATCTAATGCTTTTTCAGCACTGAACTCTAAGGTTGTCTCACTTCCCACCCCTGGCGTGTTGGATGATGCCAAAAATGGAGAAAGGATAATCAAAGGGAAAAGGACAATTCAGGGGGCTCAAGCTAAATCTGCTCCCACTACCCTGATTCCTACTAAGGGGGAAGAAATAAAGATAGAGGGTATAGTCCAGGGTGTCTCAGCCGCAGGAGATGTAGGCGCTGAGACTGGCCTAAGTGGCTCAGGACCCAAAGAGGCGGGAATAGGCTCTTCTGATTCTCAGCAGCATATCAAAGAAGTGGCCGAATTCCTGGAGGGAGACTCAGAAGATGAGGAAGAGCCTCCTCTGGCTCCACCAGTATCGGAAAAGGGAAAGAAACCACTGAAGGTTCCTACACCTCTGAAGAAGTCCCTGAAACGATACATCAGCTCAGCCGAATAAGCTTAGATGGAAGCTGACGAGAAACTGGCAAGAGAGTTGGCTGAGGCTAAGGCAACAAACAAGCTGAAGAAGGCTCCGACAAAGGCCAGGACTAAGGTTCCTGCTAGGAAACCAACCAAGAGGCCTTCTGTCATAAAACTAATTCTCAATGATGAAGCAGATAAAGAGAAGGAGAAAGAGAAGGAAGCTGAGAAGAACGCTACTGAATCTCAGCAGCAAGGACAGAAGAAAAGAGCTGAGCCGACGATTGATGAGATGATAAATTTCAGTATAATTGCCCTGGACAAAAGAGCATAATACTATCAGCTGGAAGAGTACATGCGACAAGAAGCTCTAGCAAAAGCGAAACCTGCTGAAGAAGCTAGAGAAGAAGAAAGGGTGAAGCCAAGACCTCCTCCGCCGAAGGACAGGGACGTTCCATATAAATTCAGAAGAGGCCGCAGACCCAATGATCAGAAGATGTATAGGTGGCCTCGAGTCGACAAATGGGTGCCCTGGGAAAAGACTCAGCATTGGGAGACTCTTAAAGCAGAATTCATCAAGCGCTATTATGTCTAGAAATTTTGGCCCAACATTCATAAGAACGATGCCTTTGCTGAGTGACTTTTCAAGTGTGATTCAGAGATCTACAATATGGTATAGAAAGCCATTGAAGATGAAGTCGATGTTCAGACTCTGACTTTCAGGACATAGCCCCCACCTCAGAAACTAGATGGATCTCTATATACTAGTGTGATTGAAGGAGAAGTCAGAAGAGCAGTCTTGGTCGGGCACGATTTTGTCGTTAAAACCGTGTACCAAAAATAATTTATAACACCTGCGACAGACAACTAAACTAATACTAGCACAGTTAGCAAGCAGGGATCGAATCCACAGGGAAAGGGTAGATTTAAGCAATTTATCTCAAAAGACCGAAAAAGGGTTTGGTAAGTAACCACCATTAACTTTGGGTTTAATTAACAGTAGGTATTAATTATAAACTGCGCAATTAAAAATAAGGGATGAAAACAAATGTTAAAAGTGACTCGGCTTTGGGCAGATCCACACTGATCAACCTCCAATCCTCGATTCTAAGATTAATTGGTTTCCTAAGGTTGCTCGGCTAAGGTGCCGTGTTGAGCATGGACGCACCTAAATCTTATTCTTGAAATGGAGAAGGAATGTTGAGCATTAACCTACTCCCTACCCTAGTGTCGATCTACTATGTTGAGCATTGCATAGATCTACAACTAAGGAGCATTAATATCCAACAAACCGAACTAGCAAAGCTACCCATGTTGAGCATGACAGTAACTCTACCATCTCCCCTGCCTGTTCAACACTAGCCCAGTTAACCTAGGTTGATCAGTCCTATGTTATCTTAAACAAGCATCTACATAAGTCTGGACAGAAACACTTAGTTAACCAATTTTAAGCACATTAAGATCTCATGAAGGCAAGGATCGGGTGTTTCACTGCCCTAGCCGAATCTAGGACTTAGCAACACATACTTAAACTAAGAAAGCAAGAAAACATGCAAGAAAAAGACATCTTAAATGCAGAAAGCTAACTGGAAGAACAATAACTTATAAACCTTAAATAAACGGAATTAACATTGCAGAATTAAATGAGAGACTGTAATACCCTGAATTTTTCTAGCAAGTTAAGTTAGTTGAGATAAACCTATTGAAATATTTCATATATTTGACGATTTGAAATAGGTAAAATCAGGTTAATCCTCACAAAGATTTAGTTTTGTGATAGTACTTATCTCCAAATTTTTGAGAATTTTATTAGTATACATAGATACATGCAACATAAATTATATGTGCATTAGCTTAAAGTTGTACTCATCTTATTTGTTTATTCATGTATATCCATTTCACATGAATAACATAAGCTATTTCCAATTTCACTTTGTTGACTCAAAGATTATTAATCCATTTTAATTGTCATCATCCACGTGTTTCATTTATGGAGAGTTATCATGAGTCCCATGGAAATGTGATTGGTGAATTCTTTTATCTATGCCCCCTGTCCCTAGAATTTGCATGAGGTGGTAATGATCCACAAGGACTAAGAGATAGGTCAGTGACTCATTATACCTATTCTATAGTGTTTCGTGATATAAGTTAGCCATTTCCCTAATGCTTCTTTGGCCACGTGTCATGGTGATTAATGAAAGCTAGATGATAGTGTGGTGATCAACCAATCCTATTCTATGAATTGTGAGTATATACACGGGTGTCGAGAAGATTTGGATTTCCACACCTATCGTTGGGTTTCTTTTGTTCATGCCTATAGCCATTTCGGATCGTCTACTCATATCTTGCAAACACCCTCGTATTTCATGAGATGACCGATCGGACATATTTCCCGATCACGACCCTCTCGTTTCCGTAGAGCCTCCACTTCTTCACACTCATAATTCTTGCAAGTATTATTAATTTAGTTGAAGAAATTCAAGTCTCTACATCTTCATCAGAGATAAGGATACATGAGTCCAAGCCAAACCTTATAATTGATACTAAGATCTTTTCTAAATATAAGGTGGGTTTTACTTTCCAAAAAAATATTTTCAGTTATTAAGCTCTATGAAATGTTATGTTTATCCATGGAAATATTTTTGTGAGTTCTACTTGTTTAAAGCTCTGAATTAATCGATCGAGATTCTTGACTGGCCTAACACGCTAGTGAGAATTGTGTACACCATTGTTAGTAGTGCAATGGGTTGATCGCCATTGTGTGCTAACCAGTTGGAGAGGACCTATGGGCTTCGGCTTTAAGTCTAACGGTTGGGATCTTTGGGTCAAGACCCGAGATCAGATGTTTATGGGACTCACTGGGTTGGTAGCCCAAAGTCTGAGAGTAAGGAGGTATAGAGTAAGAGTAACAGTAGAACGTGACAGTGCGCACACACGGAGATATATGTTGGTATGATTGGGAGTGGCTTTTGTTTCAACACCTTCCAAGTCATACGATTTACGCATGGATAAACTATTTATAAAAATATTTATGAATTGCTTCGCCCACTGAGTACACTAGTGCTCAGCCCAAACTATTTTCAAAATGCTTTCAGGTTGGGCGGACGGTGGTGACGAGCAAAGCTGAGGCGAGGGTTTCTGTTGTATATCTATATTATATATTGCTTCTGCTTAAGTTCAAATATTTTTATTAAGAACTCTAATGGGCCGATCTTGTGTATTGTTTTTGGGCCTTGTGATACTTGCTTTGACGATTAATTGCTTAAAGACTCAAATTGAGTCGAGTCTTTGGATATAAAATTCTTGAGTACTGTTGTCATCTTTATTTTAGCATGATTCACTATTGAAAGAATTGTTACACAATTTATCGAGCTTTCCGCTTGATTTATTCCAGATAATACAAACCCTATTTTTTCCCCCGCTTCTTTTCTCCAACCCCCAGTCGCACCCTGATGATCGTGTCCTTCTCCGAAAATCGGGGTGTGACAAAAACAGAACAGGAAACAAAAAACATTACTGAGGCAGATCTTCGAAACTTAAATGCTTGAGCAGGGGTGAGAATTAAAGAGCTTTTTCTTTTTTTTTTCAAGCACCTTTCTTTCTTTTGATTTTTTTCTTTTTACTGTTTTGCTGCTGAATTTTTTTTATTTTTCTTCCCAATCTCCCTTTCTACAATTTACCCCTCTAAATAGGCAGTTTCAGCACAGATCTTTGATTTCATCAGTTGCGCAAGGTGTACAAAAGCATATATACATAACGGGGCCAAGAGAAGGTCTAAACAAGGGCAGTGGCTAATATTTAGTGACTGATTGAATGAACAGGCCAAAGCTCAAATTTTTTTACTAGGGGATATTTGGACAAGGGTTATATAAACTCAGGCAGGAATTAAGGTTATCCCTAGTGCCTTCTATCACATGGTGCACATGGTATGTTAATATGGCGACTTTGTGACATCTATTCTCTCAAAAAGAAGTAAGTGGGGATTGCCCCACTCTAGGCTCAATCCTGACTATTTAGTGCTGTCTAATAAGACTCAATATCTTCCCATACTTCATCGTTCCTAGCGTCTTCTAATCCCAAATAGTGAAGAAAACATGTAAACATGCTTGTGATTCACTAAGTTTTGAAAAATATTTGGGGCAGGCCCCAATCATCATACATAGCAGACTTGGGGAAACATGGCATTCTTACATACATACAACAAAACTAAAAATACCCCTCCTCACACTTTAGAGCCCCGCTTGTCCTCAAGCAAGCAGAACCGAGTGTTAAGGGCAGAAAAAGACAACACAGAACATTCCCTCCTCACACTTTAAAGCCCTGCTTGCCCTCAAGCAGGCAGAGAGTAAAGGAGAAGAGAGGACACACAATAATAAAAGCAAACACACCCCCTCCTCACACTTTAGAGGAGGAGGAGGGGGGGGGGGGGACAAACACAAAAGAATAAAAACAAAAAAGAAAAAGACACACAAACAATAGGGGGAGTGAGTTGAAACCGATTACTGATTGCACGACTTAGCTGCACTCTTGCCTTTCTTCCCAGTGAGTGCCTCAAGCTGCCTCTGCATCGCCGCAATCTGCTCCTGCAGGTTGCGCAGGAGCTCTGTGTCCAATTCCTTGGACCGAGAGGATGAGGGTCCAGCAGCTGCTTTCGCAGCGCGAGAAGTGGAAGCACCTGCATCCACAAAAGTGCTCGGGGTTGTTTGCCCCGACAGGAGAATCTCGCCACCATTGTTAACAATTTTTGCATATTCAAGGTTCCTCATGAAAAACACAGTAGTAGGCTTGACTCGCTTTAAGAGGCGGGTACTGTGCAGCAGGAAGTGGCGATGGAAGATTAACCAAGCAGGTGAGACAGAGTGAAGTGGCGAGTGGAGTTGGTGCGGATATCAACAAAGACATGAGCAATCTAATAGCCTAGGTCTAGTTTCACACCATTAAGCATGCAGTACATGAAGAACAATTCTTGGTAAGAGATCTTGGAGTAGGATGTAGATCGGCCAGTTAGGCTGTAAGTGATGAACGGATGGGCCATGCGGGGGACTGGGTTTTGGATAGGGTAGGCATCAGTTTTGGATGTTTGAAAAGATTAGTTGCTTCTTGGGGCCAGAGTCTCCCAGACCTGTTGGGCGGACGCGTAGTCCTCCATATTAGATGGAATCCCACGCACAACACATAGATATGACTCAGACAACATGTAGAGGGAGGGGATTATGCCTAAACAGTAGTTAAACTCAGCCAATGACAATTTAAACCAGGTATTACACACACGGAAGGAAATGCATTTTGACAGCACAGTCTCTGCCGCCTCAAACTGAAATGAACATTAAAATTCCTTGACCAACTGTTCATAGTTGTCAAGTGGCTCTAGTTGCAGCAACCAATCCCAACCCAAAGCATGAAAATACCCCTCAAATTCCTCTTTCACACCAAGTTCTTCGAAGAGAGAGGGATCGTAGAGCTTACCTTGGGAGCATTTCTTGTCCTCACGGCGCACAGCCCTTTGACTGAGGGGATCATCAAACTAAAGCAGAGAGTCCACTTCGGCCTTGGTGGTGATATCGACAATGCGTTGAGAACCTTGAAATTCCTACTCTTGGCCGCCCTCGAAGTGATCGGGATCGAGGCCATGGATGTGTAGGTCGAAGGGCTCTTCTTCATCAACATTGGGTCCCATCAGTAGGGCTGGTAGGAATTCAGGGGCTACGTCGCCGGCGTCATAGTACGCCTCCTATTCAGCCGGTTGTTGTGGGTAGTCCGGCAAGTCGGCAGGATGGAGGGTGGAGTAACTGGTGTCAGCGGTTGTGGTTAACCGCTGGGAGCGCTAATGAGGAGCAGTTACTTGTGGTTTGGGCGCCATTTGCGGAGCAGTTGTGGTGGCGGTTACTGTGCAGGACTCGGTTACTGTGTAGATAACTGTAGCAGAGGGGGGAAGAAGATAAACTTGTAGACTTAGGCGGGAGAAATGAGGGAGTGACTTGATTATGATGTGAAGGGGGCAGTTAAATTGCTGCCCTAGGGGTGCGAGAAAGCTGAACCGCCGCTTGCACAATAATCCTCTAATTTTTTTAAGTATTTCATTTTGACCCCTGAATCTTACTGACGAGGGCTTCTGTCTTTTAAAGTTGCATTCCAGTCCCTCTGCATAACCGTTAGACACACAAATATAATAATAATAAAATAGGCAACAGTAAATGGATGCCCCTCCCTGGGCAGACAACAAAATTCACAAAAAATATACAAAATGACAAAATATGAGGGATGCCTCCCTCGGGCCGCCTTTCTCTTACATCTTTGGCTAGACATTGCCTTAAGCAATCAGTTTCATGATTGAACGGGGAAGAGATCGACGCTCTCCACTGTATGCATCTCGGATGGATCATGATAAATCTTCAAATGGTGTCCATTAACTTTGAATGCCTTCTCAGATGAGAGGCCAGCAATTTCTACAACTCCGTTTGGGCAGATGTTTGTGACTCTGAATGGCCCAATCCAGCGCAATCGCAACTTACCAAGCATAAGCCTTAGCTTTGATTGAAACAATAAGACCAATTTTCCTACCTGGAAAGTTTTTCCCCTAATATTCTTATCGTGCCAGAATTACGCATGATCTTTGTACCAGCTTGCAACATCATATGCTTCGATTGTCAATTCTTCCAACTCTTGGAGCTGAAATTTCCTTTCCTCCTCACACTTTGAGGGCTGCATATTGATTTGCTTAACTGCCCAGAATGCTTTGTGCTCAATCTCCACAGGCAGATGGCACATCTTTCCGAATACCAGCCGATATGGGGACATCCCGATTGGAGTCTTATATGTTGTTCTATAAGCCCACAAGGCATCATCAAGCCTTGCACTCCAATCCTTTCGGGACGGATTTACCGTCTTCTCAAGAATCCCCTTTACTTCGGTTGGATACTTCTGCCTGCCCGTTCGACTGTGGATGGTATGGTGTGGACAGGCGATGTTGGACACCATACTTCTTCATCAGGGCCTCAATGGTTCTGTTGCAGAAGTGTGTCCCCTAATCACTGATAATAGCTCTGGGCACTCCGAATCTACTGAAGATGTTGGATTTCAAAAATCCAGAAACAACTTTGGAATCGTTAGTTCGGGTGGCCTTCGCCTCCACCCATTTGGACACATAGTCCACAACGAGCAAAATATAAAGATTACCAAATAAACTGAGGAACGGCCCCATAAAATCCATACCCCATACGTCAAAGATTTCGCAAAATCTTATCGGTATCTGGGGAAATTCATCTCTATGAGAGATGTTCCCAGTCATTTGGCAGCGAGGGCAGCTCTTACAGAAAAAATGGGAATCTCGTGAAATGGAAGGCCATAAGAAACCACTGTCCAATACCTTTTGTGCTGTCCTCTTTGCGCCAAAGTGGCCTCCACATGCTAAGGAGTGGCAGTGGTTGAGAATATTACCCTGTTCTTCCTCAGGAACACATCTCCGGATGACTTGGTCTGCCCCCACTCTCCACAAGTAGGGCTCATCGCAGAAATAATACTTTGAATCGCTCTTAAGCTTGAAAGATTGTGCTCGTGTGATTCCATGTGGAGTTCTCTTGGTGGTTAAATAATTAACAATAGTAGCATACCAAGGAAAATTTACCCACTGCACTGCAATTTTTTGTGCCATGCATGGGTAGGTAGATGTTGTTGACCTCCTTGATCTCGTACAAATGCTCCTATGGGAAGGTCTCTGGATCTGGATTCCATCAGCGGGCATGGGGATCCTACTTAGGAAATCGGCAACCTTGTTCTCTGTTCCTTTCTTATGTTTGACTTCCCAGTCAAACTCTTGGAGAAGCAATATCCACCTGATCAGTCTCGGCTTGGATTCTGCTTTGGATAGTAAGTACTTCAATGCTGAATGATCTGTATGAACAATAATCTTAGATCCTAGCAAGTAGAATCTGAACTTCTCAAAGGCAAACACGATGGCGAGAAGCTCCTTCTCAGTTGTTGTATAATTACACTGGGCAGGGTTGAGCGTGTTGGAAGCGTAATAGAAGACATGGTTCTCTCTGCCCAATTTTTGTCCAAGAACCGCACTAACTGCGTAGTCGCTGGCGTCGCAGATGATCTCAAATGGTAAGTCCCAATCTGGTGCGTGCATGATCAAAGCAGATGTTAACTTGGCTTTCAGCAAGTTGAAAGCTTCCTTGCAGGTGTCGGTTATCTCGAATGGCACATCCAACTGCAGCAGCTTAGTCAATAGTTGAGCAATTTTGGCGAAGTCCTTGATAAACCTTCGGTAGAAGCCTGCATGCCCAAGGAATCCTCTGATTTCCTTAACATTCGTAGGATATGGCAATTGCGCAATCAGGTCCACTTTTGCCTTATCGACTGCAATTCCTTTTTTTGAGACGACATGGCCTAGAACAATACCCTCTGTGACCATAAAATGACATTTCTCGTGGTTGAGCACGAGATTCTTTTCAACACATCTGGCGAGTACTTTGTACAGACTGCTTAGGCAATTATCAAAAGAATTCCCATATACTGTGAAGTCATCCATGAAGACTTCAATGCATTTTTCAATCATATCTGAGAAAATGTTCATCATGCATCTCTAGAAGGTCCCTGGGGCATTGCACAGCCCGAACGACATCCTCCTATATGCATAAGTTCCGAAGGGGCATGTGAATGTTGTTTTTTCTTGATCGTCATAACTCACATGTATTTGAAAATACCCGTTGTACCCGTCTAGAAAGCAAAAATAATCCTGCCTTGCCAGCCTTTCCAACATCTGGTCAATGAAAGGCAGGGGGAAATTGTCCTTCCGGGTAGCATTGTTGAGCTTGCTATAGTCAATACACATCCGCTACCCAGTGACTGGACGTGTTAGGACTAGCTCTTGTTTCTCATTTTCAACCAGTTGAATTCCTCCTTTCTTAGGCACCACATGCACAGGACTGACCTATTTGCTATCTTAAATAGGGTAGATGATTCCCATGGATAGCAACTTCAGAATTTCTTTGAGAACAAATTCCCTCATGTTAGGGTTTAGCTTGCGTTGTGCGTCTCTGCTTGGTTTGCTATTGGGCTCCATAAGAATATGATGCATGCAAACATCTGGGCTGATTCCAGTGATGTCTGCCAAGGTCCACCCAATAGTTGTTTTATGCTTCTGCATAACTGAGATCAGTCTGGCTTCTTCTTCTTGGGCTAGACTGCTGCTGATTATTACTGGTAGTGTATCCTTGTCTCCCAAGTATGCATATTTTAGATGACCAGAGAGAGGTTTGAGTTCCAGATCAGGAGGTTGAATGATGGATGACAAAGGCTTCTCCGGAATATGGTCTTGAGGTAGCCCAGTCATACTATTGACACATTCCTCAACTGCTGGTTGTGCATATAAGGATATCACATCTTCCTTCACTTCAATGTCACTCATCCCATGAGTGTCCAGATGAGTAGATTCTTGAGTTCATGGTTGGCTCCTCCTTGCCTTGAATAAACTCACTTACGAAATGATCTTGGACCAGGGGCGTGTACACGTCAATAGTGTTGACATTCTCAACATCTGCAGGCAGTTTCATTGCCTCATAGATATTGTGTTTGTATTGTTCTCCATTCCAAGAAATGCTAATCGTGATCAATAATAGCTCTAATTGTATCTAGGAATGGTCTGCCCAGAAGTACCCCAATCGTTCCTTTGATCCTTTCATCATTGGTATTGATGACATAGAAGTCAGCTGGGTAGACAAACTCATTTACCTTTACTAGGACATTCTCCAACAACCCAACTAGGTAGATGCATGATCTATCTGCGAGTTGCATCACCACTCTTGTTTCAGTCAGCTCCACACCAACCAAGGTCTTGTAAACCGAGAGGGGCATCACACGAATTGAGGCACCCAGATCACACATAGCATGTGGAATCAGTTTCTCACCGATCAAACAGGGTAAGGTGAATTCTCCTGGATCAACACATTTCTCTGGGAGGTTTTTCTGGATCATAGCAGATGCAACCTTTTCCATTATCACATTTTCTCCATCAGGTACCTTTCCAGCTATAAACTCTTTGATAAACTTGGCCAATTGTGGGAGTTTAAGAGCTTCCAACAATGGTATGTTTATTTCCAGGTTTTCGAATAATGCCTTATAGTTCATGGCATCTCTCTTTGGTTTGACCTTCCTCAGCAAGGCAGAAGGGAAAGGTGGTGGGGCCAATGGCGCGATTGGCCTCTGTAACTCATCTTCTGGCTGTTCAACTTCATCTTCTCCGGAGGTTCTTCCTTCCTTCCTTACAGGTTCTGACAGCTCCTTTCCATTCCTCAAAGTCACTGCACTAGCATTTTCCTCCTTAGGATTGATCTGCACTTGGGCAGGGATTTTTCCTTGATCTCCTTTGATATCCCTCAAGGAGTTAGCTAGTTGTTCCAGCTATTTGGACAATGCACTCATGCCACCTTTTTGTTTGAACTGGGAATTTTAAAATTCATTCCATAACTCCTCATTTATCCGATAACCCCTTTGTGGCATATTATGATTTTGTTGTGCACCTCCCCTGTGATGTGGTAGTTTGTAGGGTTGGTTCTGGATGGGCGGTAATTGAAGTTGGTTATGATTTGGCTGAGTGGCTTGGTTTTGTGGCTGGTAAACTGGTGAAGGTTGTTGCGTTTAATAAGATGGTAAAGGTGGTTGTTGATAGTCCTGTTGAGGTTGATTTTGGTTAGTTTGGAAATTTTGTTGTGGTTGGTTCTGGTAATTTGGTTGGGGCTGTTGGAAATTTTGGTTTTGTTGAGGTGAAAAGTTTTGGTTTTGAAAATTCTGTGGAGATTGTGGATAGAAGTTCTGGGCAGGTGGAGGTGCACTTTGATTATGAAAGTCTTGATGTTGGAAGTGCTGCGGAGGTGATTGGTAGCTGGATTGACTGTGCTGGGGAGGGTCTCCTGGTTATCTCCATCGGAGGTTAGGGTGATCTCTATCCTTCATGAAGTGATACCCTCCCACTGCATTTGCATCTTCGTATTCAACTACTCCCATAGTACATCTAGTGGAAGAGTGGCCGAGTTCGCCACATGTACCACAAGTCACCTCAATCGGTTCTACTGAGGTTGATTTGTTCACCACCTGATTTAGCATCTTCTCTATTTTCTCCATCCTGACTTCATTTCTTCTTTCATAATCTGAGGAACTTGCTTGGGCAACCTTCCTCACATTCTTGGCATTCTCTCTGTCGTACTCTTTAGTGGAGTCTACCAGTCTTTTAATATATTGTCTGGCCTCACTAATCTTAAAGTGAGTGAATCCTCCTCCACTTCCAGAATTTACCAAGTCTTTGTATTTCATAGTTATGCCTTGGTAGAAAAACTGGAACAGTTCTCCATCTCTATATTTATGATTAGGGCAGTCTTCCACCAATCTATTAAAACGTTCCCAATACTCGCTGTGGTGTTCATCATACTCCTGGTGGATACTTGATATTTCTTTCCTCGGGGAGCTTGTCTTTGTTGTTGGAAAATAGTACTCCAAGAAGGTAGTCTCCATCTGTGGCCAATTCTCAATAGAATCTGTGAACAGACTCGAGTACCACATGTTGGCTCTGTCACATAGTGCATAAGGGAATGCAACTAGCTTCACTTGATCGTCAGTTTGCTTGCCAATTTTCTTCTGGAGCCTACATATCTTCTCGAATTCATTCAAGAATGAGAAGGGATTTTCATTCGTCTTTCCATAAAACTTGGGCAGGGCATTCAGCACCACTGCCTTGAGTTCCACAGAATTTTCACCATAAGCGGCGATCTACACAGGGTCCTTCCGCTTCCTGGCAGTATGTTCATTGACCTCGAGGACCCTTGGATCATCTTCTTCCATGATTGTTTGGGATTTTGTTTTTGATTCAGAATCAGATTCTTCCTTCTCAGTTTGGTCCTCTGCCCGGACAAACTGAGTATCTCGGTCTTCTAGGTGGCTGGTTTCAGTACCAGCCTCACTCGCAGTCTTTGTATGCAGAGTTCTTTCGCCCTGCGACTCCAATTCAGTTTGTTGCTTGCGCAACCGTGTCTCCTTCCTGAGTCTCCCAACAGTGTTCTCAATTTCAAGGTCTAGCCAGAAATTTGGGTTGAACGAGCCACTCATAAACACCTAGAAGAAACACTTAGGTAGAACAAAAATAAAAAGGTCAGTAGAAAAGGTTAGTTTAAATCAAAATGCCATTCCCTGGCAACGACGCCATTTTGGTCGGGCATGATTTCGTCGTTAAAACCGTGTACCAAAAACAATTTATAACACCTGCGACACGCAACTAAACTAATACTAGCACAGTTAGCAACCAGGGATCGAATCCACAGGGATTGGGTAGATTTAAGCAATTTATCTCTAAAGACCGAAAAAGGGTTTGGTTAGTAACCACCATTAACTTTGGGTTTAATTAACACTAGGCAATAATTATAAACTGCGCAATTAAAAATAGGGGATGAAAACAAATGTTAAAAGCGACTCGGCTTTGGGCAGATCCACACTGATCGGCCTCCAATCCTCGATTCTAAGATTAATCGGTTTCCAAAGGTTGCTCGGCTAAGGTGCCTTGTTGAGCACGGACGCACCTAATTCTTATTCCTGAAATAGAGAAGGAATGTTGAGCATGAACCTACTCCCTACTCTAGTGTCGATCTACCATGTTGAGCATTGCATAGATCTACAACTAAGGAGCATTAATATCCAAGAAATCGAACTAGCAAAGCTACCCATGTTGAGCATGAAAGTAACTCTACCATCTCCCCTGCCTGTTCAACACCAGCCATCTTAAACAGTCCTATGTTATCTTAAACAGGCATCTACACATATCTGGACAGAAACACTTAGTTAACCAATTTTAAGCACATTAAGATCTCATGAAGGCAAGGATCGGGTGTTTCACTGCCCTAGCCGAATCTAGGGCTTAGCTACACATATTTAAACTAAGAAAGCTGGAAAACATGCAAGAGAAAGACATCTTAAATGCAGAAAGCTAACTGGAAGAACAATAACTTCTAAACCTTAAATAAACGGAATTTACAGTGCAGAATTAAATGAGAGAAACAGAACAGGAAACATAAAACATTACTGAGGCAGATCTTCGAAACTTAAATGCTTGAGCAGGGGCGAGAATTAAAGAGCTTTTACTATCTAACTTGAAGGTTGAAGAACATGAACTAAACTAGAGAGCAATTTCGAATTAGAAAGAGAAAACTAAAGTAGAGAGAGAAAAACTAAAAGAGTTATGAGAAGTTGTGAGAGAGTTGTTCTCCTCTCCCTTACATAACCAAAAAATAATAATATATCAAAAGGTAAGTCTAAATCAACACATGCTTTTTCTTCTTGAGCCTCTCCATGTATTAATTGCAGCATGGGCGGATTTGACCAAACTGGATGGAAGGTGATGGGAGCAGTCGGCTGTGAAAGGAAATCTTGCCCTGCTGGACGGCTGTGGCATGAAAAGTATCCTGCCACTGTACTATTCTACATCAGTCTCCTTCATAGCTAGTAGCTCTACCAAAAGCTTTCCCTCCAATTTCTTCCAATTGTATTGGGCTGGGCTTCTTCATATCATCATTTAACACATTTCTTCGGTCCACTAAGCTGGCCCAATTGGGGGGTCCAAATCCTGCTCAGTTCAGCCTAATATTCTGGCCCAAGTCTTCTTTTATCATATGTTCCATGCATGCAGCTTCAATTACGTACTTAAGCAACATTCACCATCTTTCCACCTTTCATCCACCTCCTACACGCATAAACCCGAGACAAACACACATAATATCGGTAATATAAAAGCAACAGTTACGTGCTTATCAAGTCTTAGATCTGGATCTTGATCCTAATGATTCTGAAGATAAACACAAGATTCAGAAGCTCGGGAGAGACACCTTCAAGATGTATGGACTCCCTTTGCCCGAAGAGAAATCGAAAGACTTTAAGGCAAGGATTCAGCGTTTCAAGAGATAGTCTTGTTAGGTCCTCTCTGTTTTGATTTTCATAGTGTAGCAAGCGATGTATCTGTACTGAACATTTCTCACATATATATACATCTTTGCTGATTGGCCTGATAATCTCTTATTGTCTCCATGGCCTGTTTTGTTTAATTTAACACTCAGAATCACCTAAATGATTACTGACTCACACACTCACTGTTTATCTGTGTTTATCTATTTTTCCTAGATTTGTTTGATGTCTAGGAGGAATTTGTGTTGGGAGAATTTTCTTTATTCAGATATTCTGTAAACTCCTAACGGTCCTCAGTAGATTAGAAACTAGAAGTACAACTCTACTGATTCTTCTTGTAATATTTGTAAGGAGTTTTGTACCGGATAGTCTATAGTGTTAGATGAGAGTGCTAGGTTTTGACATCATCAAATAGAGGAAAATTGTTGGGAGATGATTCAGAAGCTGTGTTCTTAAAACCGGCCCGGTCATTGACCCGAAAAAATATTTTTTACCGGTCGAACCGGTTCAACCGGTGGGTTGACCCGGTGTGACGTCATAAATATATGATTATTAAATTTTATAAATACATAGGTATTTTAATAATACTAATAAATATTAAAAATGACTTACAAATATATAAAATAAATCTAAGCATATTTACGACTCCCAACCGATGTGGGATGAGTGTAATTAGTTAGATGGAAAAAAAGTTGATGAAAAAGAAGAAGAAACCATCCCACATCGAATAGAGAAGAAAACCAAACAGAAAATTAACCTATAAATCCCTCCCTCCTTGTTTTAACAACCTGTCAACAGTTGGTAATAATAATTAGTCTACCAACATTAACATAAATGCAGTTTAAATTTATTAAGCATTTCTCATTTATGAAAATAGGGTTTTGCTTTCGGTTATCATACTAATTGAAACCGAACATGGATCGGTTATCGGCCAACAGAAAAATCGATCGATTTTGAATTTTTGAAATCGAACCGATTTGCAACCCTATTTTTTCAATTTTGTTTTTTTTACATTCAAACCGAGTTACTGGCTCACATGTAGTGTAGTTAGTATTCCCACTTCTGCGCAAGTGGTTGATCTTGTGTAAGGTCTTGGGTTCGATTCCCGTTAGGGACGATTTCTAATAAAAATTTCCTTAAAAAAAAAATTCAAAACGAGTTGACCCGCTTCACGGGTACCGGTTCAACCGGTCGAGCCGGCCGGGTCGCAATGGGTCGATAGCCAAAATGAGCCAGTACGTAACCCGGCCCGAATTTTTGACCGGGTCCGGGTCAAACCGGTTGAACCGGCCGGGCCGGGCCGGGTTTCAAAACATAGTTCAGAAGTAGATTGTTTAGAAGATTTGGCTGATCCCAAAACCCTAATTTTATTGGTGAACCTTTACTTTGTATTTGTAACGCCTTGGTCTCTAAGAGTTTTCAAACTTAGTAGACTTGCCTTCAGCATGGTCCAAGCTCAGAAGTTCTGTCTACTGAACCTCAGTAGACTATCCGCCTCAGTACCATGAAATGAAGACTCAATAGTGCTGGACTTAGCAGGAGCAGCATACTGAGAGGTGTTCAGATTCAGTAGTGCTGGACTCATCAGGAGCAGCATACTGAAAGAGTCAGTAGAACATGACTCAGCAGGAGCAGCATACTAAGAGGTGTTCAGAGTCAGTAGAACTGTACTCAGAAGGAGCAGTTTACTGAACTCAGAGTCGACCTTCAGTAGAGTTGAACTCAACCGGAGTATATTACTGAACCCCTGGTCAAACTCAGCAACGGCCAGATAGTTTCCTTGACTGTTAGTGGTCTTCAAAGTTAAATCAGTAAAGTTGTCTGAGGTTGTACACATCAGAGAAGTCAGCTTCAGTATCCGCATTGAAGTTTGAATGTCTCAACAACTTTCTACACCTTAACCAATGACAAGCAGCCATCTGTCAAAGTACTGGTAAAAAGCTGCAAGTCATCTACTTTCCTGAAAAAGATAGTGGACTCTACAAGATTTCAAAAGATCCGTTAGCTACCCAAAGAGAGTGACACATGGATAGTTCATCTCCTACGGATCTATCCATAGCTCACCTCTATAAATAGAGGGAAAATCAAATCGAAGAAGACACAGAGCATACGAGCATTAAACAAACAAGAACACAACTTTCTGCGAAGAACTGAAGAGAAAACAACCTAAAGCGAAAAGCACTCACACTGCTCTAGGGAACCAAGATTCATAGAATCAAAGCCTCTAGCATCCAAGTGAAAGAACACGAATCTAGAGAGATTATTCCTCATTGTGGAGCACTAAGCAGTTCGAAAATGGCAGAAATGTATTTAGATCATAGATACATGCAGATATGTATCATTTTTTAATATGAACGGTTTATTTTAGGATGCGGTTGAGATTAATCTGATTTTAGGAGGTGGACAACTCAGATTTAAATATTATAGGAGGTTATGATTACTGTGTCGCCTACAATCTCGACCTACTTATCTATCTTCTAAAAAAGTAAGGTGAAATGACATGCATTTAATGCGCCGCAGTCAGTATATGGAGTGTCGTGCTTTTAATGAAAATAATATACTTAATGACATCCTATGAATATTAATGGCGGGTAATAAATGCAATGACATGCTGAATGTGATATGCTGAATAAATACTCGTAACCTGTCAGCTGGACATAATAGTCAGTTTATACCACTGTTTAGATTCTGAGTATGTCAGCACTTCCTTTCACGTTAGTACTCATAAAATGCAATGATATGCTGAATGAGTTCGCTTGGGATTCGCTTAAAAACTTGCACATGCATCTATAACATAAGTTATATCAGGTCTGTTGGCTATTAGGTATAGTAAGGAACCTATAATAGCATGATAATGAGTTGAGTTAACAGATACTCCCTCTTCATCGAGATCAATCTTGAGATTTGTGTTCATGGGTATCTTTACTGATTTGCTGGATTCTCAACCGAACTTTTTGATGAGATCTCTGGTATATTTAGCTTATTTTAACCCATACATCGCTTTCTTAAGTCTATATATATGATGTCCCTGCTGAAAGTCGGGCGGTTGTTCTACGTAGACTTCTTCCTTTAGTACGGCGTTCATGAAAGCTGACTTCATGTCCATCTGATAGACAATGAACTGTTGATGAGTTGCATATGCTAGAAATAGATGAATGACATCTAATCTTGCAATTGGAGTGAACGTTTCATCAAAGTCTATTCCTTCCGCTTGACAGCATCCTTTGACAACTAGTCGTGCTTTGTTCCTGACTATGACGTTTTTTTCATCTTGCTTGTTTTTGAAGGCCCACTGGGTTCCTATCACGTGTTGGTGCCTGGGTCTGTTTACAAGCTCCCATACGTCGTTTCTAGTAAACTGGTTGAGCTCTTCTTCCATGGTAGTGATCCAATTAGCATCATTCAGTGCATCCTCAATCGAATGAGGTTCTTCAATAGACAAGAAACAGGAGTGTAAAGCGCTTTATCCTCGAAAAAATCTGGATCTTTATCTTGACACTTGCTGACGGATCTCCAATAATGAGATCAGAAGAATGAGCTTCTAACCATGAAAGACGGCGTCGTGTTACTTCTTCTGAAGTTGACTCTGCACAAATAGTAGGATTATGAGGATTTCAGTTGTACTATTTTATGCTTGAAGCAATTCAGTATCAAGATCAGAATCTACTGAGTCACCAGGTTCAGGGGCATTCAGCTTTGGAACATTAGTAGTTCCCCCTAAGTTGTTATTCTTAGTAGAGGTTTCAGCTAACATTGGGGTTTCTTCATCGACCTGAGTTACCTGGGATTGATTATGTTCAGTAGAATCAATCTGTTCAGCTACATCGCTTCTTGGTTGATTCTGAGATTTATTGTCGGAATCATGAGTGCTATCCTCTACAAAGGGTTCGGTAGTTAAAGACCCTGAAAGCTGACCCGGGAGTATCCTAAGAAACTCCTTGGTCTGACTTCCTATCAAAGACCTTTAAATGGTCCTTTCCATTATTGTGGATAAAGCACTAACAACCAAAGATATGGAAATGCGAAATAGAAGGCGTTCTCCCTTTCCATAATTCGCATGGTGTCTTCATGTGCATCTGTGTCAGTAAATTCCAATTTTGAGTATAGCAGGTTGTGTTAGTAGCTTCAGCCCAAAACTTTTATGGGAGACCTGAGTCTGCGAGTAGTGTTCTTGTTGCTTCTTTTAGTGTTCTGTTCATTCTTTCAGCAAGACCATTCTATTGAGGTGTACGTGCAGATAAGGTTTCATGTTGAATTCCTTCAGATTCGCAGTAGTCCTTCATAATTGAGTTCAGAAACTCTGTTCTATGGTTTGAGCGTATCCTCTGAATTTTGATATCCTTCTCGATGCTTAGCCGTTTCAGCAGCTCAGATTTAATGTCAGATTTATTTGCGATGAAAATCACCCATGTATATCTTGAATAATCATTAATAACTACAAGAACATATTTCTTTCCTCTGATCGTCACTGGAGAGACTGACCCAAATAAATCTATGTGCAGCAGCTGAAGGATCCCCTCAGTACAAGGTTCAAAGAATTGGCAGATTGCCAAATTTGGTTTGCTTTCCCTTCAGGCATGCTTCAAAATTCTTCTGTTCTTGAACACTTCGTTGGGCAGTCCTCGGATTTTAGCATCTCTTGCGAGCTTGTTCATCGTTTCTAAGTTCAAATGGCTTAATCTTCTGTTCCACAGCTACGCTGTTCTATCATCTAACTTCATATGTGCTAGCAAGCAGGCTTCAGGTTCAATGGTATTCCAATCTGCATAATAGATATTTGTCCTCCGCGAGCCTGATAACGCAGTTTTTCCTGTAGATTTGTCAAGAAAATCACAAAAACCTGTGTCAAAAGTCACTTTATTGAAGTTATCACAGAATTGACTGACTGAAAGGAGATTATGTTGAAGTCCTTCCACATATGATACTTTGGGAACTATTGCAGTTCCTATCTTCATTGTTCCGTATCCCCTTGTGTATCCTTTAGAGTTGTCACCAAACTCAATTCTGGCTCCTTCTTGTTGAACGTAGTTGGTCAGCAGATTCTTTTGATGCGTCATGTGTCTTGAGCATCCGATGTCCATGATCTAAGGGTCCTTTAACTTGTGTAAAACCAAAATAGATTCAGGTAGGTTAGTGGACTTTGGGATCCAAGCTTGGTTGATAACCCTGATGGTTTCAGATTTCTTCTTGCCCTTGTTGCCAGCTGATCTCTCTACTGAGTTAGGAGATACTTAATTCTTGTTCTTCTGAGGTTCAGGTTTCTTCTTCTTCTGAACCTTTGCGCTTTTGATTTTCAGCTCATAATAGTATGATCTATATTGAGCTGGATGAGTCCATTTTGGATGGCAATATTATTCGGCCCATCAGACCTTCTTGGTTCCCCTTATGTTGGATTTGGGTGTTCTAGGGCTTGAACCTTGGGTCATCTTCTGATAGCTGGGCTGAGGTGCCTTCATTTTCTGCTTATTCTTTGTTTGAGGGGTTGAAGATACTGCATGTTGAGTCTCCCCTTGGACAAATCTGTCAGCCAACTGATCTGAGCCTTTCATTCCTAAGGTAGTTGCTTCATAAGTGTAACCAAGTCCTTCCTTCATGGAGCATGGTCTCTGTGTGATCTCAGCAACTTCTCAAGCTTTTCCTTAGCTCCTATATATTGCTAAGTTATTAAGGTTCTCCAAACCTCATCGCTCTTCCTCAGAGCTTCATACTCAGCTCTGAACTGTGCAAGCTTGTCCTTTAGACTGATAATTTCAATCTCTTTCTCTTATTTGTCCTTGGTCAACACTGAGATTTGTGATTCTTGTTGTTGAGACTTAGTCATCAGAAAATTAATCTCACCATTTTGTCTCAAAACAAGTCCTTCAGACTCAGTAGAGTCCTGACTCCTCATCGAAAGTCTCTGATTCTCAGCTCTTAGAAGTTCCATCTTGAAGAGCTCTACTGAACTGCTGGCTCATTTGGATATATTCCTCAAGCAGATCCTCGTATGAAAGAACCACATCTAGGGATTCACCTACAATAGGGCTTGTATCGTGTGTGCATGGTGAAGAGGGGCATATATTAGAGTTAGAATTTACCCCAGCCTCTTCTCCAGCCATAAGATACAGTTTCGTATCTTCAGCTTCGATTGCCATGAAGGTTGTTTCGTTATCGGATGACTCCATGAACAACTCTTCATCACTCGAGCAATTGGATAGCTCTCCGGCTATGTAGGCTTACCTCTTCCTAACGAACTTGTCTCGCTTGACTTGCCTTTCAGCCTTTTCAGTTGCCGTGAGCTCTGGACATTCATATTGATAATGTCCTGGCTTCTTGCAGTTGTAGCATATTGAGCTCATGCCTTCCCTTTTTGGTATCTCATTGTGTCCAACAAAGGCAGTCTCAGCATTCCTGTATTCAGGTAGAGATTTAGATTCATTTTTTGAATGAGTATGCTCTCTGTTCCCTTGATAGCTTTTTGAAGCTTTCTTCATCTTCATCTTTCTGAGCTTGTCCTTCTCCTTCTGGTATTTCACTGAGAGGAGAGGGTATTTCTCAGCTAGGTTATCAGCAATAGGGATTGACATGGAACTTTCAGCTGATTGACTTGTAACTTAGGGACTAGCTCCAGATGTGTGTTGACTGTTGCCTTATAAGCATAATTTATTGGCACTTCAGTCTCAACACTCGGGGTATGTGGAAGATTAAACTCAAACTCCTCTGCTTTTAATTCTTAAAATATGTAATCAGGAGTAATAGAGTCTAAGTTAGTTCTTCTCAAACATGTAGCAAAAGAGTACCATTTGGCCATGCTAAGAGCCCTTAGAATCTTGGTATTGGTCTCTTTGTTGCTGAATGTTCTCCCCAGCCCATTGATGATGTTGATTTGATTTGTGAATCTGACGCAGAAATCATCAAAAAACTCTCCGGGAAGCATTATAAATGCCTCGAGTTTTTATAGCACCAACTCCAGTTTATTTTCCTTGATGGGTGGAATTCATAGGCTCAGCACTACAGAGCATCCCATAGCTCTTTTCCAGCTTTGCAGTCTTGCACACTGCTGAGGTATGAGTCACTGAGCGTAGTCAGTATCGCGTTACGTGTGGCTCAGTCAAGATTGTGCATGTTTCTCTCTTCTGGTGTAAAGAGGCTTTTGTCCTTTGGAATCTTCGCAACGGTTCTGGTACCTGTTTCCCCATCAATTGCAAGTTCGACGTTGTCGATCATGGGAACAATGGGTCCTTTCTCCAAGACGTCAGTCATGCTGTCATGCAGCGACGTTAGATGTGCCTCCATCCTTATAGGCCATACCGCATAATTTTCTACTTAAAACATGGGTATCGTCCTTATATATGAAATATCAAACATATTGAAGAATATGGTATGAAGAGATGCAAGTGTAGAGAAAACTATTTTTCTGGGATCTGACTGAGTAGATCGGTTTTCAGAAAATGATGATCAGAAGAACACCGCTCAGATACAAGTTGTTGGTCCAGAGACGAGCCTCAAGTGTTGGGGGGGGGTGAATACACCTGATGACAAAATCTTACTCAGAACGAGAAAGTTAGCTTAGGTGAATGTTGCTACTAGGGGTGGGCAAACAATTCGGGTTCCCGCGTCCGTACCCGTCCCATTCGGGTATTTCCCATTCGGGTCGGGAAAAATGGGTACGGGTACCCGTTATGCGGGTACCCGCAAAAAATCAAGCGGGTCGGGAACGGGAACGGGTTTTATTCTTAGATACCCGTTCCCGAACGGGTACCCGTATTAATATACAATTTTTTTTTACATGAGGTCCTCTTGCATAGAGGTGGAAACGGGACGGCGTAGGTACCCATTTGCATGTTTTGTGCTAGCATTAGAGTGTGACTAAACAGTTTTCCACGGTAATTTTAATTATAAGAATCTATGGTTTCATAGTTGATAATCATATGGTCGGTTTTATAATTATAATTTATGGTGAAAAAAAAAAAAAAAAAAAAAAAAAAAAAAAAAAAAAAAAAAAAAAAAAAAAAAAAAAAAAAAAAAAAAAAAAAAAAAAAAAAAAAAAAAAAAAAAAAAAAAAAAAAAAAAAAAAAAAAAAAAAAAAAAAAAAAAAAAAAAAAAAAAAAAAAAAAAAAAAAAAAAAAAAAAAAAAAAAAAAAAAAAAAAAAAAAAAAAAAAAAAAAAAAAAAAAAAAAAAAAAAAAAAAAAAAAAAAAAAAAAAAAAAAAAAAAAAAAAAAAAAAAAAAAAAAAAAAAAAAAAAAAAAAAAAAAAAAAAAAAAAAAAAAAAAAAAAAAAAAAAAAAAACACCATTGGAACATAGTTTATAAAACAGATTATCTACACCTATAGTCATATTTAGTGGTTTAAATATATTGGTATTTTTTAATTTTAATTTATGTTTTTAAAATTTCATTTATTGATATTTTTTAATTTTTATTTATGAATTTAAATATATTATAAATAGGTGGTAATATTTGCGGATAAACCCGTACCCGTACCATATCCGCGCGGGTACCCGCATGCGGGTACCCGCTCTATGCGGGAACGGGAATGGGTATTAAAATCAATTACCCGCAGGCGCGGGTATCCGCAAACGGGTACCCACAGCGCGGGTACCCGTCCCGCGCCCACCCCTAGTTGCTACTGAACTAGTCAATTGGCCAATTAAACTTTCTAGATCGTGTGGGCAAAGAGTTGTTCTAGTGAGTATAGTCTACTGACTTGTGTCAGTGAACAATAATTCAGTATTAGAAGTTGTGTGCGGAAGTGTAGGCCCAAAATATATCGTCTCAGTTGGAAAACCCGTTTTATGTTGTTTGATTTAAAGTCAGTGTTTTGTAAATGTGAACAGTAATCATTGCAACACTAAATGATCACAAGAAGTTTTTTAAAGTGAATTAAAGTCCATTGTCCTGAACAAAGCAGGACTTCTTGATTTGCTTATACTGAGCAAGTCTCGGTCAATCTGTTCACTGGATAGATACGTTCTTGTTTGTTTATACTGAGAAGGTATCAGTTAATCTGTACGCTAGATAAATATCTACTTATATGTGTAGTGAATTTACAATTCTCAACCGTGAAGGTTTGAGTCTGTCCAACTATGAAGTAGTTCTTGCAATAAGAACAGTTCACAAAGATGAACTCCTTCGAGGTTTCTAAGCTAGTGATATTACAATAAGCACGCTTAGGTTAGAGAAGAGGGAACAAAAGGATCTCTAGAGAGAAGAACTAAAATGATCTTCAAATGAGCATGTTCTTCACTGTGTTTAGCTTTGAGTTCGCTAGAGTATTTGATCTCTTGAGTGCTTGGTTCACTTGTTTTCCCTGTATATTTATCATGAATATCACATAAGCCAACGTCAAAGGTTACTCTATAGAGGTTATCACATAATTGATTAACAGAAAGGAGATTATGTTGAAGTCCTTTAACATATGTTACTCTTGGAACTGTGGTTGTTCCAATGTTTAGAGTTCCATATCTCCTTGTATAGCCTTTGGAGTTGTCACCAAACTCAATTTTGGGTCCTTATCATTATACATAGTTGGTCAGTAGATTCTTTTGGCATGTCATGTGCCTCGCCCATCCACTGTCCATGATCCAAGGGTCTTTGTGCACTTGCAAAACAAAAATCAATTTAGGTACCCTTTATTTTTAGGTTGGGTCCTCAGATGTTAGTCATTTTTAGAACCCATGTCTTTCAAACCACCCTAGTGGTTTCAAACATCTTCTTTCCCTTATTGTCAACGTATATCACTATTGAACTAGGAGATACTGACTTCGTAACTGATTGAGGTATAGATCCATACTATATTGTGTGAGTAAATTGCGGTTGACAACACTGTCCAGCTCTCTGACCTTCTTTGTTCCCCCTTGGTTGAACCGGGGAGTTCTAGGGCCGAAACATCTGGTCTTGTACTGATGACTCAACTGAGGTGCTTTAACTTTCTGTTCCTTCTTTTCCTAGGGGTTTATAGGTTCAGCATATTGGGTTTCCCCTTGGATAAACCAGTCAACTATATTTTCTGAGCATCTATGTGTTGAAGTTAATGCCTTCTGTCAAAATCCAAGGCCTCCCTTAGTGAAGGCAGGTCTTTGAACTCTTAGCATCCTTTCAAGCTTTGTTTTGCTCCTATGTATTGTTCACTCATCAAGGTTCTCCACACCTCGTCACTCTTTCTGAGTGCTTCATAGTTTGATTTTACTTCTGAAAGCTTCTGACTTAGACTGAGAATTCCAGTATCTTTCTCAAAAATGTCCTTAGTCAATACTGTCATATTAGCTTTTTGTTGCTGAGACTTGGTCATCAGAGAATTAATTTCTTCCTTTTGTCTCAAAATAAGTCCTTCTGACTCAATAGAGACTTGACATTCCTAAGAAAGTCTCTAATTTCTAGTTTCAGGGTTTCTATCTCCTCAATTGTCTTGTTGAACTATATTATCAGCTGAATTTGTTCCTGAAGAAGATCTTCGTATGCTAGAACCACATCTAGAGGTTCTCCAGCAGCTAAGCATGTGTCATGTGTGCATGGTGAAGAGAAATGTACATTTAAATGAGAAGTTACATAAGTCTCTTCTCCAATCATTAGACATTATTCAGTTTCTTCAACTTCTATGCCAAGAATTCATCTTCATCATCGGATGAGTCCATGAATAGGTCCTCTTCGCTGGAGCAATCAGTCAGTTTTCCAGCTATGTAGTCTTGCCTTTTCTCGATGAACTTGTCTCTTTTGGCTTGCCTTTCAGCTCTTTCTGCAACTGAGAGCTCTAGACAGTAATACCGCTTGTTTCCAGATTTCTTGTAGTTGTAACACGATGAGGATTTGCCTTCTCTTTTGATTGTATCCTTAGATTGTGTGGCAGTATTCTCTGTGTCCCTGCTTTCAAATCGAGAGATAAGCTCATTTTTCTTAATTGGAGTGTCCTTCTTACCCTGTGAGCCCTTAACAACTCTCTTCAGTTTTCTGACTCTGTCCTTCTATTTCTTATATTCCAAGGCTCGCAGAGCATATTGGTCACCAAGGTTTTCAGTAGTAGGATTTGACATTTTGCTTGATGCTGAATGACTCCCCGTTGAAGTGCTAATTTTTGCTTTATAAGCATGATCAACTGGTGTGTTAGCAATTCCCTGTAGAGTTCGGTGTGGGAGGTTAACCTTGAGCTCTGAAAATACATGTTCAGAAGTAAAAGAGTTAAAGACAGAAGTAAGTAGCAAATGAACACCATGCGGGTCTTGGCAAAGCTCTGAGAATCTTCGTGTTCCTTTCTTTGTTGGTTTTTATTTTTCCTAGCATGTTGATGGTGTTTATCTGATTCATTAATCTGATGCCGAGATCTTCAATCTTTTCACCGAGCATCAAGAAGAACGTTTCAAACTTCTGTAGCTTCAGCTCTAGTTTATTTTCTTTGAAGAATATCTCTTACTTCGTTACATATATTCTACCCTTTAAAACATCTCAGAAAATCTTTTGGTAATTTTCAATGATCTTTCAGTATCGTATGATCTTTCAATGATTTTTCTTATATTATCGGATACTGACTAGCACTGTGTTTGCAGATTATTAAAATGGCAGGATCCATTGTAGACTCTCCTATCGATATGAAAGAGATTCTCGAGAAGGATCGCGTCTGGTGTGAACCTATGATGGAATTTGATGCGTACGATCTCGACTACATGGAGGACATCTTCTACGCCCTCCGCGAGATTGGACTGGAAGGATTTCTGACAAGGAAGCCCTCCTTCTTCCTTCCGCGCCAAGTGGCTGAAGCCTATCTGAACTCAGAGTCAGTTGACGGGGATATTCACTGCCGTTTCAGAGTTCATTCAGTAGGCGACCCTGCCCGAGATGCTTCGATAATCAAACAGATGTTCATCCGAGAAGCTCTCCAGAAAAGCTTCAACTTGCCGAATGAAGGACTCACTACCGTCGCTTACAAAGACGATCAGATGGACGAGTACCTTACTAAATTCTGCAGAAAGCCAACGACCTTCAGAGCAACTTTTCCCAAGAACGCCATGCTCCCTCAATACAGAGCACTGGCGTATATAGTGACTCAGCTTCTAACGAGTCAAGCAGGCTCATTAGACCAAGTGTCCAGGCCCAAGCTACAAATGATGATGGCCATTTATGATCGAGCCAAAATTAACTGGACGGAATTCTTTCTTAAGGAGTTCATGACGCAGTCGGCTAAATTCGACAAATCTTCCAAGCGGCAGCGTCAAAGGAAAGCTTCTCTACGGACTGAAGCTCTCCGTAATGATAGAAGATTTCTGTGGATCTGAGAGCATTACATTTGCTGATAAATCCTACATCAATCCGAAGAAAGTAAGATTCCAGAATAGGGCAGCGGCCCTTCAGCAGATCGGCTCAGGGCCCGCTGACCCAAAGGCCGGGATTCAGAAGACCTCCACGCCAACAAAGAAGAGGTCCCCTCCTAAATCAACTGCTAAGGCACCGACCAAGAAGCTGAAGAGAGCCAGTGAGGTTGTGCCTGAGACTGAGCCTGAGACTGTGGTTGCTGAACCACCTCTACAACTGAGGGATGAGCCCGAGTCTTCAGAAAAGACACAGTCAGTGGAGAAGGTCGTCTCCACTGAGCATGGTGAAACAGTGGACCAAGGGGTCCAAGCAGAAGATGTCCAGGCTGAAGAAATACAGACTCTAGAGAGCCCCTTGGACGTCCCACCACTCAGCAGCATCCCGTCTGCTGAGAAACAGGCGTTTCCTATTGAAGTTGAGGATTCGAAGACCGCCTCAGAGTCAGACTCAATCAGGATGGAGGCTGCAGCTCTCAAATCTAGAGCCTCCCGAGAGATTTTTGAAGTCATTCCGGAGATCGCCAGCCACAGCGACCTTGTCTTACTTGCAAGGCAGGCGAGGCTCCACATGCTGATAAGGTTCCAGGAGTGGCACAACCTGAAGAGACTCATCATCCACCACTCCTGCGAATAGCTTCACGAAGAAGAGCTGCTGATCAGGGGGAAGATTGGCTATTCCGAGCCATTTGACCTCGGCACGCTCGAAAGACTTGAGGGCAGCAATGCTCGCGATGCTGAGCGACAGACAACCTGTCTCAGCATCTGCGCTCTCAGATGGGTCTGACCCTGATGGTCATGACCCACCCCGTGATTCAGGCCCTGAGAAGCCTGATGAGGGAACTCAACCTGCCAAGGATGTTCCTACATCAACTGCTGAACCTCCACTCAGCATCCTTGGACCCGGACAGTCGGCTGCTGGTACTTCGAAGGCAGCAGATCCTTCTCAGCTCCTTCTTGAGTCTGCTTTCGAAGTAGCGCCCAGCCCAAAAAGTCGACATTCTAAGTCAGTGGCAAGGGCACTTAGGAGTCAAGGGACTCAAAATAGACTCCTCGCCCGCACCGTCTTCAAAACCTAGCGGCAAACCACTGAGGCTCAGAGTGCAGAATTACAGGGACTTAGAACCGTGATTTCTACATCTCCTGTCCCTGACTTCTCCAGCATTCTGACAAATGCCCTCGCTGCACACAGAGCTGAATTTGAAGAACAACTCAAGACGATTCAGGAAGGCCAAGTCAAATTGCTGAATGATTACAAGGCCACCCAAACTGCTCATACGGAATCCGTCACCGCCATCTCTCAAGCCGGTGATCTCAGATTACAAACTATCCAGAAGGCTATTGAAGAGAAGGTGGAGAAGCAGTTGAAGGAATTTCAGGCTGCAACTGATCTCTCGCATAAGAAATACAGCACTCAGCTCACAAACGAGAGAAACGAGCTGCATGAGAAGCTGACAAAGCTACACAATACGTTGGATGATCTATCCGACGCATACAAGAGCCTGAACAGCAAAGTATCAGTTCCACCCCCTACCCGATTTGCTGATGCCAAAAGGGGGGAAGGATTTATTGAGAAAGGAACTAAGGAGTTGTTACTGAAAGCTCCAAAGAGAGCAAGGACAGTGGCAGGGGCATCTCAGATTTAGTCATCTACCCCCACTGGACCTTCACAAACTGGCGAGGCCTAGGGTGTCTCAATAGCAGGAGGTGCAGTATCTGCTGAGACTGGCCCAAGTGGCTCAGGAGCCAAAGAAGTCGCAACTCAAGCAACACAAACACCTTCAGATATTATTAAAGAAGTTGCTGAGTATGCTGACGAGGGGTCAGAAGAGGAAGAAGCTCCTCTTCCTCCTCCAGTTGCCGTCAAAGGCAAAAAGGTACTAAAGCTTCCAACCCCTCCCTCCAAGAAGAAAGGACCTAGGAGGTTCATAACTCCGAAGGAGGAGGCTCAGATAGCAGCCGATGAGAAACTGGCTAGGGAGATAGCCAAAGCTGAAGCCACTAATAAGCCAAAGAAGAAGCCTGCTAAAGGCAAAACTAAGGCTCCAGCTGGAGGCAAGAAGACTGGAGCTAGGCTGCCTCCTAGAACACTCAAGCTCAGCGACGAAGCTAACAAGGAAAAAGAGAAGGAGCAGCAGCAGCAGTCAACTGGGCAACAGGGAACATCTAAAGAGAAATCATCCACATCTGCTGACTCAGAAGAAGAGCCGCCTCATAAGCCCTCCTATGTTGCCTCAAAGGCACAGGACCAAGAAATGGATGAAATCTGGGCTCAAATGGAGAGGTACTTATACGGAGGTGAAGAGGCCAGGCAGATAGAAGCAGCCAGAGAGAGGATATGGCTTGCTGACCTCGAAGCTCTTAGGCTAAGGACTGAAAAAGAAGCGAGTTAGAGGATCCCTGAAAAGGCTGGCATTCCCTACAGATACAGGAAATTCAGGAAGCCAACTGATCTTAAGACTCACAGATGGCCAAGAGTGGATGAATGGATGCCGTGGGAAGTCACTCAGAGGTGGGAAGCACTTAAAGCTGAATTCATTAAGAGGAACTACTTCTGGAGATTCTGGTCTGAGAAGCACAAGACAGTGGCATATACTGAATGGATAATGAGAGCTGACTTGGAAATGTATGCCAGACTTCAGAAAGCTGTCAAAGAAAATATTGATGTCAGAGTTCCAGCTCCCAGAATCCTGCCACCCCCACAGAGACTTGACGGATCCATCCACTATGGAGTGATAGAGAAAGAAGTGAAGGATGCTGCTGAAGCCAAATTCCTAGATGAAGAAGACCCAGTGGACTTTGCTGAGATACTGAAGCTGAGAAAGATCACTTACCGCATGTATGGACTGCCACTTCTTGAAACTCAATCACAGGACTTCAAAGACAGGATTAAGCAGTTCAAATGATTCTTGCTTCGGTATTCTTCTTGTATCTTTCTTTTACTCTTTTTAGTCTAGCAGAAGATGTACTTGTACTGATTGCTCATATATATAACATCTCTGTTTGGCTTTGACAATTCCTTATTGTCTGAATAGCCGTGTTTGTTTACGCTTAACACTCAAAATCACTGAAGTGATTACTGACTCACACATTCACTGTTGTTATTTATTGTCAGTTTTTGCTTAACTAGATTTTGATAGACTTGTTATTATTAGGGGTAAAATGTTGTTAGAAAGGGAGAAAATGCTGATTAGATTATATATAGGTTCTGTCATTTCTGCCCTGATCCCCTCAGTATTCTAGGACTTGAAGAACAACTCCACTGATCCTACTTGTAATATTTTGTAAGGAGCTCTGTTTCTGATAAGTCATAGTGTTAGGTTGATTAGCTGATAGGTTTTGGCATCATCAAATAGGGGGGAAATGTTGGGTGATGATTCAGTCCCCAACAACAGCATTGAATAGTGGGAAATGATTTAGTCTTCTCAGTTGACATTAACTCAGTAGCCCTGTGCTCTGAAAACTTACTGAAGATTTGAAGATCCCAAAACCCTAGATTGATTGATGAACCATTACGTTGTAATCTGTTTTTGTCTCTGAGGTTTCAGACTCAGCAGACACTCTGCTCTGGTTCAGGCACTCAGTGGATTATCTGCCTCAGCACCAGAAGTAGAAGACTCAGTGATACTGGACTCAGCAGGAGCAGTATACCAAAAGGAGTCACTGGAGCTGAACTCAGCATGAGTAGTTCACTGAACTCAGAGCTGATCTTCAGTAGAGCCGACTCAGCAGGAGCATGCCACTGAATCATAGATCAGACTCAGCAACGGCCAGACAGTCTTCTGACTCTCAGGATCTTTAAGAGTCAAGTCAGCAGAGTCAATACGAGGAAGAGAGAAGTCAGCTTCAGATCTCCTTGAAGTCTGTTCTGTCTCAACCACCTTCTGAACCTCGGCCAATGACAAGCAGCCACGTACCCTATATCTACTAAAGCTGCAAGTCAACAACTTTCCAGAAATGCAAGGAAAGGACACTGCCACCATACTTCAAAAGAGCCGTTAGCTACCCAAAAGAGAGAGACAAAGGATCGTCGTCTCCAACGGATCTATCCTAATCTCTACTCTATAAATAGAGGGATAAATCAAATTGAAGCTCACTGAACCGACGCACGAGAACACACAGAGCATTCAACGAGCAAATTCGAAAAAGCCTAAGTCTTCCGCAAGAAGTTCGAAGAAATAATCTCCGGCGAAAGACTACACTTCTGCTCTTAGGGAACCAAGCTGTATTGATTTATACAGCCTCTAGTATCCAAACAATGTTACACGAACCCAAAGCTCACACTCAGTTGTTCGTCGTTCTAGAAGGCACATCCTTGTTCCCTATCCCTCTAAGCTAAACTCAACCGCCTAAATCCATAGATTAGACGAAGGAGTTCACTTCTGAACTGATCCTTATTATAAAGGGCTCCTTCAATGTTGGAGAGTTTTTCAAACACTTAGTTTGACAACCTTGTAAACTGAGACTTGCTCAGCATAAATCTCAAGACTAGTGTTTGTCCAGCGTACAAACCAACTGAGACTATCTCAGTATAATACATAGCTTCCTGATCATTCGGGACAGTGGACGTAGGATTGTTGGATCCGAACCACTTTAAAAATCTCTGTGTTCTGTGTTTTGCATTTTACTGTTGCATTGATTTACTGTTCATTCTGAAAATATCTTTCAAATCGTTCAACTGAGTTTCAGCAAACTTAACAAACTGCACTAATCTACTGAAACTGTTTTGATATAAACGTTTTCTTAACTGAATTGAATTTGGGCCTACACTATTCCGCACTACTAAACTCTATCTGAACGATACTGAATTCTGACTCCAAGTTAGCTAGCAGGTCTCAGTAGAGTCAGTCACTCTGCCACACGATTCAGAACAACTTATCTGGTGTGCTGAACTTGTTCAGTACGACACTTTCCTGAAAAGGATTGTTTGTGTTTAAGTTGAGAAATCGGTTTTTAGGTGTATTCACCCCCCCCCCCTCTACACCTGAACGTACTCTCAGGACCAACATATATACATGGCTGCCGGAAGTTGCTGCGCCCAAATCCTTTGGCTGAGACAGCAGCCACGCGACTATGACGTCATTCAGAATGAAGTGTCGATCTTTTGCGACCGCTCCAGTGCCATTGCAATCACTTAGAATCCTGTTTTTCATACTAGATGCAAGCACATGGACATCAGACACCACTTCATTCGTGACCATGTTGAAAAGAAGTATATCAGGATGGAGAAGATCCATATTGACTATCAAAGGGCCGACATATTGACCAAGCCTCTAGCTGAATCCAGATTCAGAGAACTTTCAATAGAGATGGGTCTGCTGGAGCCTACTGACTCAAGTCAGTAAGAGGATTCAGGAGAGAAGCATTCAACAAGGGGGAATGCCTACTCTCAGTACTGAACTCATTCAGTACACAGAGATTCAGAAACCAACTACACGAGGTATCAGCTGACTACAATGTTCTGCTGACAGATTTGTGTATCTCTTTCAGTAGTCAACCCAGTAATTATGATATTTATTTAGCATCGTATTCAATGCCTTAGAGAATGTTTTTTTATTATAAACAGTTTCATTAAATGCACGACATTCTATGCGATATTTGTTGAACTCTGTTTTGCATTAAATGCAGTTCATATCAACTTACTCCTATAGGCTAAGTACAACTGGACTTGACTTAGGAGGCTGGTTTACTCATTGCTTTATATAATATTGAATCGTGACCATCCATCTTTTAAAGTGGGATTTAAACTAAGTCGTCGATCTTAAACCCCTTAATCTTCAAGATCATATATATCGACGTATCTATTCTAAAACAGTCATTTTCGCTCTGCTAAAACCCTAAAATTCTTTGAAACAAACCTAGATTTCTACTTTTGCTTCTGCATTATCATACCTTCAGATATTTAATACGGTAATCCTTACGTTCTTTAGTACTCATGCTGATTTAATCTTTTATCTAGTACAAATATGTAACTCTACAGATTCAGTAATGGCAAACCCTAGTAACATCAACATGATCGTACCAGTCAACATGATTGAGATCCTCAAGAAGGATCGTGTCTGGTGCAAGCCGATCATGGAGTTCGACTCCAGTAGATTAGACATGCTAGACGAGGTCTTTTTGAAAGAGTTTCAGACGCAATCCACCAAGTTCGACAAATCTACATGGCGTCTGAGTTCCAAGGGGAAACTATTGTACGGGATGAAGTTGTCGATTATGATAGAAGATATGTGTGAAGCAGACAACGTAGCCTAAGCTGATAAAGGATACTTCAACCCGAAGAAGATAAGATTCCACAGCAGGGCTACTGCGCTTCAGCAGATAGGTGCAGGCGATACTGAGGAAGGGAAGGTGAAGAGGAAGGCCCCCACTCCCACAAGAAGGGTGCTACCCCTCAGAAGAAGCAAAAGAAAACTTCTGAGAAGGCCGTGGTAGTAGCCCCATTCATACTGAGGGACGGTTTCAGACTCCTCTGAGAAGACTGTCTCAGTATGAAAGGTTGTGTCTGAGCAGGCAGCCTCAGCTGAGAAAGCAGCCTCAGCAGAACAAGGGAAAGCCACCTGAGGTTACTACTCCTACATCTCAGTCCCCACTAGATGTACCACCACTCAGCAGTCTTCCATCTGCTGAGAAGACTATATCTCCTATAGATGTGGATGACATGAAGACCAACACTGAAGTTGAGACAATCGGGTATGAGGTTGACGCTCTTCAGGACAGAGCAACCCGAGAAGTCTCTGAGGCCATTCTAGAAATCACAAGTCACTCTGACTTGGTGAATATTGCATACAAGGCCAGACTTCAGATGCTTATCAGGTTCCAGGATTGGATCACCCTCGATCGACTCATCCAATTTAAATTCTGTGAGATCCTGAATTCCGTGGAGCTTGAGATTCGTCAACAAATAGGCTACTCCGAGCCTGCTGACCTATGCTCTCTCGAACACCTAAGGGTGGCTATGCTAGCTCTTTTTTAAGACAGAATCCCCTCAGCAGCCACACCTTGAGAGGCATCTGATCCGGATGATCAGGACCCACCCAGTGATGCAGGCCTTGAGAAGCCTGCTGAAGGTACTCAACAAGAGGAGGGAGCTCAACCTTCAATTGATCTACCCATCAGCTCCCTCCTTCTAGTTCGGCGGCAGCTGGAACCTCTCATGACTCAGACTCTGGACAGCTGTTGTTGTAGTCTGCTTACGAGATTGCGCCCAGTGCTAAAAGCCAAAAGTCTCGATTAGTAGTCAAGGCTCTTAGGAGTCAAGGGACACAGAATCGTCTCCTAGCGAAGAATGTCCACAGGAGTTGGAAGAAAGCTACGACACTTCAGTACGAGGAGATCAGGGTGCTGAAGACTTCAATTCAGAACACACCTGCCCCTGATCTCTCAGCAATTCTCAACAACGTACTAACCGCACAAAGAGCTGAGTTCGAGAATCAACAAGCATCCATGACGGCTGCCCAGACATCCCTTCTGGAAAATTTGAAGGCAGCTCAGTCAGAACACTTATACAGACTCTCCACACTTACTTAGGCTCATGAGCTTAGGATTTCTTCTGTTCAGAAAGCATGTGAGGAGAAATTGGATGCGCAGCTGAAGACCATTCAGAACTTGGTCGATTCCTCTCACCGCAAATAGGGTGAAGACCTCATTATTGAGAGTAACGACCTGCACGTAAAGTTCAAAGGTCTCCAAAAATCCTTGGAAAGGCTATCTACTGCCTACACAGCACTGAATGCCAAGGTAGTCTCACCTCCCACCCCAGGCGTATTGGATGATGCCAAAAAGGGGGAACGAATGGTGAAAGGGAAGAAGTCAGTGACAGGGACTCAAAGCAAATCTGCTCTCACTAACTCAACTCCTAATGGAGGAAGAGACTGAGAAAATGGGTATGGCCCAGGGTGTCTCCAGCGCAGGTGATGTAGGCATTGAGACTGGCCCATGCGGCTCAGGACCCAAGGAAACAGCAACAAAAACTTCTGCTGAACATATCAATGAAGTTGCTGAGTTCCTAGAGGAGGACTCAAAAGATGAGGAAGAGCCTCCTCTGTCTCACAAGTATTGGGTAAGGGGAAGAAGCCACTGAAGGTCCCCACCCCACTGAAAAAAATGCCTCAAAAGATACATAAGCCCAGCTGAGCAAGCTCAGATGGAAACCGATGAGAAATTGGCAAGGGAGCTAGCTGAGGCTGAGGCAGCGAACAAGCCGAAGTAGGCACAGAAAAAGGCCCATACTAAGGTTCCAGCCAGGGAACTAACAAAACCTCATATCAGAAAGCTTAAACTCAGTGATGAAGCTGATAGAGAAAAAGAGGAGCAGGAATCTGAGAAGATAGCTACTGACTCACAGTAGCAGCAGCAAGAAAAGAGCTGAGCCGACTATGGACGAGATGATCAATTTCAGTATTGTTGCTCTAGATAAGAAAGCACAATACTATCAGATGAAAGAGTTTAGACGGCAAGAGGCTCTGGCCAAGGAGAAGGCTGCTGAAGCAGCGAGAGAAGCTGAAAGACTGAAACCTCGACCTCCTCCGCCGAAGGACAGGGAGATTCCTTACAAGTATAGACGAGGCTGAAGACCTACCAATCAGAAGATACACAGGTGGCCTCGGGTTGATAAGTGGATGCCCTGGGAGAAGACTCAACTTTGGGAGACACTGAAGGCTGAATTCATTAAGCGATACTATGTCTGGCAGTACTGGCAAAAAACTCAGAAGAATGACGCCTTTGCTAAGTGGCTCTTCAGATGTGACTTGGAGATCTACAACATGGTCGAGAAATCCATTGCGGATAAAGAAGATGTTTAGACTCCGGCTTACAGGCCACTGCCTCCACCTCAGAAGCAGGATGGTTCTCTCTATACTGCGTGATAGAACGAGAGGTCAGGAACATAGCCATTGCACTTGAGCTTGATGCTAATGATCCTGAAGACGTGCGAAAGATTCAGAAGCTATGGAGAGATACCTTCAAGATGTGTCGACTCCCTCCGCCTGAAGAAAAATCGAAAGACCTTAAGCCACGGATTCAGCGTTTCAGAAGATAATCTTGTTAGGTTCTCTGTTTTTATTTTGATAGAATAGCAAGTGATGTATTTGTACTGAACTTCTTTATATATATACATGCATCTTTACTGTTTGGCCTGACAACATCTCATTGTCTCTATGGCCTATCTGTTTTAATTTAACACTCAGAATCACCTAAGTGATTACTGACTCGCAGACTCACTGATTATATGAGTCTGTCTATTTTTGCTTAGATTAGATGACTTATATTTTGGGGGAATTATTGAGAGTTATTTCAATAAGTCTTTTGTTCCACAGTAGAATAGAAGTTGACGTACAAATTCACGAATTCTACTTGTAATATTTGTAAGGAGTTTGTATCTGATAGTTTGTAGTGTTAGTTTTTGGCCTCATCAAATAGGGGGAAATTATTGGGAGATGATTCAGCAGTAGATTGTTTAGAAGATTTGGCTGATCCCAAAACCCTAATTTGGTAGGTGAACTATTCCTTTGTATTTTGTAATGCCTTGGTCTTTGAGAGTTTCAGACTCAGTAGATTAGCCTTCAGCATGATCCAGGCTCAGAAGTTCTGTTTACTGAATCTCAGTAGACTATCCTCCTCAGTACCATGGAGTGAAGACTCAGTAGTGCTGGACTCAGCAGGAGCAGCATACTGAGAGGTGTTCAGATTCAGTAGTGCTGGACTCATCGGAGCAACATACTGAAAGAGTCATTAGAACTGGACCCAGCAGGAGCAGTTCACTGAACTCAGAGTCGACCTTCAGTAGAGTTAGACTCAGTAGGAGTATACTACTGAATCGTTGGTCAGACTCAGCAATAGCCTGAGAGTCTTCTTGATTGTCAGAAGTTTTCAATGTTAAATCAGTAAAGTTGTCCGAGGTTGCACGCATCAGAGAAGTCAGCTTCAGTATCTGCCTTGAAGTCTGAATGTCTCAACAACTCTCTACACCTCGACCAATGACAAGCAGTCAGCTATCAAAGTTCTGGTAAAAAGCTGCAAGACAACTACTCTCCAGAAAAAGAGAGTAGACTCTGCACGATTACAAAATAGCCGTTAGCTACCCAAAGAGAGTGACACGTGGACAGTTCATCTCCAACGGATCTATCCATAGCTCACCTCTATAAATAGAGGGAAAATCAAATCGAAGAATACAACAGTGAAATACAAGCATTGAACGAACAAGATACAAGCTTTCCGCAAGAACTTCAAAGAAATACTCAACGCGAAAGGCCATTACACTGCTATAGGGAACCAAGCTTCATAGAATCAAAGCCTCTAGCATCCAAGTGATAGAACACGAACCTAGAGAGATTATTCTTCATTGTTCTTCACTCTAGAAGCCTCTTCTTGTTCCCTTTCCCTCTAATCTGAGCTCCACTGAAATATCCATAGCTTAGAACCGAAGGAGTTCATATCTTGAACTGTTCTTACGGAAAAGAACTCCTTCATTGTTGGAGAATTTGTCAAACATTTCTGTTTGAACCTTGTAAATTGGGACTTGCTCAGTATAATCTTCAAGACCGTGTTTGTCCAGGGTACAAACCGACTAAGACTAACTCAGTATAATAAAATAGCCTTCTGATCTTTTCAGGACAGTAGACGTAGGATTGTTGATATCCGAACCACTTTAAAATTGATGTGTTCATTTACTGTTGTATAGATTTACTGTTCTTACTGAAAACCCGTTTAAAAAACATACAACAGAGTTCCAGAAAAGCTTAACTGACTGCACTAATCTACTGAAACAGTTTTCACTAAAAACGTTTTCAACTTAACTGAATTGGGCCTACACTATTCTGTAGGCTACTGAACTCTTACTGAACGGTACTGAATTCTGACATCAGTCAGCTAGCAGGCCTCAGTATAGTCAGTCACTCTGTCCACGCGATCAAGAACAGCTTGTCTGGTTTACAGAATTTATTCAGCAGACAATCTCCGTAATCAGACTGTTCGCGTTTTAATTCTGAATAATTTAATCCGATTAGTACTTTAGGTTTTATCACCCTATGTTTCCCAACCTGTAGCTAACTTTATACTTCCATTGCCTCTCGTGGATTAAGGCTAGGAAAGTAGCAAGGTTATTCGTAAGAATAATTGGACTAAATCGGTAGGAGACTATTAGATGCCCAACATATGTGTAGGCTCCTAAACTAGGTTCCCTTAGATCGATTTTTTAAGCACCATTTTCTATGCTCAAGCATTCCTTATTTTTGCCTTTATGTTTCAATATGCTTGCATGTTAGTCTATGTGAAGAGTAGATCCATGTATGTATGTATGTAATTTGGGTTGAGGAAAAATAAACATTTGTTGGATCAAAATTTTAAAACCACTTATTTAAATTAGATTTGAGCCTTAAAGTAGGACACTTAATACACTATCTTTGAGACTATATATCCCCAAAGTTGCAATATGTTTGAGTCACTTGTTGTGATAAATGATAGTAGGTACTAGGGATTTTTTGGCCACATGACCACTACAAAATACCTTCGACCTTATATTATCCCTTAGTGAACTAAGTTGAGCTTTGACCGATTTCTTTGATTTAAGTAAGTAAAAATTTTAGCCATTATCCTTGTTAGTTTTATTTGATCTTTCAGTGCTTTAACTTTCGTGCATGTTAGTTTTAGGGTTATGCATGCATTATGTACAATTCTACGAAGTGTCTTGCTTGCGCAATCAGTACTTTTGCATGAGTAGCTAAACTTTTAGTGGTCCGGCGCAACGTGAAACACACAAGTGATTAGTACATAAGGTTATGTACATAAAATTAATCAAAAGGATTTCGGGTTAGTTCTGACTAATTTAATCTGATTAGTAATTTAGACTTTATCATCCTATGTTGTCCAACCTGTAGCTAACTTTGTACTTCCATTGTTTCTCATGGATTAAGGCTAGGAAAGTAGCAAGGTTAGTCGTAAGAATAATTGGACTAAATTCATAGGAAAGTATTAGATGCCCAACATACGAGTAGGCTGCTAAACTAGGTTCTCTTAGATCGATAAAGTTGTCTAGTTGTTAACTCTATTGATTGCCCAACAACGTAGGTTGTAACTAGATTAGGAAAGTAGTCATTTTTTATGCTCAACATGGCGGCTAACGATTAAATTAGTGGGAATAAGGGTCGTGTCAGTTTAATTACGGGAGTCAATAACTAGTTGTTCTTTAAATTTATTAATATCAAGTGTAAGGAGGGTGTTTTTGTTTCATGTTGTCATGTTGTCTCTCACATTGTTTTTTCTTTTCTTTTCTTGCTTGAGGGCAAGCAATGTTTATGTAACACCCCGAAATCTTTTTGATATAAAATGCATTGCATATTTATTCATAAATGTTATCAAGTGTTTTAGTTCTGTAAGTCGCGCCTTAGAATTTAAATTGTATTTAAAAATATAATCATTTAAATATATTTTTCTTTTCTGTGTGTGAAATGCATTGATGAAATCATCTGATGAGACGTATGAGATTATTCGTATGATTTAATTATTTGGATGAGACATTATTATGTGATTTTCATGATTGTGATTTTATAATGTAAAGTAACAATAATTAGATAAATTCTATTAAATGATAATAATAATATTTCCTTATGATAAGGACATTCAATTAACTATCTAAGATTTAGGAAATTTTCTTTTATAACTTTGGTGAGTTGGATTGATTAGGATTAAATGATAATAATAATATAATTTATGAGGGGATCTGAAAAGATGAGTTGGTTTTGTGGTATTACAATTATTATGTTTTTAGAATCTTTTTGTTGGCAACGTGAATTGATAAGGAGAGCCATATTGTTAGATTTTTTTTATCTTATCTTTAATTTAAAACTTTATCTAATGAGTGTACACTATTTCTATATATTTGTTTCATTGGTAGCTTAAGTATTCTCTCACGCCTCTTTATTTATCTGCAAAAACTTGTTCGGTCAAAAAGAAATTCACTTCTTATTCCATAATTTGCTTCAAGAACTATCGGTTTTCAAGACTCATCAAGGTATTAGATCTTAATCTCTTTTATAAAGCATGACTTTTAATTTGATCTCAAGTTTTGTTCATGGAAAGAAAGTTTCAGCATGTCGTCCTTTGGTCTTTTAAATTCCTATTTTAAATGTGAATTCTTTTTACCATGAATGATTAAATTGATTGATAAATTTCATGTGTAGAATGTTTAAGTTTCATGATAATATAAGTTGTCTTGCTATGTACTTATTTCTGCCGAGATTTGCATAGCCAAATTCAGTACCTTTTATTTCGTGAAAAAATTCCAGAAAATTATATAGATGAATTTTAAGATGTAGTTTATGTCTCTGCGAAGTTTCGTGATTTGTGGACAAGTTTTTATATTTTTAGTGAATTTCTACATTTATGCTGTCAAAGAAAAATGTTTTCTGGATAGAGCTCAGAAAAATATTTATATCTCATTTTTTTAAAAATGGTTTTGACTTGATTATTTTTCCTAAAGACTCTATACACGTAGAGGATTGTAAAAATATTTATTATGTATTTTTAATGAATTCGTACGAAAGCAGTTTAATGAAAATGTCCGGGTGTTCAGTTATAAGATGCATTTTCGTATTTGGATTTTAAGGAAAAGTATTCTGTATTTTCTGAAGTCATATCTTATCTTTACAGATTGAAATTTTGGTATGATATGTCTACATATGTCTCTTAGATGTATGTTAAATCTTAGAATTTTTGAAGTATGTATTGTCCCTGTTTTATACGGATGAAGTTCAGTAGGTTAGAAATCATTTTTGTTTATGCAGTAGATTTGTTTTGGTTATATCTTTTAAATGGCTTATCATTTTGATATGAAACCAATTCCGGTATGTTGTAGACTCATTCAGGAATCTATGTCTAGAAAATTAGAATTTTTGGAATGAATTCATGTTCTGTGGAATATTTTCAAAACAAGCATTCTGCACGAGTCTAGCGGATTTAAAGCTACGAAATTGTTTGCATCTTATGTGCAAGTGTTTTAATTGTTTCATGCATGTCACGACATTAAGATAAATTCTCCATGTATAGGATCGGCGCGCAGGACATAAATATTGATATCCATTATTTTCATTCAAGTCAAGGTTAAGGTGGGGAAGTTACCGTTATCCTTATTATATATTGTGTACAGTATTCATGTGTTTATGACAGGCATGAGAATGAAATGGGTCAAGGTCAAGAGGAGGCCTGTGACCGGGGTCAAGAGGAGGCCCTTATGTCTGAAATAAAATAGGTCAAGGTCAAGAGGAGACCTGTGACCGGGGTCAAGAGGAGGCCCTTATGAAAAGTTACGGTCAAGAGGAGACCGTGTGAAATGAAATAGATCCTTAGGGTCAAGAGGAGGCCCTAGGATCAAAGTTATTTATTATGCATGTTTCGTATCCATGTTTATTGATATTTTATATAGTTTGGATATACGTGTGTACCCCACTGAGTAGTCGTACTCACCCCTCTATATTTTCACTTTTTCAGATCATGGTCCGGCAAATGTTTGAAGTGGCGGATGGTGATGGTCACAATCATAAAAGGATCTAAAACAATTTCTTTTTAACGCATTAATTTAGTTTTCATATTGAACTATGCATTTTGTCTCTATTTAATTCACTGAACTTGAAGTAGACGCTCATATTTTTGATTCAAGACTTCCGCTGTTATGAAATGCATTAAAAATCTTATTGCTTTTAAAAATCTATTATTTTTTAAAATTAAATTGAGAAGATTAAATTTGTGCACGAGGTGACGTCCCATTAAAAGTTATGAAAATTGGGGCGTTACAGTTTAAGTGTAAGGAACAGGGGTATTTTGTGTTGAAGGATGTCAAAATTTTCAATTTTGTAAGCACCGTTTTCTATGTTCAAGCATGTCTTATTTTTGTCTTTTTCAATATGCTTGCATGTTAGTCTATGCTAAGAGATGGTCTAGGTACATGTATATATGTACTTTGGGTTGAGGAAAAAAACATTTGTTGGATCAAAATTTTAAAACCCCTCACTTAAATTACATTTGAGCTTTAAAGTAAGACACTTACTACTATATCTTTTAGACTATATATCCACAATGTCACAATATGTTTGAGTCACTTGTGATAAATGATAGTAGGTACTAGGGATTTTTAGCCACATGACCACTACAAAATACTTTCGACCTTATATTATCCCTTAGTGAACTAAGTTGAGCTTTGACCGATTTCTTTGATTTAAGTAAAAATTTTAGCCATTATCCTTGTTAGTTTTATTTGACGTTTCAGTGCTTTAACTTTCGTGCATGTTAGTTTTAGGGTTATGCATGCATTATGTCCAATTCTACAAGTGTCTTGCTTACACAATCAGTACTTTTGCATGAGTAGCTAAACTTTTAGTGGTCCGGCACGATGTGAAACACACAAGTTATTAGTGCATAAGGTCATGTACATAAAATTAATCAAAAGGATTTCGGGTTAGTTCTGACTAAATTAATCTGATTAGTAATTTAGGTTTTATCATCCTATGTTGCCCAACCTGTAGCTAACTTTGTACTTCCATTGTTTCTCGTGGATTAAGGCTAGGAAAATAGCAAGGTTATTCCTAAGAATAATTGGACTAAATCGGTAGGAAACTATTAGATGCGCAACATACGAGTAGGCTGCTAAACTAGGTTCTCTTAGATCGATAAAGTTGTCTGGTTATTAAGTCTATTGATTGCCCAACAACGCAGGTTGTAACTAGATTAGGAAAATAGTCATTTTTTTTGCTCAACATGGCGGCTAACGATTAAGTTATTGGGAATATGGGTCTTGTCAGTTTAATTATGGGAGTCAATAACTAGTTGATTCTTTAAATTTATTAATATCAAGTGTAAGGAGGGTGTTTTTGTTTCATGTTGTCATGTTGTCTCTCACATTGTTTTTTCTTTTCTTTTCTTGCCTCAGGGCTAGCAATGTTTAAGTGTAAGGAGCAGGGGTATTCTGTGTTGACGGATGTCAAAATTTTTTGATTTTGTAAGCACCGTTTTCTATGTTCAAGCATGTCTTATTTTCGCCTTTATGTTTCAATATGCTTGCATGTTAGTCTATGTTAAGAGTAGATCCATGTATGTATGTAATTTCGGTTGAGGAAAAATAAAGATTTTTTGGATCAAAATTTTAAAACCACTTACTTAAATTAGATTTAAGGCTTAAAGTAGGACACTTCCTTCTATATCTTTGAGACTATATATCCACAAAGTTACAATATGTTTGAGTCATTTCTGATAAATGGTATTAGGTAGTAAGGAGTTTTAGCCAAATGACCGCGATAAAATAATTTCGACCTTATATTATCCCTTAGTGAATTAAGTTGAGCTTTGACCGATTTTATTGATTTGAGTTAGTGAAATTTTTAGCCAATATGCTTGTCAGTTTTATTTGATGTTTCACTCCTTTTGCTTTCGGGCATGTTAGTTTTAGGGTTACGCACGCATTCTATTCTATTCTACGAAGTGTCTTGCTTGCACAATCAGTACTTTTGCATGAGTAGCTAAACTTTTAATGGTCCGGCGCGATGTGAAACACACAAGTGATTAGTACATAAGGTTATGTACTTAAAATTAATCAAAAGGGTTTCGGGTTAGTTCTGAATAATTTAATCCGATTAGTAATTTAGGTTTTATCACCCAACCACTACTACAAAAAAGACCATAGACAACGGTTATTAACCGTTGTCGTTGTAAATTTTCTCTGTTGCGGAAGGTCCCGTTGTCGTAGATAGGCGCTCATAGACAACGATTATTAACCGTTGTCGTACCAACTTACAACAACGCTTTTTAACCGTTGTCTATGAGCATTCTCAACTGTTGCGGAAGGTCCCGTTGTCGTAGATAGGCGCTCATAGACAACGGTTATTAACCGTTGTCGTACCAACTTACAACAACGCTTTTTAACCGTTGTCTATGAGCATTCTCAACTGTTGCGGAAGGTCCCGTTGTCGTAGATAGACGCTCATAGACAACGGTTATTAACCGTTGTCGTACCAACTTACAACAACGCTTTTTAACCGTTGTCTATGAGCATTCTCAACTGTTGCGGAAGGTCCCGTTGTCGTAGATAGGCGCTCATAGACAACGGTTATTAACCGTTGTCGTACCAACTTACAACAACGCTTTTTAACCGTTGTCTATGAGCATTCTCAACTATTGCGGAAGGTCCCGTTGTCGTAGATAGACGCTCATAGACAACGGTTATTAACCGTTGTCGTACCAACTTACAACAACGCTTTTTAACCGTTGTCTATGAGCATTCTCAACTGTTGCGGAAGGTCCCGTTGTCGTATATAGGCGCTCATAGACAACGGTTTAGATACTTAGACAACGGTGAATAACTCTTGTTGTAGACGCTTACGACAATGCTTATTTAAATACACAACGTTTTCTAGCTGTTGTTATAAATACTAACAACAACAGTTTTAGATCTACATCAACGGTTTTAATGTATTACACTGTAGTTGATTAACGTTGTCATATAAACTTACGACAACACTTATTATGTAAAGACAACGTTTATAAACGTTGTAATAAATATTAACCACAACGGTTTTAATTCATAAATATTCTAAATAATAAAATCACATTCGTGTCCAGAAAAAGTGCTACAAAAACCAAACTAGAAATTAACAAACTATTGGTCTAGGAAGTATGTACAAAATCCTGAACAAGATTTCAATGTATATGTACCAACCAAAAAAATATAGACGGAGACTTCAATGACTGATTTTAAAGAATTACTTGTTGGTCTGTACACTTCCAATTGCTTCCTAAATCAATTCGGGTTACCACAGCCATAAATGTCGAATCACGTGAAACTGCACACAGGTAGAATAAAATCATTCATAGCAAACATATGATACAAATATTATAATAATTCTAAAAATCATAGATCCAAGAAAATGCACAACTCTCTTAACTATAGCTACGTTCGTAGAATTATAACATACTAAAAATCAACAGAACATACAAAAATGTCAATCCAATAAATAACAATGAAGTAATTATTTATATCAATTACCTTTAACTAAGTTATATGTTCTATTACTCGTTCTGCCCACTCTTTCTGGACTAGCTCAATGTCCTTCAACGAATATTTTTTCCTTTCGAACTGTTAAAAAACAAAACACATGATTAATAGACAGCTATATAACTACCACTTATTTTCAGTAAGTTTAAATAAAAATATATTAATAGACAACTAACTACCAGCAATTTTAGCGAATCAATCGTCCCATCGCAATCAGATTCAACTATTTCTCTCATATATGCCATCACATAAAAACTGCACTGGTAGCAATCTGGTTGTCTGGGAACCTAAATTTAAAATAATTCCAATTGACTATTAGATTATCATGAATTTCTATTTATGTTTGATAACATACCTCAATTAGAGACCAATCCGGCGACTTTTTCCCTCTTCTTTTCATCTCGGCATTAAACATCATAAAGGCCCTTGACATAGATGACAAACAAGCTTAAATGTAAATATCACTAAAAACATAATTATTAAACAAAAACAAAATAAATAGAAAACTAAAAATTACATTTCAACGACTTGCTTCCATTCATTATGGCAATTTCTTCTGTATAGAGAATCCAACAAACCAACCTCTTCCTTATAAGGGTCGATCACCGTAAGAATCCAATGATCACTACGTCGAGACAAGGAAAAATGTATATAATACTAAATCTAATACTGAAATTCTATATCATAATGTCTTACTCACCCCACATTACAAGGAACCAAGACTATTTGATTGGTTAATGTACCAACAAGCCCTTTCATCAATTCACGTGCTCTTTGTACAATTTGTTCATGCATAATCTTCTTATCCTTCTTGACTAAAGGGATCTTTCCAACATTATATGGATCCACAAATCTAAACTTTACAAACTTGTCTAAGTTTTTCAACCTATTGAATAAGTGCCTGCAGGTAGAAATTGATAATTATATATAATTTGATATATATCAACTAATACAATTATAGAGATAGAAACATCATACCATATGTAGACAGCAATGCAATTATAAGAGATTGGCTTCAATTGACAGAAAGGCTCGACATCTTCAAGGTGTATGTAAAGGTCCCGTTTATCTCGAAATACATCTTCATCAAAGCTTATCATTATATTCTTACTCTGTTCAACAGAATTCTTGCAATGACAATACACCATGCGTAATGCCATGGGAATTGTTGAAAAGTCCACCACTGGCTGCTTCATTTCTTGTTTTTTTTTCTTTTTTGTCTATGAATCGAAATCAAGTACCGATAAAGCATGCTAATTCTTAATCAAATATTAAGTAATGAAATATTTTTACCTCCTCTTTCAACTTCAACAAGGCTACTGGCCATGCAACGTGAGATCCCACTGCATCACCTATGCTTTTGTAGTCGCTTGTTGGAATGGGCAGAAGAGCATTTTCATCCACTACTTGATCAATGGAGACACACATGCAATTTTGAGGTTCATCAAGCCTTCTCACAATGATGCCATAGCCAACATTAGTCCCGGATTCCAAGCTTAAGGCCACATGTTTACCCTGTGAGAAAATTGTAAATGCAAGAAATCATAACCAAATATTATAATATGAAAACAAAAAGACAATTAAATAAACAACCACCTGATCGAGTGAATGACTGTCAACTATATTCACATCACCGTCTTCTAGCTTAACGACATCCACATCATCATTATCATTTAAGCAACGCACCGAGCAACTGCCCTTCTCCTCGGTATAAACATCACGTGCGTCACTTTTGTATACTATTGCTTCTATTCTGGCAATGCGTGCCTCTTGCTCTATGAACTTTTGTTGTTGTTCATGACTCAGTTCTGAATATGATCTTTTTCCTATAGCACACTTGTAGAATAAAGTCTTCGTGTCATGGCCACCAACACCTCTCAAACGCCCATTGTGTTCGGGAACATCGAGTACATCTTCTAGGATTGTGCCTTTCTTTTCTTGCATATTCAATGTACCCGCCTTCTTCTTCGAAATATACTCACCCTACATTTGTTACGCCAATATAAGTACAAAATAAATAATAATTTACATAGTTTTAAGATTAGGCTAACTTACAATCTTAGTAGCAACACCTTGCAGTTCATCTCCTTCGTGTTTTCCGGCTTTATTCTTCCTCCCTTCCATCCATAGAGTAGCCTGATTGGCTTCAGGGTCATCACCCAATAAAGTTGGCTGCATGTATTTAATTATTACTAAAGTGTATAAAGAGAATATTATCAAAAAATATTAATATTAACACGAAAGTGACTTACATTTTCATTGACAAATTTTGCATATCCTTTCCGAGACAAACGATAAGGATGCATGTATTGAGCTCTTCGGTCTTTTTGTTTCTCACTAAGTTTCTGGAGAATTTAGTTTTACAAAAATATTTAATAAACAAAAGATATATAAATTAAAAAAAAATCAAAAGTAATAAATCCTTACCATCATTCTTTACGTCTTTCTTCCACTTGAAGCCGATGTCAACGTTTCACAATCCATACCATCATTCTCATCTACTAAACTCTCTTTACGTCTTTCTTCCACTTGCACTTTCTCATTAGCATCAGTGGAGTCTACTGCTTCTTTTTTCGCCACTAGTTTTCTCTTTGTCGCCATTAATGTCCTGAAAAGAATACAAATTAAACTACAATATAAACTTGATAAGATTACAAACTACAATCTAAAATTAGATAAGAATACAAACTAGTTTTCTCTTTGTCGTCATCAATTTGATATGTTTAAAATTAGATAATAATACAAACTACAATATAAAACTCTACGGCAGTATGACAAAAATTATTTGAATAAGTCCACTCACATTTTATTTGTTAGCATATAGCAATCCATGTCCCATCACATTCTTCTCGAACATAGGGTGGTTCATTATCATCATTTGAATCGTCATACTGTTTGGGCAACTCCTTAGAAAAACAAGGGTGGTGGATCACAGTTTCTTTAAGTTCTCTATCACTTATGTGTTCAAAATACTCTCTACTTGGTGTCGCAAGAACAACAGACCATTCTTTATCCATAGGATCTTCAACATAGAAAACTTGTTTTGTTTGATTTGCCAGAATGAAAGGATCTGTTTGATATCCTTTTGTATTGAGGTTTACCAAAGTGAACCCAAGATCATCCACTCTCAGGCCACTATTGTTTTCTACCCATTTACATTTGAACATTGGAATTTGGAACTTTTGGTAATCAAGTTCCCATATCTCCTCAATAACACCGTAATAGACTATGTCAGAGACAACGGGGTTTTTATCCTTCGCACTAGCAAGTTGCATGGTCGTTGCAACTAAACTTACTCCTGAATTTTGAACAGTTCGTACGTCATCACGATTTTTTGTGTAGAAAGAAACTCCATTAATTAAATAACTTTGATACTTCAACACATGATTGTTAGGTCCCTTTGCAATCCACTTCAACCTTTCAGATACGTTAGTATCAGCTGCAACCTAGTGCCCACGACATGTTGAAATTAGAATTGAAATTATAGACTTACAATTTTAAAACAATTAGTATGAAATAATAAATATTGAACATACTCGATCACGCAACCAATTCGTAAATAATTTATGATGCTGATCTTGTAACCATTTTGGGGACTTAGCCTTTGTCCGCCAGTTTGACTTCAAGTAGGTCATGTGCTCTCTAATAATGAAGCAACCAATGTATTAGTGACTAAATAGAGGTAACAGTTTGAAGAAATAATATGAGTTGAGTAGATTACTGGATATAAGGATCAATCTCGACATCATTTGCCAATATGTAACGGTGTGCTTGTGTCAACTCCTTCTCTGCAATGGAATCCCCTATTGCTCTTGATAAAGGCTTTGTGAGCTGATTGTGGTTTTTCATACGTGGGACACCACAAGCTTGCACATTTGATAAGTAGTCTGAGCAAAACTCTACTGCCTCTTCAGCAATATAACGCTCAACAATACACCCTTCTGGTCGATTTCGATTTCTAACATAACCTTTTAATACTCGCATATACCTTTCAAATGGATACATCCATCTATACCATACTGGACCACATAATTTAACCTCTCGTACCAGGTGAACAGTTAAATGGACCATGATATCGAAAAATGACGAAGGAAAGTATTTCTCTAGCAAACATAATGTCGTCACAATTTCCCGTTGAATCTCATCTAACTTCAACACATCTATCACTTTGCTGCAAATCACATTAAAGAAGAAACACAATCGTGTTATAGCACATCTTACATTATCTGGTAAGACTCCGCGGATTGCCACCGGAAGTAATTGTTGCATCAACGTATGACAGTCGTGAGACTTAAGGCCGACAAGTTTCAAATCCTTAAGTGACACAAGTTGTTTTACATTTGATGAGTAACCTGTTGGAACTTTCACACTCGACAAACATTCACAAACTTCCCGTCTTTCAGTCCTACTTAATGTATAGCATGCAGGTGGCAAGTAAGTTCTCTTTTCACCGATAACTGGTGCCAATTGAGTCCTTATATTCATCTCAACAAGATCTTTTCTTGATGCTACCCCATCCTTTGTTTTTCCTGGGATATCGAGTAATGTACCAATGAGACTTTCACATATATTTTTTTCTATGTGCATTACATCAAGTATATGTCGAACATGTAGGTGTTCCCAGTATTGGAGTTCAAAAAAAATTGACTTCTTCTTCCAAATTGCTTTATCTCCTACCTCATTTGTTTTACAAAACTTTCCCCAACTACAATTTATGGTAGCAACTCTCTTCAAAACATCATTGCCACTCAATGGTCTTGGGGCAGTCGCAAATTCTTGTGTCCCGTCAAATGCTTTTTTTTGTCTTCTATAAGGATGAGTACTATGAAGAAACCTTCTATGACCTGTGAAAGACATCTTCTTGCTGTGCTTCAACCTTTTTGCATAAGTGTCTTCACCATAGATAGGACATGCATGATATCCTTTCACCTTGCACCCTGATAAATTTCCATAAGCTGGAAAATCATTTATTGTCCAAAGTAAGACGACTTTGAGTAAGAAGCTTTCATTCCGATAAGCATCGTATGATGGCACGCCTACTGACCATAAATGTACTAAGTCTTCAATAAGAGGTGCTAAGTAGACATCAATATCATTCCCTGGCTGCTTCGGACCCGAAATCAATAAGGTAAGCATAATAAATCTCCGTTTAAAACACAACCACGGTGGAAGATTATAAGTGACCAATAAAACTGGCCAACAACTATGTTTAGAGGTCATGAGACTATGCGGATTGATTCCATCGGTTGATAAAGCTAATCTGAGATTTCTCGATTCAGCTGTAAAATCCGGCCACTTATGGTCAACTATCCTCCAAGAGGGTGAATCGGCTGGATGACGTAGAAAACCATCTTCGATTCTTTCATCAGCATGCCATGTTAAGTCCTTTGATGTGTCCTTATTTCTAAACATTCTTTGGAATCTCGGAATAGGTGGGAAGTACCATAAGACTTTTCCAGGAATTTTATTTTTCAGACTAGACTTCCTGCCTTGTTTCCATCTCGATTCACCACAAGTTGGACAATTAGAATAGTCCTTGTACTCCTTTCTATACAGGATACAGTCATTTGGGCATGCATGGATTTTCTCGTATTCCATACCCAAAGAAACTAGACATTTCTTTGCAGAATATGTGGTAGGAGGCAATTCATTCAAGGGAGGCAACATATCTCCTAAGAGAGTAAGAAGGTCGGTGAAACTGCTATCACTCCAACTATGTTTGGCTTTCAAGTTATACAACTTCACAATGGCAGATAATTTGGTGAATTTTTCACATCCAGGGATATAATGGTTTTTTCGCATCCTCAAGTAGTTGTATGAATTCACTTGAATTTTCAGATTCATCATATGCGGCATGTACCATATCAATTGGGTCTTCTGAAACAGGTTCTGGTACATGATCTGAATGATCCATTGAATAACTAGATGAAGATTTTTCTCCATGCCATAACCATGTAGTGTATGTTAAATCCATACCATTTCGTAATAAATGTATCCTTACAAGGTTAACCTTTTTGCTCTTTAGATTTCCACAAGCTGAGCACGGACATGACATAATCTCATCATTAGGTTTATTTTGTAAAGCAAATTGCATGAAAGACTCTACTCCACTCTTATATTCCTCTGATAACCTATCCTTTGACATCCATGATTTGTCCATCACGATCCTAAACCAACGAATTTGAGATGTGTATGGATCATTAAACATAAGACTCAATCATGTACAATCCAAGATGTATGTCATATTCGCCCTGTTACCAGTTTATGAATTGTTTTCAAAGTTTAAGGTGTCCTAGAATGTGTTTTATGTAAGTTAATATGTTCTTACAATGTAGAATAAATGTGCTTTCATAGATCAGATGAACTAAATCCTTATTGTTCTAACAATTACTAATGGCTCCAGTTAAGAATAACCCATATAAAAAATATTAAGTATCAGAGTATTAAAAATATTTGTTGCCTAATACATTGAAAACCAAAAAAACTTCAAGAAACCCTAATGTTACCAATATTTTTGATAGATCAGCAACAGATTCAATTCTAGAAAAAAAATATTCATAAATTCAGATAATTGAGCAATTCCGTTTTTGATTTAATACTAATTAATGTTCCCAATCACTCTCACAACAAGTGTAACAACTAAATTAGTAGAACAATTAATTTTAACAAAATTGATTGAACAACTTGCAAATTTATCTAGAAAAGCACAATTGCATTACATATATAAAGTATTTATGAAAAAAAAATTAAAGTACCTGTTGCCGGCTCACAAAGATGTTTGCCAATTGCAATATAGCCAACACCTTTTAATGATTCTACAACATACAAATTTAGATCCTCAATTGCAAGTAAAGATGTCAACAAGATCAATCAGATTGAGAAAATATTAGGAATATGAAAATAATAATGAAAAACAGAGTAATAAATAATTAATTTAAAAAAATGAGTCACACCAATCGTATTACCAAACCACCAATTTAATTCCTTTCAAAACTCCTAATTTCCATCGTATAAGCTCGGGCGGACCATCGTTTTAATTCCTTTAAAACCTCCTAATTTCAAGAAATTTATTTGCGCTATTAAAAGGGAAGAAAGGTATAAAAATCCAAAATTTAATGAGACCAGGTAATACTCTGTAACTTCCAGAAATTTATTTCCGTAACTTTCAAAAATTTGTTTCAGTAACTTTCAAAACTCCTAACTTTCAAAACTTCTCATTGAACGGAATTTTCAATTAATTCGTCGACAAACACGCCTATAAGAATGAACAAATATGAAATCACGCACAAAGAAAGGCAGAGATAACATACGAAGTTGAATTGCTTTTGAGAGGGCAGGAAGAGACGAAGAAGACATGTCGTACCTGTAGTATTTGCGCTGGCCGGTGAATTATCGCCGGAGATGGAGTTCAGGAGGAGGAAGGTGGAGTTGGGGGACGGACTTCAGAGGAGGGAGACGGGGAAATAAGTTGCGCGATGGACGACAGTTTTTAACAAGGAAAAAAAAAACCCTAAGCATATTATATTAAGTAGTTTAAATTCTTAATTAAGTAATGATTAAGTAATTAAGTAATAGTAAATTAAGTATATAATTAAGTAATGGACGATAGGTTTCAATTAAGTAATAATTAATATTTTTAGTTAATGGACGATAGGTTTCAATTAAATAATAATTAATGGACGATAGGTTTCAATTAAGTAATGGGCGATAGGTTTCAATTAATAGTACATAATTAAGTAATAATTAATTTAATTCTTAATTAAGTAATATTTTGAGTTATTTAATCACAATAATATAATCACAAATGCCCCATTTGGATTTTATTAATTTCGATTGAAATAAATTGTACTATGAGTTATCCTCTTTTGGATGATGAGTTATTTAATCACAACAATGTTATCATTAATTTAAAAGTTTTAGTTCTTAATTACTTAAGTATTGGAAGAATCTAGTGATCACTAAGTATAAATTAATAGTTAAGTAATTCAGTTAACGACAACGGAGATCGAACAACACTACTCGAACCGTTGTCAAAATATTTAAAATTGAATACAACAACAGAGAAACAACAACGGAAAGCAAATACGTTGTTAAAATTGACTACAACATCGGAGAAACGACAACAGTAGGCAAAACCGTTGTGAAAATATTAGAAAGTTAAGTACAACAACGGCGAAACAACAACGGTTATTAAAACCGTTGTCTATGAGCGTGTTTTTAACTAAGACAACAAATAAACGACAACGGTTACATAGACTGTTGTCTATGAGCGCATTTCTGGTCTTTCCACAATAGGTAAACAACAACGACGCAAAAAAACCGTTGTCTATGAGCGCACTTTTTGACTTACGACAACGTTTTTATTTACGACAACGTTTTCTTAAGATACGACAACGGTTATTGATGAAAAACGTCGTCTATTAAGCGTTGTTGAAGGCCATTTTTCTTGTAGTGTACGTTGCCCAACCTCTAGCTAACTTTATACTTCCATTGTTTCTCGTGGATTAAGGCTAGGAAAGTAGCAAGGTTATTCGTAAAAATAATTGGACTAAATCGGTCGGAAACTATTAGATGCCAAACATACAAGTAGGCTGCTAAACTAGGTTCCCTTAGATCGATAAACTTGTCTAGTTATTAAGTCTATTGATTGCCCAACAACGTAGGTTGTAACTAGATTAGGAAAGTAATCCTTTTGATGCTCAACATGGTGGCTAACGATTATGTTAGTGGGAATAAGGTTCGTCTCAGTTTAATTACGGGAGTCAATAACTAGTTGATTCTTTAAATTTATTAATATCAATTGTAAGGAGGGTGTTTTTGTTTCATGTTGTCATGTTGTCTCTCACGTTGTTTTTTCTTTTCTTTCTTACTTGAGGGCAAGCAATGTTTAAGTGTAAGGAGCAGGTGTATTATGTGTTGAAGGATGCCAAAATTTTCGAGTTTGTTAGCTCCATTTTCGATGTTCAAGTATGTCTTATTTTTGCCATTATGTTTCAATATGCTTGCTTGTTAGTCTATATTAAGAGTAGATCCATGTATGTATGTAATTTCGGTTGAGGAAAAAGAAACATTTGTTGGATCAAAATTTTAAAACCACTTACTTAAATTAGATTTAAGCCTTAAAGCTTTCTTCTATATCTTTGAGACTATATATCCACAATGTCACAATATGTTTGAGTCATTTCTGATAAAGGGTATTAGGTACTAAGGATTTTTAGCCAAATGACCGCAAAAAAATACTTTCGACCTTATATTATCCCTTAGTGAACTAAGTTGAGCTTTGACCGATTTCTTAGATTAGAGTTACTAAAAATTTTAGCCAATATACTTGTCAGTTTTATTTGATGTTTCACTCCTTTAGCTTTCGTGCATGTTAGTTTTAGGGTTACGCATGCATTTTATTCTGTTCTACGAAGTGTCTTGCTTGCACATTCAGTACTTTTGCATGAGTAGCTAAACTTTTAGTTGTCCAGTGCAATGTGAAACACACAAGTGATTAGTACATAAGGTTATGTACTTAAAATTAATCAAAAGGGTTTCGGATTAGTTCTGAATAATTTAATCCGTTTAGTAATTTAGGTTTTATCACCCTATGTTGCCCAACCTGTAGCTAACTTTATACTTCCATTGTTTCTCGTGGATTAAGGCTAGGAAAGTAGCAAGGTTATTCGTAAGAATAATTGGACTAAATCGGTAGGAGACTACTAGATGCCCAACATACGAGTAGGCTCCTAAACTAGGTTCCTTTAGATCGATACAGATGTCTAGTTATTAAATATATTGATTGCCTAAAAATGCAGGTTGTAACTAGATTTGGAAAGTAGTCACTTTGATGCCCAACATGGCGGCTAGCAATTAAGTAAGTGGGAATAAGTGTTGTGCCAGCTTAATCACGGGATTCTATAACTAGTTGATTCTTTAAATTTATTAATATCAAGTGTAACGAGGGTATTTTTATTTCATGTTGTCATGTTCTCTCTCACATTGTTTTTTCTTTTCTTTTCTTGCTTGAGGACAAGCAATGTTTAAGTGTAAGGAGCAGGGGTATTCTGTGTTGAAGGATGCCAAAATTTTGATTTTTTAAGCACGGTTTTCTATGTTCGAGCATGTCTTATTTTTGTATTTATGTTTCAATATGCTTGCATGTTAGTCTATGTGAAGAGCAGATCCATGTATGTATATAATTTGGGTTGAGGAAAAATAAACATTTGTTGGATCAAAATTTTTAAACCACTTACTTAAATTAGATTTGAGCCTTAAAGTAGGACACTTACTATACTATATTTGAGACTCTATATCTACAAAGTCGCAATATGTTTGAGTCATTTGTGATAAATGATAGTAGGTATTAGGGATTTTTAGCCACATGACCACTACAAAATAGTTTCGACCTTATATTATCCCTTAATGAACTAAGTTGAGCTTTGACCGTTTTCTTTGATTTGAGTAAATAAAAATTTTAGCCATTATCCTAGTTAGTTTTATTTGATATTTCAGTGCTTTCACTTTCGTGCATGTTAATTTTTGGGTTATGCATAATGTTCAATTATACGAAGTGTCTTGCTTGCACAATCAATACTTTTGCATGAGTAGCTAAACTTTTAGGTGTCCTCCGCAATGTGAAACACACAAGTGATTAGTACATAAGGTTGTGTACTTAAAATTAATCAAAAGGGTTTCAGGTTAGTTCTGAATAATTTAATCCGTTTATTAATTTAGGTTTTATCTCCCTATGTTGCCCAACCTGTAGCTAAATTTATACTTCCATTTTTTCTCGTGGATTAAGGCTAGGAAAGTAGCAAGGTTATTCGTAAGAATAATTGGACTAAATCGGTAGGAGACTATTAGATGTCCAACATACGAATAGGCTCCTAAACTAGGTTCCTTGTGATCGATAGAGATGTCTAGTTATTAAATATATTGATTGCCTAACAACATAGGTTGTAACTAGATTTGGAAAATGGTCGTTTTGATGCCCAACATGGCGGCTAGCGATTAAGTAAGTGGGAATAAGGGCCGTGCCAGTTTAATCACGGGATTCTATAACTAGTTGATTCTTTAAATTTATTAATATAAAGTGTAACGAGGGTGTTTTTATTTCATGTTGTCATGTCCTTTCTCACATTGTTTTTTCTTTTCTTTTCTTGCATGAGGGCAAGGAATGTTTAAGTGTAAGGAGCAGGGGTATTCTGTGTTGAAGGATGCCAAAATTTTGATTTTTTAAGCACTGTTTTCTATGGTCGAGCATGTCTTATTTTTGTCTTTATGTTTCAATATGTTTGCATGTTAGTCTATGTGAAGAGTAGATCCACGTATGTATGTAATTTGGGTTGAGAAAAAATAAACATTTGTTGGATCAAAATTTTAAAACCACTTACTTAAATTAGATTTGAGCCTTAAAGTAGGACACTTACTACACTATCTTTGAGAATCTATATCTACAAAGTCGCAATATGTTTGAGTCACTTGTGATAAATGATAGTAGGTATTAGGGATTTTTAGCCACATGACTACTACAAAATACTTTCGACCTTATATTATCCCATAATGAACTAAGTTGAGCTTTGACCGATTTATTTGATTTGAGTACATAAAAATTTTAGCCATTATCCTTGTTAGTTTCATTTGATATTTCAGTGCTTTAACTTTCGTGCATGTTAATTTTAGGGTTATGCATAATGTTCAATTCTACGAAGCTTGCACAGTCAGTACATTTGCATGAGTAGCTAAACTTTTAGTGGTCCGACGCGTTGTGAAACACACAAGTGATTAGTACATAAGGTTATGTACATAAAATTAATGAAAAGGATTTCGGGTTAGTTCTGAGTAATTTAATCTCGTTAGTAATTTAGGCTTTATCATCCTATGTTGCCCAACCTGTAGCTAACTTTGTACTTCCATTGTTTCTCGTGGATTATGGCTAGGAAGTAGCAAGGTTATTTGTAAGAATAATTGGACTAAATCGGCAGGAGACTATTTGATGCTCAACATACGAGTAGGCTCCTAAACTAGGTTCCCTTTGATCGATAAAGCTGTCTAATTATTAAATCTATTGATTTCCAAACAATGTAGGTTGTAACTAGATTAGGAAAGTAGTTGTTTTGATGCCCAACATGGTGGCTAGCGATTAAGTAAGTGGGAATAAGGGTCGTGTCAGTTTAATTACGGCACTCTACAACTAGTTGATTCTTAAAATTTATTAATATCAAGTGTAAGGACGGTGTTTTTGTTTCCTTGTTATCATGTTGTCAAATGCATTCAGCTAAAGTCCTATCAAGCCTAAGACTAGCTAAGTCACCGAGCTCTTGGATCTCTACTAGTGGTTCTCTACTAAGGTTAGTCAGGATAATACTTCTCACTGTGATCCATCAATATACCACTAAGTGTACCAGTAAAGATAAGCAGCCAAGATAAACCACTTCTTATCTAAACTGCTGATTAAAATGATAACTTATCCTTAAGTTTTCTCAGCTGTGATAACTGTTTATATCTTGTCAGTTCAACCAATTTGTGTAGCCTTATGTGATACCCGACAGACTACACAAATCTTACTTTTATACAAGAAAAATGATTACATGTGCAAATATATATTTATCAGATAGGAGAATAAAATAGTGGTAAGGACAAAACACATTGTATACAAGCATAATAAATTACTTCCAGTATACAAAATTCCAACAAAAGACAATTGACACTTTTTTTTCATAAACAAATAACACTTTTTTCGAAACAAATCATTTTTTTTTCCAAAATAATTGATACTCAATAAATGATACAAATGACACTTTATTCAAATACAAATGACACTTCTGTTTGTTACGATTGACACTTTCAGACAAATAACAAATGACACATTTATTCATTACAAATGACACACCTTTCTTATCAAAAAAATTAGGACAAAATAAAAAAAATTATTTAAAACAAACGACACTTTTGTTCACAAAAAAGTGACATACACGTCCTTACAATAAGGGAGAAAGAAATGAAAGAATAAAAAATATAAAAAACACGAAAAAAATTAAAATAATGAAAATAATGAAAAATAAAATATTAAGAAACAATATGGGAGAAAAAAAATTAAAAATAAATAAAATAAAAATGAAATACAAAACACTGACGGACTACTTGACCGTTGGGGTACTAGTCATTATAATAATAATAATATGAATAGACATTATATTTTGTTGGGTGATGATTTTATCCTCAGCACTGTTATACTTAGTGATTAATGATTCTGTCTTCAGCACTGACCGTAAGCTCAGTAGCCTCGTGCTCTGTACCTATCTGAAGATTTGAAGATCCCAAAACCCTATCTTGATTGATGAACCATTCCCGTGTAATTGTTTTGTCTCTGAGGTTTCAGACTCAGTAGATACTCTGCTCTGGTTAAGGCGGTCAGTAGCTTATCAGCCTCAGCACCAGAAGTAGAAGACTCAGTATTTACTGGACTCGGCAGAGCAAGATATCGAATGAGTCGCAGAACCGAACTCGGCGAGGAGTAGTTCACTGGACTCAGAGCTGACCATCAGTAGAGTACCCTCAGCTGTCTCTCTACTGAATGAAGATCAGACTCAGCAACGGCAGACAGTCTTCTGAACTGTCAGACACTTTTTGAATATACAATCAGTATTGTCAAGTACGAGGAAAAGAGAAGTCAGCTTCAGTATGCCTCGAAGTCTGTTCCGTCTCAACCACTCCATAATCCTCGACAAATGACAAGTATACACGTGTCTTTACCTACTAAAGCTGCAAGTCAACATATTTTCAGAAAAGGAGGGAAAGGACACTGTTACATCCTTCAAAAAGAGCCGTTAGCTACAAAAAGAGAGAGAAAGGAAGATCGTCTCCAACGGATCTTTTCCAATCTCTGCTCTATAAATAGAGGGACATTTCAAGCCTTGAAGGAGAAGAGGAAACAAGAGAGAGAGATGAATGCGCATAAGCTTAACGACGAAAATAAACACAAGCATTCAAACGAGCTAGAACCAGAAAACCCTAAGTCTTCCGCAAGAATTTGAAGATCTATCTCCGGCGAAAGACTACCTTCTCAGCTCATAGCCTCTAGTATCCAAATCGACGATACATGAACCTAAAGCTTATTTCAGCTGTTCGTCGATCTAGAAGCCACTCTCTCATTCCCTATCCCTCTAACCCTAAGCTCAACAGAATATACTTATAGCTTAGACGAAGGAGTTCATATTTGAACCCAATCCTTATTGTAAAAGGACTCCTTCATAGTTGGAGAAGTTTGTCAAACACTTTAGTTTGATGCCTTTGTAAACTGGGACTTGCTCAGTATAATCCCCAAGCCACGGTTTTGTCCTGTGCACAAGCTGACTGAGACTAACTCAGTATAATAAATAGCCTCCTGAACTTTTCGGGATAGTGGACGTAGGATCGATTGATATCCGAACCACTTTAAAAATCTGTGTCTTGTTATTGCTTTCGATTCTTGTTGCATTGATTTTACTGTTCATACTGAAAACCTACTTTAAAATCATACAACTGTCTCAGCATACTGAACTGTCTATTTGCTGAACTGAGACTTGCTAAAACGTTTTTTTCACTCAACTGATTTGGGCCTACACTTCTCCGCACCGCTGAACTCTACCTATTTGATACTGAATTCTGACTCAATCAGCTAGCAGATCTCACTAGAGTCAGACTCTTTGCCACACACGATTCAGAACAGCTATTTGGTCTGCTGAATTATTTCAGTACGGCACTTTCCTGAGCAGGACTGTTCGTGTTCGAAGTTGAGAAAATCGGAGTCAGGTGTATTCACCCCCCCCCCCACTCTACACCTGGCCGTACACTCGGGACCAGCAATTGGTATCAGAGCGCACGGTGTTCAACTAACCACCTGAGTTCTATAAGACTCTCGTCGTTCTGAAACTGGTCTACTTGAACGGATCCGGAAAATCGTTTTCACTGCATATCACTCTACATTCATATCATTATTCTTCATGGCTGATATGTCAGGTATAAGGATGGTGCCTATGTTCTCAGTAGAGAACTATGGGGTATGGCGGGTCAGGATGGAAGCACATCTGACCTCCCTCCACGATAGTATGAGTGAAGTACTTGAGGAAGGGCCTATCGTTCCTATGATCAACAGCGTCGTGACTCAGGATGCAGCTGCTGGAGGACGAATGGTGACCGGGAAGAAGATTCCCAAAGACAGAAGTCTCTTCACTCCTGAGGAGAAGAAACTTCATAACTTAGACCGTGTCGCCAGAAACGCTATACTAACCACCTTAAGTGATTCGTATCTTGGCGGGGGTTCGAGGAATGCAAAACTGCAAAGGAACTCTGGGACGCTCTAGCGCTACTGAGTCGGGGGACTCAGAAGATAAAAGCTAACAAACTAGCGCTGGAACTCCAAAAGCTGGAAAATTTGTCTCTCATGCTTGGTGACAAAATAGAAGATCTAAATGTCAGATTCACGAATCTGATGAACTCCATCAACGGGCTGGGAAAGACATTCAGCAATCGAGAGATGAATCTCAAGACACTGAGGGCACTGCCGGACGGACACTGGACACCTTTTGCCACTTTATTGCGCCATTTTGATTTAGATGTTGTCTCTCCTGACCATATCTTTTCAGAACTTCAGGCAGAAGAGTTTGAGTTCGACAGACCTCAACGAAAGCAAAGAGCTGAAGCTGACATAAAAATTGACCATGCTTTCAAAGCATCAGTCAGCGCAGCATCTCCCGCGACGAGCAAGACAACGAGTAAGACTGAACCTTCACTCAACGACTTACAAGAAGGAAGTCTCGCTCAGAAGTACACGCTGCTCGCCGTGAAGTATCAGAAGGAGAACGAGAGGCGCAGAAAACTGACTAAAGCATATCGAGACACGAAAGGTAAGTCAGAGTATACGCCAAAACGCACTCCTGACTAACAATCCTCTGAATGCAGAAAGAACGATGACTTAGCACCATCAAAGGATAGCGAAAACAAAGAAGAAAGAGTCATCGCTTGCTACAACTGCAAAAAGCCAGGACATTATCAATATGACTGTCCTGAGCTCAGTAGTGTTGAACGCGCAGCACGCAAGGCAAGGAGAGAGAAATTCGCCAAAAAGAGACAATCTTATATTGCAGGCGAAATCTCAGACGACTCAGAAGAAGTCAACTCCTTCATGGATTCATCGGATGATGAAGCAACTTTTATGGCCTTAGAGCTTGAAGCTGAAGAAGCTACTGAAAAGTGCCTAATGGCAGGAGAAGAGGATGAGGTAAGTTCTCATGAACCATTTAACTCCTCTTCACATTGCACACACGACACTATTTCAGGTGCAGATGAGAATTTGGACGTTGCTACCACTTATGAAGAACTGTTAGACGAACAAATTCAGATGAGTCTGCAGCTCAGTAAGACTCTTCAGGAATTGGATACCCTGAAAGTGGAGAATCAGAGACTTTCTCAGGAGAGTCAGGCCGCTACTGAAGCCGAATGACTTGTGTTGAGACTCAGGGAGGAGATAAACTCTCTGATGGCCAAGTCTCAGCATCAAGAAGATCGAATTTCAGTTTTGACCAATGACTTAACTCAGAAAGATACTGGAACGGAGTCTCCGAAGCAAGAACTGTCAGGACTTCAGACCAAGCACGACACACTGAAAAAGAGTGATGATGTCTGGAAGAGCCTGATGATTGAGCGTTACATGGGCGCTGAAAAGAAGCTGGAGGCTATGCTTGCAAGCAACAAGCCCAAGCACTGTAAGGAAGGACTTGGTTTCAACCAGGAAGCTTCCTCATCTGCCCCCGTACACTCAGAAGTGCGTCTAACTGATAGGTTTGTTTGAGGGGAAACAATCAATGCAAATGTTCTGAACCCCTCAGCAAAGAACAAACAAAAGATGAAAGTACCTCATCCTACGCATCAGTATTCTGACCAGAAGATCAGTACCAAGACACCCCAGTTCAGTCAAGGGGGAACTAGCAGAGTCAAGTGGGCTGATCAGTATGGACCACCTCAGTTGACACATCCAGCTCAGTATGGGTCATATTACTATGATCCTATAGTCAGAAGAGGTTCCAAGAGTCAGAAAAAGAAGAAAATCGCACAAAAGGCGAAGGTCAGCAGTCCACCAGCTCAGAAGATCCGGACTCCTGAACCTGAACAGCCTAAGAAGTCAGCTTTGACCAATCCAGTGGTCAAGTATGTTGACTCAAGTGGAAAGAAACTCTCTGAAACCACCAGGGTTGTTAGACAAATTTGGGTTACTAAAACTAACATCTAAGGACCCAAAAGCAAAATAAAGGGTACCTGAATATAATTCTGTTTTGCAGGTGCACAAAGATCCTTGGTATGTGGACAGTGGATGCTCAAGACATATGACGTACCAAAGGAACCTACTGAAGAATTATATAGTCGAAGAAGGACCCCGGAATCGAGTTTGGAGACAATGCAAAAGGCTATATAAGAGGATATGGAGCACTCAAAGCATTGAGACCGCCACGGTTCCTAGAGTATCATATGTTGAAGGACTTCAAGCATAATCTTCTCTCGTTAGTCAATTCTCGTGATAACTCGAATAGAGTGATTTTTGACGCTGGGTTTCGTGATGTCATTGATAAATCCACGGGGAAAACGGTGTTATCGGTGTTCGCGTAAAAAGAATATATATGTAGCCGATCGGAACTCAGCGGGAACCCGAAGCTTGTCTGTTGGCGAAGAACGACAACCGTACGGGATGACTTTGGCATAGGAGACTCAGCCACCTCAACTTCAAAATGCTCAACAAACTAGCAAGGAACACTCTAGCAAGAGGACTGCGGAATGAAGTATTCAGCAAAGACACTCAGTGTGAAGCATGTCTGAAGGGAAAGCAAACAAGGAATCAAAATCCACCTGTTCCATCTCCTTCCACTGATGGAATCCTTCAGCTGCTACATATGGATTTGTTCGGTCCAGTCTCTCCAGTGACGATCAGAGGCAAGAAGTATGCTTTAGTGGTCATCGATGACTACTCGCGCTACACATGGGTCATATTCATTGCCAACAAGTCTGACGTCAAAACAGAGTTACCAACGCTTCTGAAAAAGCTCAGTGTCGAGAAGAACACCAAGATAATCAAAATTTGTTCTGACAGAGGAACTGAGTTCCTTAATTCCATGGTAGAGGAGTTCTGCAAAACCGAAGGGATTGAGCATGAGACATCTGCTGCGCGTACCCCTCGGCGAACGGGGTTGCTTGAACGAAAGAATCGCACACTCAAAGAAGCAAAGAAGAACTCTACTCGCAGACTCGGGACTCCCAACCAAATTGCAGGCGAGCAACCGACACCGCATGTTATACTCGTAACCGATCTTACCGACAAAGCAGCATAAGAGAACACCATATGAACTATGGAACGGCAGGAAGCCTTCTTTATCTTATTTCCATATCTTTGGTTGTTCATGCTTTATTCACAATAATGGGAAAGATCAGCTGAAAACTTTTGATAGCAAGTCAGATTAGGGAGTATTCTTAGGATACTCTCGAGTCAGCAAAGCTTTCAGAGTATTCAACTATCGGACCCTTTGCGTGGAAGAAAGCCCTCATGTTGTTTTTAATGAGTTTGCTACTGAAGACAGGAGCAATAACTCTAAGTCTGAATCTGAGGACATCAGTACGCAGCTACAGGATCTGAACCTAAAAGACAAACCTGAAAGGATCCAGCTTTGTTGGGATGATGATTCATATGAAGAAACTGAAGATAAGCCTACTGAATCTGAACCAGCAACGCAAGTAGCTGAACAGATTGACTCTCCTGAACAGAGTCAATCCCAGGTAACTCGGGTCGATGAAGAAACCTTAGAGGTAACTGAGACCACTACTGAGAATAACAACTCAGGGGTAACATCTATTAATGTTCCTGAGCTGAATGCCCCTGAACCTGGAAACTCAGTAGATCACACTCTCATTACTGAATTGCTTCAATCTCAGAATAGTACAATTAAAATGCCTAACTCACCTACTATCTGTGTTGATCAAATTCCAGATGAAGAGTTGAAACATCGTAGATCGTGGCTAGATGCTCACACTCCTGATCTAATCATTGGAGATCCTTCAGCAAAAGTCAAGACAAGATCCATATTATGTCAAGGAGAAAGCGCATTATATTCCTGCTTCTTATCTACTGAAGAGCCTCAGACGATTGAGGATGCACTTAAAGATGCTGACTGGATCATAGCTATGTAGGAGGAGCTGAATCAGTTCACGAGAAATGAAGTTTGGGAGCTTGTTGACAGACCCCGGCATCAACACGTCATTGGAACAAAATAGGTCTTCAAGAACAAGCGAGATGAAAACAACGTTATAGTAAGGAACAAAACAAGGCTCATGGCGAAAGGCTACTGTCAAGCTGAGGGAATAGATTTCGATGAGACATTCGCTCCAGTTGCAAGATTGGAGGCAATCAGACTATTCACAGCCTACGCAACACATCAAAGATTCAGAGTCTATCAAATGTATGTGAAGTCTGCGTTCCTGAATGACGTACTGAAAGAAGAAGTCTATGTAGAACAACCGCCCGGCTTTCAGCAGGGACATCAGGTTTATAGACTCAGAAAGGCTCTATATGGGTTAAAACAAGCACCCAGGACTTGGTACGATACCCTGTCAGAGTTTCTTCTTCAGAAAGGTTTTCAGAAAGGCACAGTAGACTGCACTCTGTTCAGCATTCGACTGGAAGACGATCTACTACTTGTGCAGATCTATGTGGATGACATCATCTTTGGATCAAAGAATGTCATCATGTGCCAACAATTTGAGAAAATGATGAAGGACAAGTTCGAGATGTCAATGATGGGTGAAATGAACTATTTCCTCGGCTTTCAAGTCAAACAATCTGAAAAGGGAACGTTCATTAACCAAGGCAAATACACTCGAGACCTCATCAAAAGATTCGGTTGCACATCTGGCAAACCTATCAAGATCCCGATGAACATGAATATGAAAATCGATCTTGATAAAGAGGGAGTATTAGTAGACCAAACTGAATTTCGTGCAATAATTGGTTCCTTATTATATCTAACAGCTACTCGTCCTGACATAACTTATGTTGTAGGTGTCTGCGCTCGATTTCAGGCGAATCCTAAGCAGAGCCACATGGACTCAGCAAAGAAGATTCTCCGCTACCTTAGAGGCACACCTGACATAGGTTTATGGTATCCAGCTGATGATAATATTGAACTAACTGGCTATTCTGATGCTGACTATGCAGGATGTAGAATCGACCGAAAATCAACTTCGGGGAACTTGTCGGTTCCCGGGCGTAAGCTGATCTCATGGTTTTCAAAGAAGCAGCACTCAGTAGCCACGTCAACTACTGAAGCCGAATACATGGCTGCCGGAAGTTGTTGCGCCCAAATCCTTTGGCTGAGACAGCAGCTAAGAGACTATGACGTCATTCAGAATGAAGTGCCGATATTCTGCGACAGTACCAGTGCTATTGCAATCACTCAGAACCCTATACTTCACACGAGATGCAAGCACGTGGACATTAGGCATCACTTCATTCGTGACCATGTCGAAAAGAAGGATATCAGGATGAAAAAGATCCATACTGACAAACAAAGGGCTGATATTCTGTCCAAGCCTCTAGCTGAATCCAGATTAACTTTCAGTAGAGCTAGGTCTGTTGGACCCTACTGACCCCAGTCAGTAAGAGTCTTCAAGAGAGGACCATTTCACTAAGGGGGAATGTTCACTCTCAGTACTGAGTATAATCAGTACGTAGAGAATCAGCAACCATCTACATGAGGTATCAGCTGACTACTATGTTCAGTTGACAGGTTTGCGTATCTCTACTCAATAGTAACTAATAGAACAGTATTCTGCACTTATAATTAAGATTCAGCATGGTATTAATTATCTTAAAGTTTGTCATTTAATGAAAACGACTCTCATTTAATGCACGACATTCTATGCATAAGTATGCTGAACTCTGCCACGCATTTAATGCATGTCTTCTCATAGTTACTACTTAGGCAAATTACAACTGGCTTTGACTTAGGCGGCTACTGTGATCATTACCTTCTTTATAATATCCAATCTTAACCGTCCATATCATAAAGTAGATTTAAATTTGGCCTTTGATCGAAAACCGTTCACCTTCACGTTAGATATATATTTTCGATCATATCTTAGAAACCGCCATTAGTATATCTTCAAATCCTTTGCTCCGAAAATTCTGAGATCTCTAGCAATCCTTTACTTGCTTCTTATCTTCTCTATTCTCAGAATTTTATCGGTATGATTATTAAATCTATTACTATACTTCATTATCTCTTTTCAGTATCACTATACTAACTGTTTTATGAACAAACGATACTGATAATCTTTTGTTGTGACAGATAAAATGGCAAATCTTTCTCTCGTCTCCCCAGGGAACATGCAGGAAATCTTAGACAAAGACCGTGTCTGGTGCGAACCAGTCATGGAGTTTGATGCCTGCGACCTTGACTTCATGGACGAGATTTTCTCGTATCTGAGAGCGTCTAGGTTGGAGCAGTTCCTCTCAAGGAAGCCTACCTTCTTCCTTCCTCGACAGGTGTCTCAGATATACCTCAACTCAGATTCGATATCTGGAGACATCATTGGACGTTTTGCCGTCCACTCCATAGGCGATGCCTCTATGCAACTGAAGCGGATCTCAATTCAAGAAGCACTGAGAAGAAGCTTCGCTTTGCCTGCTGAAGGAGTTAGCCATGTTGGCTACAACGATGACAGGATAGATGACTATCTATCTATATTCTGCGGAAGGCCTACCACATTCAGAGCGGCCTTCCCAAAGAACGATATGTTGCCCCGAGTCCGTGCACTAGCTTATATAGTCACGCAGCTACTGACAAGCCAAGCGGGTTCATTCGATCAAGTATCGAGACCCAAGATCCAGCTCATGATGGCAATATATGACAAAGCATAAATCAACTAGACAGAGTTCTTTCTTCGAGAGTTCATGGTTTAAGCTGCCAAATTTGATAAGGCAACGTGCAACCTGACAGTAAAAGGCAAGCTGCTGTATGGACTGAAGCTGTCCATCATAATACAAGATATCTGTGGAGATGACCAGATCACCTTTGAAGACAAGGTACACTTTAATGTAAAGAAGATCAGGTTCCACAACAAAACAGCTGCTCTTCAGCAGATCGGTTCAGGACCGTCGCTTCAGCAAACCACGCCTACCAAGAAGAGGTCTCCTCTAGCAAAAATTTCTAAGACATCGGCTAAACGTCTGAAGAGAGCCATCGCTGATGTCCCTATTGAATCCGAGGCTGTACCGGAGGAAACTACTGAACAACCAACTGCTGAACAGGCTACTGAACATGCTACTGAACAGCCTATGCAGCTAATAGATGAGTCAGAGTCCTCCGAGGAGACTCATTCGGTGGAGAAGGCCGTCTCCACTGAACAGACTCAAGAAGTGGATCAAGGGGTTCCAGCTGAACCTAGCCAGAATGCAGATATACAAACTCTGGAAAGCCCACTTGATATTCCACCACTCAGCACTTTGCCATCTGCTGAAAAACAGACGTCCGCCATAGATCTTGACGACTCAGAAACGGCGTCTGAGCAAGAATCAATCGGAATGGAAGCCTCAGCGATCAGATCTCAAGCATTCCGAGAGATAGCTGACCAAATACGGGAGATCGCTGGCCACCAAGACTTGGTGTTAATTGCTAGACAGGCCAGGCTCCACATGCTCCTAAGGTTCCAGAAGTGGCACCCACAGCTTCGCCTCATCCTTCACTACTCTTGTGACCAATTACATCAGAAGGAGCAGCACCTAAGGCAGCAGATAGGCTACTCCAGGCCTGCTGACCTAGGTAACTTCGATGATCTGAGGGTCGCGATGCTGGCCTTCTTGCGCACGATAGGCGGCGCAGACTTTGAGCTCGGCCCCTTCAAATGGGTCTGACCACGACGGTCAGGACCCACCCCATGATTCAGGCCCTGGGAAGCCTGATGAGGGAGTACCCCAGGACAAGGATACAACTGATGAAACTTCTGATCTACCGCTCAGTATCCTTGGGCCTGTGAAGTCGGCGGCTGGTACTTCAACGTCTGCAGAGCTTGCTCAGCTCTTGCTAACATCTCAGTTTGAAGTAGCGCCCAGCCCCAAAGGCCGACGCTCAAAGTCCATGGCCAAGGCACTGAAAAGCCAAGGAGCTTAGAACAGAGCTCTAGTCAAAGCTGTCCATAAAGTATGGAAGAAAACTGCTGAAGCCACTAGCGCTGAGCTTCAGGGGCTGAAAACCTCTCTATCCGACTCAGCTGCCCCTGATGTCTCTTCCATTGTCTCAAATGCGCTGGCAAAGCAGAGACAGGACTTTGAAGATCAGCTCAGAATGATTCAGGAGGGACAGGCCAAACTGCTTGAAGAATTCAAGGCCTCTTAGTCCACTAATACTGAATCAGTCTCAAACCTATCCCAGGCCACTGAGCTCAGACTCAACAATATTCAACAAGCTCTAGAGGATAAGGTGTCTGAGAAGCTGACGGAATTTAAGGCTGCAGCTGAACTCTCCCACAAGAAATACAGTGAAGATCTTGCTTCTGAGAGGAATGAGCTGCATGAGGCACTGACCAAAATCAAAGACAAACTCGACTCTCTGTCAACCTCTTACAAAAGCCTAGACCTAAAGGTATCCACTCTGACTCCGATAATAATTGATGATGCCAAAAAGGGGGAAGGAAAGGATAAAAGGGAAGAAAAGAAAGACAGTGAAAAAGGGGACAAGTCAACCCCCAAGCTGACCCTGACTAAACCCACAACCAAATTCACTAAGGGGGAAGCTCCACTGAAGCCCGCCAAGAAAACCGAGGTCGCAGTGACGCAAGCGAAGTTCGGACTATTCGCCGCTTGGACCAGTGAAGAGACCCGGACCCGGGGTGTCTCCGCTGCGAGCACAAAGCAGACCGGCCCAAGTGGCTCTGGAACAGCTACTCACGCAACCCAGATTCCTACTGATATTGTTAAGGAGGTTGCTGAGTATGCTGAACATGATGATTCAGAAGAGGAAGAAGCCCCCTCTACCACCGCCTGTTCCAGGAAAAGGGAAGAAAGTACTGGAACTCCCGACCCCTCCAGCAAAGAAATCAAAGAAACACATTTCTGCTGAAGAGGAGGCTCAGATAGCAGCTGACGAGAAGCTTGCTAGGGAAATAGCCAAAGCTGAGGCTGCCAACAAGCCTAAAGCAAAGACCTCTCAAGGCAAAACTAAGGCACCAGCTCGAGGCGGAAAGAAAACTGCTAGGTTGCCTCCAAGGAAGCTCAAGATTCATGATGATGAAGATAGAGAGAAGGAAAAGGAGCAACAGTAGAAGAATACTGAGAAGCAGGGTACATCCAAAGAGAAATCCAGTACCCCTGCTGACTCAGAAGACTCTCCTCACCAACCTTCCTATATGAGATCCAAAGAACAAGATGCTGAGATCGAAGCCATTTTCGCTCAGATGGATCGGTATCTCTACAGAGGAGAGGAAGCCAGACAGATAGAAGCTGCCAGACAGAGAATACATATGGCAGATCTTGAGGCACTGAGAATTTGTACTGAACAAGAGGCCAGGCTGAGAGTACCTTCAAAAGCTGATATTCCCTATCGATACAGAAGGTTCAGGAAGCCAGCTGATCTGAAATCGCATAGATGGCCAAGGACAGACGATTGGATGCCTGCTCAATTTACTCAGAGATGGGAATCTGCAAAGATAGAGTTTATCAAGCGCAATTATTTCTGGAGGTTCTGGCCAGACAAGGCTAAGACTGATGCTTACACAGAATGGATGATGATAACAGAACCGGATCTATACGTATACTTGCATAAAGCCGTGTCTGAAGGTATAGAAGTCAGTGTTCCTGAGCCCAGAATCATACCTCCGCCAAGAAGAAATGATGACTCAGTCCATCATGGAGTAATAGAAAAAGAAGTGAAGAATGCTGCCGCAAACAGAGGACTTGAAGAAGATGAGCCAGCAGACTTCGCTGAATACCTAAAGCTGAGGAAGAACTCATACAGAATGTATGGCTTGCCCCTGCCTGAGTTAGAATCGCAAAACTTTATGGACAGGATCAAGCAGTACAAGCGTTCTTAGTATTAAATTTCTTTATCTTCCTAGCTTAGAAAGAGATGTAATGTACTGAACTTTCATATCTTATATATACATTCTCTTTTGGCTTAGACAATATCTTATTGTCTAAACAGCCGTGTTTGTTTTATGCTTAAACACTCAGAATCACTGAAGTGATTGCTGACTCACACACACTTTATCTTACTTGTCAGCTTATTGCTTCTCTAGATCTCATAGTCTAGTTGTTGTGTTTCGGGGGAATTGTTTAGATAGAGGGAAATTGTTTTGCCCTGCTCCCCTTAGTAGACTAGAACTTGAAGAACAAACTCCACTGATCCTACTTGTAATAATGTAAGGAGTTCTGTTTCTGATAGTTTAGTGTTAGCATAGATGATAGGTTTTGGCATCATCAAATAGGGGGAAATTGTTGGGTGATGATTTTATCCTCAAAGACTGTTATACTTAGTGGGAAATGATTCTGCCTTCAAAGATCGACCGTAAGCTCGAGTAGCCTCGTGCTCTGTGCACTGTCCCAAGATTTGAAGATCCCAAAACCCTATCTTGATTGATGAACCATTCCCGTGTAATTGTTTTGTCTCTCGAGGTTTCGCACTCGGCAGACACTCTCGCTCCGGTTAAGGCGGTCGGTAGCTTATCGGCCTCAGCACTGAAGTAGAAGACTCGGTATTTAATGGACACAGCGAGAGCAAGATATCGAAGGAGTCGGTAGAACCGAACTCGGCAGAGTAGTTCATCGAACTCGAGACGACCATCGAGTAGAGTACCCTCGTGTCTCTCTCTACCGAATGAAGATCGGACTCCGCAACGGCGGAGCAGTCTTCGAACGCGTCGACACTTTTTGAATATACAATCAGTATTGTCAAGTACGAGGAAAAGAGAAGTCAGCTTCAGTATGCCTCGAAGTCTGTTCCGTCTCAACCACTCCATAATCTTCGACAAATGACAAGTATACACGTGTCTCTACCTACTAAAGCTGCAAGTCAACATATTTCCAGAAAAGGAGGGAAAGGACACTGCTACATCCTTCAAAAAGAGGCGTTAGCTACCTAAAGAGAGAGAAAGGAAGATCGTCTCCAACGGATCTTTTCCAATCTCTGCTCTATAAATAGAGGGACATTTCAAGCCTTGAAGGAGAAGAGGAAACAAGAGAGAGAGACGAATGCGCATAAGCTTAACGACAAAAACAAACACAAGCATTCAAACGAGATAGAACCAGAAAACCCTAAGTCTTCCGCAAGAATTTGAAGATCTATCTCCGGCGAAAGACTACCTTCTCAGCTCATAGCCTCTAGTATCCAAATCGACGATACACGAACCTAAAGCTTATTTCAGTTGTTCGTCGATCTAGAAGCCACTCTCTCATTCCCTATCCCTCTAACCCTAAGCTCAATAGAATATACTTATAGCTTAGACGAAGGAGTTCATATTTGAACCCAATCCTTATTGTAAAAGGACTCCTTCATAGTTGGAGAAGTTTGTCAAACACTTTAGTTTGATGCCTTTGTAAACTGGGACTTGCTTAGTATAATCCCTAAGCCACGGTTTTGTCCTGTGCACAAGCTGACTGAGACTAACTCAGTATAATAAATAGCCTCCTGAACTTTTCGGGACAGTGGACGTAGGATCGATTGATATCCGAACCACTTTAAAAATCTGTGTCTTGTTATTGCTTTCTGATTACTGTTGCATTGATTTTACTGTTCATACTGAAGACCTACTTTAAAATCATACAACTGTCTCAGCATACTGAACTGTCTATTTGCTGAACTGAGACTTGCTAAAACGTTTTTTTCACTCAACTGATTTGGGCCTACACTTTTCCGCACCGCTGAACTCTACCTGTTTGATACTGAATTCTGACTCAGTCAGCTAGCAGATCTCAGTAGAGTCAGACTATTTGCCATACACGATTCAGAACAGCTATTTGGTCTGCTGAATTATTTCAGTACGGCACTTTCCTGAATAGGACTGTTCGTGTTCGAAGTTGAGAAAATCGGAGTCAGGTGTATTCACCCCCCCCCCTCTACACCTGATCGTACACTCGAGACCAATATATTTATAGACTACGTGTTGGGTGATGATTCAGTCCTCAGCACGGTTTTACATAGTGGGAAATGATCTATCTTCCGTACTGAAATGCACTCAGTAGGCTTATACCCTGAGTGATCCCATGAAGATTTGAAGATCCCAAAACCCTATCTGATTGGTGAACCATTCCTTTGTAATTGTTTTTGTCTCTGAGGATTCGGACTCGGTAGACACTCGCACCGGTTCGGGCGGTCGATGAGATTATCGGCCTCAAAGACCGGATGTAGAAGACTCGGTATGTATCTTGGACTCGGCAGAGCAAGTATACTAAAAGACTCAGTGGAACTGAACTCAGCAGGAGTAGTTCATTGAACTAAGAGCTGACCTTCAGTAGAGTAAATTCAGTACTCTCTACGAGATCGGACTCGATAACGGCGAGCATGTCTTCCGAACCGTCGATCTTTTGAACAACAATTAGCATAGTCAAATACGAGGAAGAGAGAAGTTAGCTTCATTATGCCTCAAAGTCTGTTCTATCTCAACTACTTTGCAAAACCTCGGCAAATGACAAGCCAACACCTGTCCTTACATGCTAAAGCTGCAAGTCCACAACTTTCCGGAAAAGGAGGGAAAGGACACTGTCACCTTTTTCAAAAGAGCCGTTAGCTACCAAAAGAGTGAGATAAAGGGATCATCGTCTCCAACGGATCTTTCCTAATCTCTTCTCTATAAATAGAGGGATGATTCAAGTTTTTTCATGCATGCAGAGAGCCAAAAAGCAACGAACGAGCCAACACACTCTCGAGCAAGAAAACGGAAAAACGAGCAAAAACAGAATATCGCATAAGTCTTCCACAAGAACTTAAAGAACATTCTCCGGCGAAAGACTACCTTCTAGCTCTTAGGGAACCAAGCTAAACAGATATAAAAGCCTCTAGTATCCAAATCGACGATACACGAACTCAAAGCTACAACTCAGCTGTTCGTCGATCTAGAAGCCACTTTCTCGTTCCCTATTCCTCTAACCCTAAGCTCAACTGAATTTATCCATAGCTTAGACGAAGGGGTTCACCTTTGAAACTTATCCTTATTGTAAAAGGACCCCTTCATAGTTGGAGAAGTTTATCAAACACTTTAGTTTGATACCCGTTGTAAACTGAGACTTGCTCAGTATAAATTCCAAGACGCGGCTTTGTCCTGTGTACAAGCTGACTGAGACTAACTTAGGATAATAAATAGCCTCCTGAACTTTCGGGACAGTGGACGTAGGATCCTGTGCATCCGAACCACTTTAAAAATCTCTGTGTCTCTTATTTACTGTTGCATTGATTTTAACTGTTCATACTGAATATCATATCTTTAAAATCATTCAACTAAGTTTCAAAGATACTTATCTCGATTCACTCTTCGAACCGAAACCGTTTTTAAGAAAACGTTTTTCCACTCAACCGATTTGGGCCTACACATTTCCGCACCACTGAACTCCATCTGAAGATACTGAATTCTGACTTAGTCAGCTAGCAGATCTCAAAAGAGTCAGTACCTCTTTGCCTTAACACTATTCAGAACAGCTATTTGGTCTGCTGAACTCTTTCAGTACGGCACATTCTTGAACGGGACTGTTCGTGTTACAAGTTGAGAAATAGGTTTTAGGTGTATTCACCCCCCCCCCCTCTACACCTAAACGTGCTCTCGGGACCAACAATTGGTATCAGAGCAGGAGTTCTATAAGACTCTTATTATCTTGAAACTGGTCTACTTGAACGGATCCGGAAAATCGTTTTCACTGCATATCACTCTTCATTCATATCATTATTTAACATGTTTGATATGTCAGGAATAAGAATGGTACCTATGTTCTCAGTAGAGAACTATGGTGTATGGCGAGTCAGAATGGAGGCTCATCTGACTTCCCTCTACGACAGCATGACCGAAGTACTTGAGGAAGGACCTATCGTTCTTATGATCGATAGTGGCGTGACTCAGGATCCAGCAGCTGGAGGAGGAATGGTGATCGGGAAGAAGATTCCCAAGGACAGAAGTCTCTTCACTCCTGAGGAGAAGAAACTTCACAATTTAGACCGAGTTGCCAGGAATGCTATACTAACCACTCTTAGTGATTCTTATCTCGGCAGGGTTCAGGAATGCAAGACAGCAAAAGAGCTCTGGGATGCTCTAGCGCTACTGAGTCGGGGGACTCAGAAGATCAAAGCTAACAAACTTTGCTTCGGAACTCCAAAAACTGGAGAGTTTGTCTCTCATGCCTGGTGACAAAATAGAAGATCTAAATGTCAGATTTACGAATCTGATGAACTCCATCAACGGGCTGGGAAAGACATTCTACAACCGAGAAATGAATCTCAAGATACTGAGGGCACTGCCAGACGGACATTGGACTCCTTTTGCCACCTTATTACGCCATTCGGATCTAGATATTGCTACTCCTGACCATATCTTTTCAGAACTTCAGGCAGAGGAATTCGAGTTCGACAGACCTCAACGGAAGAAGCGAGCTGAAGCTGACACCAAAATTGACCATGCTTTCAAAGCATCAGTTAGCACAGCATCTCCCGCGTCAAGTAAAACTGAACCTTCACTAACTGACATACAAGAAGGAAGTTTAGCTCAGAAGTACGCGCTGCTCGCTGTAAAATATCAGAAGGAGAAGGAGAGGCGCAGAAAAGTGACTAAAGCCTATCGAGAAACAAAAGGTAAGTCCGAATATACACCAAAATGCGCTCCTGACTTGAACACTTCTGAATACAGGAAAAGAGATGACTTAGCACCTTCAAAAGAAAGCGAAAACAAAGAAGAAAGAGTCATCGCTTGCTACAACTGCAAGAAGCCAGGACACTATCAGTATGATTTTCCTGATCTCAGTAGTGCTGAACGGGCAGCATGCAAAGTAAGGAGAGAGAAGTTTGCCAAGAAGAGACAAGCTTACATTGCTGGCGAACTCTCAGACGACTCAAAAGAAGTTGACTCCTTCATGGATTCATCAGATGATGAAACTGCTTTCATGGCTTTGGAGCTTGAAGCTGAAGGAAGTACTGAAAAGTGTCTGATGACAGGAGAAGAAGATGAGGTCACAAAGACCCATGGAACGTGGATAGCGGATGTTCAAGTCACATGACGTACCAAAAGAGTCTACAAAAGAATTATATCCCTGAAGAAGGACCCAGAATCAAGTTTGGAGATAACGCTAAAGGCTACACAAGAGGATTTAGAACACTCAGCATTGGAACTGCCACAGTCCCTAGAGTATCATATGTTGAAGGACTTCAGCATAATCTTCTCTCTGTTAGTCAATTTTGTGATAACTCGAATAGAGTGATATTTGACGCTGGTTTCTGTGATGTTATTGATAAATCCATAGGGAAAACAGTGTTATCAGGTTCGCGCAAGAAGAACATATATGTAGCTGACTGGAACTCAGCTGAACCTGAAACTTGTCTATTGGCGAAAAACGACAACCGAACAGGGTGACTATGGCACAGGAGACTCAATCATCTCAACTTTAAGACGCTCAACAAACTTGCAAGAGACACTCTAGCAAGAGGACTGCCGAATGAAGTATTCAGCAAAGACACTCAGTGTGAAGCATGCTTGAAGGGAAAGCAAACAAGGAATCAAAATCCTCCTGTTCCATCTCCTTCCACTGATGGAATCCTTCAGCTGCTACATATGGATTTGTTCGGTCCAGTCTCTCCAGTGACGATCAGAGGCAAGAAATATGCTTTAGTGGTCATCGATGACTACTCGCGCTATACTTGGGTCATATTCATTGCCAACAAGTCTGACGTCAAAACAGAGTTACCAAGGCTTCTGAAAAGGCTCAGTATCGAGAAGAACACCAAGATTATCAAACTCCGTTCTGACAGAGGAACTGAGTTCCTCAATTTTATGGTGGAGGAGTTCTGCAAAACTGAAGGAAGAAAGCATTAGACTTCAGCTGCACACACACCTCAGCAAAATAGAGTTGCTGAACAAAAAAACAGAACTCTAAAAGAGGCAGCCAGAACTCTACTTGCAGACTCAGGACTCCCAACCAAATTCTGGGCAGAAGCTACTGACACTGCATGTTACACTCAGAACCGATCTCTACTGAAAAAGCAACAGAAGAAGACACCATATGAACTATGGAACGGCAGGAAACCTTCTCTATCCTATTTCCATATTTTTGGTTGTTCGTGCTTTATCCACAATAATGGGAAAGATCAGCTGAAAACCTTTGATGGCAAGTCAGATCAGGGAGTGTTCTTAGGATACTCCCGGGTCAGCAAAGCTTTCAGGGTATTCAACTATCGAACCCCTTGCGTGGAGGAAAGCCCTCATGTTGTTTTTAATGAGTTTGCTACTGAAGACAGGAGCAATAACTCTAATTCTAAATCTGAGGACATCAGTAGATAGCTACAGGATCTATGCCTATAAGATAAAGTCGAAAAGATCTAGCTTTGTTGGGATGATGAATCAGATGAGGAAACTGAAGACAAGTTTACTGAATCTCAACCAGCAGAAAACGTAGCTGAACAGATTGACTCTCCTGAACAGAATCAATCCCAGGTAACTCAGGTCGATAAAGAAACCCTAGAGGTAACTGAGACCACTACTGAGAATAACGACTCAGGGGGAACATCTAGTAATGTTCCTGAGCTGAATGCCCCTGAACCTGGTGACTCAGTAGATCATGCTCTCACTACTGAATTGCTTCAATTTCAGAATAGTACAACTGAAATGCCTAACTCACCTACTATCTGTGTTGGATAAATTTCAGATGAAGAGCTGAAACATCGTAGATCGTGGCTAGACGCTCACACTGCTGATCTAATTATTGGAAATCCCTCAGCAAGTGTAAAGACAAGATCCAGATTCTGTCAAGGAGAAAGCGCATTATTTTCTTGCTTCTTGTCTACTGACGAATCTCAGACGATTGAGGATGCACTAAAAGATGCTGACTTGATCATAGCCATGCAGGAGGAGCTGAATCAGTTCACGAGAAACGAAGTTTTGGAGCTTGTTGATAGACCCCGGCATCAACATGTTATTGGAACTAAATGGGTCTTCAAGAACAAGCGAGATGAAAACAACGTCATAGTAAGGAACAAAGCAAGACTCGTGGCAAAAGGCTACTGTCAAGCTGAGGGAATAGACTTCGATGAGACTTTCGCTCCAGTTGCAAGATTGGAGGCAATTAGACTATTCCTGGCCTACGCAACACATCAAATATTCAGAGTCTATCAAATGGATGTGAAGTCTGCGTTCCTGAACGGCGTGCCTTGAAAGAAGAAGTCTATGTGGACAACCGCCCGGCTTTCAGCAGGGACATCAGGTTTATAGACTCAGAAAGGCTCTGTATGGGTTAAAACAAGCACCCGTGGCTTGGTACGATACCCTATCTCGAGTTTCTTCTTGAAAGGTTTTCGTAAAGGCACATTAGACCGCACTGCTCAAAGATTCGACTGGAAGACGATCTACTACTTGTGCAGATCTATGTGGATGACATCATCTTTGGATCAAAGAATGTCATCATGTGCCAACAATTTGAGAAAATGATGAAGGACAAGTTCGAGATGTCAATGATGGGAGAAATGAACTATTTCCTCGGTTTTTAAGTTAAGCAATCTGAAAAGGGAACGTTCATCAACCAAGGCAAATACACTCGAGACCTCATCAAAAGATTCGGTTGCACATCCGGCAAACCTATCAAAATCCCAATGAACACGAACATGAAAATCGATCTTGATAAGGAGGGAGTATCGAGAGACCAAACCGAATTTCGCGCTATAATTGGTTCTTTATTATATCTAACAGCTACTCGCCCTGACATAACTTATGCTGTAGGTGTCTGCGCTCGATTTAAGGCGAATCCCAAGCAGAGTCATATGGACTCAGCAAAGAAGATTCTCCGCTATCTCAGAGGAACACCTGACATAGGTTTATGGTATCCAGCTGATGATAATATAGAACTAACTGGTTATTCCCGATGCCGACTATGCGGGATGTAGAATTGACCGAAAGTCAACTTCGAGGAACGTGTCGGTTCCTTGGCAGCAAGCTAATTTCATGGTTCTCAAAGAAAACAGCACTCGGTAGCCACGTCAACTACCGAAGCCGAATACATGGCCGCTCGGAAGTTGCTGCGCCCAAATCCTTTGGCTGAGACAGCAGCTACGCGACTATGACGTCATTCAGAATGAAGTGCCGATTTTTTGCGACAGTACCAGTGCCATTGCAATCACTCAGAACCCTGTACTTCACACGAGATGCAAGCACGTGGATATCAGACATCACTTCATTCGGGACAATGTCGAAAAGAAGGACATCAGGATGGAAAAGATCCATACTGATCGACAAAGGGCTGACATACTGACCAAGCCTCTAGCTGAAGCAAGATTCAGAGAACTTTCAGTAGAGCTAGGTCTGCTGGACCTTACTGACCCCAGTCAGTAAGAGGTTTCAGGAGAGGATCATTCAGTAAGGGGTAATGTTCGCTCTCAGTACTGTTTCAATACATAGAGACTCAGCAACCATCTAAACGAGGTATCAGCTGACTACGATGTTCAGCTGACAGGTTTGCGTATCTCTACTCAGTAGTAACCAATAAAACAGTAATATGCATTTATTGTTCAGATTCAGCATCGTATTAAATATCTTATGAATTGTCATTTAATATTAACGGCTTACATTTAATGCACGACATTCCATACATAAGTTTGCTGAACTCTGCCACGCATTTAATGCATGTCGTATCATAGTTACTACTTAGGCATATTACAACTGGCTTTTGACTTAGGCGGCTATTTGATCATTACCTATATATGTCATCCTATCTTAACCGCACATCTCATAAAGCAAGTTTAAATTCAACCATAGATCGATAACTGTCCATCTTCTTCTTAGATATAAATATTCGATCGTATCTTTAAAACCGCCATTAGCATACTTAAATCTTTTCAACTTCGAAAAATCCGAGATCTCTCTAGCAACCCTACTTGCAAATCCTTTTATAAACACTCAGATTTTTCATTGGTATGATTGTATATCTGTTATAGTTTTATTCTATTATTTGTTCAGCATCGTCGTAATAACTACTTTATCAAACTCGATACTGACAACGTTTCTTGTAACAGATATAATGGCGGATACAGGACTCTCTGTAATTGTTCCTAAAGACATGCAAGAGATCCTTCACAAAGACCGTGTCTGGTGCGAACCAGTCATGGAATTTGATGCATGCGAGCTGGAGTATATGGAAGAGATATTCGCGGCCCTTCGCGAATCTCGATTGGAGGCGTTTCTCTCCAAGAAGCCCACCTTTTTCCTCCCAAGGCAAGTCGCTGAACTTTACCTCAACTCTGACTAAGTAGCGGGCGATATCATCGGAACATTCACCGTTCACACAATCGGTGAGGCTGCCATGAGGATAAAGAAGATGTCAGTGAGGGAAGCACTGAAGAGGAGCTTCAACCTACCCTCGAAAGGAGTCAGCACCGTCGGGTATCTGGACGATCGGGTGGATGACTACCTTTCAGTCTTCTGCGGGAAGCCCACGGCCTTCAGAGCGGCCTTCCGAAAGAACGCCATGCTGCCTCAGTATAGGGCACTGGCTTACATAGTCACTCAACTGATGACGAGCTAAGCCGGCTCTTTCGATCAGGTATCTAGGCCAAAGATTCAGCTGATGATGGCGATACATGATCGTGCCTGCGATTAACCGGACTGAATTCTTCCTCCGAGAATTCATGGTCCAGGCTGCCAAGTTTGACAAAGCCTCATTCATACTGAGCGCTAAAGGAAAATTACTGTATGGGCTCAAGCTCTCAGTAATAATTGAAGATTTCTGCGGCGATGACCAGATCACCTTCCACGACAAGACTTATTTCAATATGAAAAAGGTCAGGTTCCAGAACCGCACCGCAGCACTTCCGCAAATAGGGTCAGGGCCCTCAGCTCAGCAGACACCGCCTCAGAAGGCCGCGCCCATGAAGAAGCGGTCTCCTCAAGCAAAATCTCCTAAGGCACCGACCAAACGTCTGAAGAAAACATTCACTGACGTGCCTACTGAATCGAGGCGATCGCCGAAGTTCCCGAGATCCCTATCGAAGCAGACACAACCACTGCGCACTGGTTGATGAATCTGAGTCCTCTGAAAAGACTCACTCAGTGGAGAAGGCCATCTCCACTGAACAAGCACAAGAAGTGGACCAAGGGGTTCAGACTGAAGAGGTCTAGAGTGGTGATTTGGAGACTCTGGACAGTCCCCTTGACATCCCTCCACTCAGCAGTTTGCCATCTGCTGAGAAACAAACGTCCGCCATAGACATTGAAGATTCATAAACGGCGTCTGAACAGGAATCGATCGGAATGGAAGCTTCAGCTCTCCGATCTCAAGCATTCCGAGAGATTACTGAACTCATACCGGAGATTACTGGCCATCCTGATATGGTATCTCTTGCCAAGCAGGCCAGGCTCCACATGCTCCTAAGGTTTCGAGGAGTGGCATCCTCGGCTCCGCCTCATCCTACACTACTCCTGCGACCGGCTACATAAGGAGGAGCGAGTTCTTAAGGGCAAAGAATAGGCTACTCCCGGCCCGCCGACCTTGGAACCTTCGACGATCTGAGGGCCGCAATATTGGCCCTGCTGAATGATAGACAGCAGGCAACTGGCTCTGCCCCCTCAGATGGGTTTGACCACGAAGGTGAGGACCCACCCCATGATTCAGGCCCTGAGAAGCCTGATGCGGGAACTCACCAGGACGAGGATACAACTACTCAACCAGACCTACCACTGCGTATCCTTGCTCCTGTGAAGTCGGCGGCTGGTACTTCGTCCTCAGCAGAGCCTGCTCAGCTCTTGCTGGAGTCGACCTACGAAGTAGCGCCCAGCCCCAGAGGCCGACGCTCAAAGTCAGTGGCAAAGGCTCTCCGAAGCCAAGGCACTCAGAATCGTGCCCTTGCTAAGGCTATCCACAAGACATGGAAGCACACTGCTCAGGCCACTAGTGCAGAGCTTCAGGGGCTGACGAAATCATTGTCAAATTCAGTCGCCCCTGATGTCTCCTCCATCGTATCAAACGCACTGGCCCAGCAGAAAGCTGACTTTGAAGAACAGCTCAGACTATTCCTGGAGGGACATGTTAAACTACTTGCTGAATTCAAGGCCTCTCAGCCCCTTCATACGGAGTCAGTTTCCACCTTATCTCAGGCCAATGAGCTCCGTCTCACATCTATTCAGAAGGCTCTAGAGAATTCGGTCAGTCTGAAGCTGAATGAGTTCAAGGCTGCAGCAGACACTTCTCACCAGAAATACAAAGATGAACTGATTAATGAGACGAATGAGCTGCACGAGGAGCTGGACAAGATCCACACTCGACTTGATGAGTTGTCAGCATCCTACAAAAGCCTAAACACTAAGGTAACTGTTCCTAACCCGGCTCAATTTGCTGATGCCAAAAAGGGGGAAAAGAATAATAAGCCTGAAAAGGAAAAGACACCTGAAAAGCAGCCATCAAGCAAGGGGGAAGAGAAAACCCAGAAGGCTCAGGAATAGGCACCAAAGTCTTCAAGGAAGACAAGGTCAGTGGCTGGAGCAAGCACTGAACCGACTGGTGAGGCCCAGGGTTTCTCTGTTAGAATCCCAGCAGGGACTGGCCCAAGTGGCTCGGGGAACCGGGAACACAAGCAACTCGAGCAACTCGGACCCCGTTGGATATGGTCAAAGAAATTGCTGAGTATGCTGAGGAGGATGAGTCTGAAGAGGAAGAGGCACCTCTCCCACCTCCAGTAGAAGGCAAAGGAAAGAAAGCCTTGAAACTCCCGACCCCTCCCTCCAAGAACCTGAAGAGATATATAAGTAAGGAGGAGGCGGCTCAGATCGCAGCTGATGAAAAGCTAGCCAGGGAGATAGCAGAAGTTGAAGCAGCGAATAAGCCTAAGGCCAAAACCACAACTGCCAAAACTAAGGCTCCTGCTCGTAGAGGAAAGAAGAAAGCTCCTGCTAGGCTGCCTCCCAGAAAACTGGTACTTCAGGATGATGAAGACAGGGAACAGCAGCAACAACAGAAAAGTACTGAGAAGCAGGGTACATCTAAAGACAAATCTAGTACCCCTGCTGACTCAGAAGAACATTCGTCTCAGAAGCTCTCATACACAAGATCAAAAGAACAAGATGCTGAGATCGAGGCCATCTTTGCTCAGATGGATCGGTATCTTTACAAAGGAGAAGAGGCGAGACAGATAGAAGCTGCCAGACATAGGATTCATATGGCAGACTTAGAGGTACTCAGAATCCGCGCTGAACAAGAGGCCAGGCTGAGAGTACTTTCCAAAGCTAATATTCCATACAAATACAGAAGGTTCAGGAAGCCAACGGACATGAAGATTCAGAGATGGCCTAGGACGAATGAGTGGATTCCTGCTCAGTTCACTCAGAGATGGGAATCACAGAAAATAGAATTCATCAAGAGGAATTATTTTTGGAATTTCTGGTCAGATAAGACAAAGGCTGATGCCTACGTGGAATGGATGATGATCATTGAACCGGACTTATATCCCTACATGGAAAATGTTGTAAGAGCAAACATTGAAGTCAAGGTTCCTGAACCCAGAATTCTGCCACCACCAAGAAGACTTGATGATTCTATTCACTTTGGAGTGATAGAGAAGGAAGTGAAGGATGTTGCTGCACACAAAGGACTTGAAGAAGATGAGCCAGCAGACTTCGCTGAGTATCTGAAGCTGAGGAAGTACACCTACAGAATGTATGGACTGCCCCTTCCCGAGACTCAATCGCAAAATTTCATGGACAGGATCAAGCAGTACAAGCGTTCATAGTTCTTAGACTTTTCTTGTACTTTCCTAGCTTAGCAAGAGATGTATTTGTACTGAACTTTCTTTATCTGATATACATATCTCTTTCTTTGGCTTTGACAATACCTTATTGTCTCTATAAGCCATGTTCTGTTTTTATGCTTAACACTCAGAATCACTGAAGTGATTACTGACACACACTCACTTGTTGATCTTTTGTCAGTAGCTGCTGAGATTCTGTTAGACTAGCTGATATGTTATAGAGGGAAATTGTTTCCTTGTAATAAGGGAAATTGTTAAGACAGGGTTATGCTTAATCTTTTTATTCTGACTCCCTGCTCTGCTCCCTTCAGTAGTCTAGAACTTGCAGAACAACTCCACTGATTCTTCTTGTAATATTTTAAGGAGCTCTGTTTCTGTATAAGTTTAATGCTTTGATAACATAGATAGTGTTATATTTTTTTTAGATAGTGTTAGGTTTTGGCATCATCAAATAGGGGGAAATTGTTGGGTGATGATTCAGTCCTCAGCACGGTTCTACATAGTGGGAAATGATTCTATCTTCCGTACTGAAATGCACTCAGTAGGCTTATACCCTGAGTGATCCCATGAAGATTTGAAGATCCCAAAACCCTATCTGATTGGTGAACCATTCCTTTGTAATTGTTTTTGTCTCTGAGGATTCAGACTCAGTAGACACTCTGCACTGGTTCAGGCGGTCAGTAGATTATCAGCCTCAGCACCGGATGTAGAAGACTCAGTATGTACTGGACTCAACAGGAGTAGTATACTGAAAGACTCAGTGGAACTGAACTCAGCAGGAGTAGTTCACTGAACTAAGAGCTGAGCTTCAGTAGAGTAAATTCAGTACTCTCTACAGGATCAGACTCAGTAACGGCAGACAGTCTTCTGAACTGTCAGATCTTTTGAACAACAATTAGCATAGTCAAATACGAGGAAGGGAGAAGTCAGCTTCATTATGCCTCGAAGTCTGTTCTGTCTCAACTACTCTGCAAAACCTCGGCAAATGACAAGCCAACACCTGTCCTTACCTGCTAAAGCTGCAAGTCAACAACTTTCCGGAAAAGGAGGGAAATGACACTTTCACCTTTTTCAAAAGAGCCGTTAGCTACCAAAAGAGTGAGATAAAGGGATCATCGTCTCCAACGGATCTTTCCTAATCTCTTCTCTATAAATAGAGGGATGATTCAAGTTTTTTCATGCATGCAGAGAGCCAAAAAGCAACGAACGAGCCAACACACTCTCGAGCAAGAAAACGGAAAAACGAGCAAAAACAGAATATCGCATAAGTCTTTCGCAAGAACTTAAAGAACATTCTCCGGTGAAAGACTACCTTCTATCTCTTAGGGAACCAAGCTAAACAGATATAAAAGCCTCTAGTATCCAAATCGACGATACACGAACTCAAAGCTACAACTCAGCTGTTCGTCGATCTAGAAGTCACTTTCTCATTCCCTATCCCTCTAACCCTAAGCTCAACTGAATTTATCCATAGCTTAGACGAAGGGGTTCACCTTTGAACCTTATCCTTATTGTAAAAGGACCCCTTCATAGTTGGAGAAGTTTGTCAAACACTTTAGTTTGATACCCGTTGTAAAATGAGACTTGCTCAGTATAAATTCCAAGACGCGGCTTTGTCCTGTGTACAAGCTGACTGAGACTAACTCAGGATAGTAAATAGCCTCCTGACCTTTCGGGACAGTGGATGTAGGATCATGTGCATCCGAACCACTTTAAAAATCTCTGTGTCTCTTATTTACTGTTGCATTGATTTTAACTGTTCATACTGAATATCATATCTTTAAAATCATTCAACTAAGTTTCAGCATACTTATCTGATTCACTCTTCTGAACTGAAACTGTTTTTAAGAAAACGTATTTCCACTCAACTGATTTGGGCCTACACATTTCCGCACCACTGAACTCCATCTGAAGATACTGAATTCTGACTTAGTCAGCTAGCAGATCTCAAAAGAGTCAGTACCTCTTTGTCTTAACACGATTCAGAACAGCTATTTGGTCTGCTGAACTCTTTCAGTACGGCACAATCCTGAACGGGACTGTTCGTGTTACAAGTTGAGAAATAGGTTTTAGGTGTATTCACCCCCCCCCCCTCTACACCTAAACGTGCTCTCGGGACCAACACTACGCGAGTATATCTGTTGCATGTGCCACATATTCCACACAAGTTTTTGCCAATTATAATATATGATTTGATTTTTGAATATTAAATGTGTGATGGAGTTTTTCCATTTTTTAGTCCATAGTCTGTTTTTTGGGTATTTTGTACCTTTCGCCTATCTTTAATTATAGAAAAATACGAGTATAGGGTGCATTGTGGTGTCTAATTACTTTTTAATCCCTCTCTAATTGAACACGTGAGCTAGGGCGAGTTTATAGTTTATGGTTCATTATATTAAAACAATTAATTAATCTAATAGATTAAATAAGAATTGATTTCCGACCTATTATAACTAATCTATATAAATTTAATCCAAAAGTTTACTGTAATTACTAGTATGAGAATCATTGAACACAATAATAAAAGGGAAAATTGCAGAAATAGGCAGATATGTAACTTTATTTGCAAAAATAGGCACACTATGTATAAATTGCAAAAATAGGTTGGATCGGAAACGCCCCGTGTTTGGACGGAAAAAGGTGGGCTTCTTGGAGAGAAACGCCCCGTGTTTGGACGACCGGCTTGTCGTCTCGCTTTAGGCGGATTACGCCCCGTGTTTGGACTAACGGAATTATTCCGTCAGTAATAATCTTTTTTTGGACGACCGGCTTGTCGTCTCGCTTGTCGTCTCGCTTTAGGCGGATTACGCCCCGTGTTTGGACTAACGGAATACCGACGGATCTTTTTTTTGAAGTTATTACCAACGGAAAAATCCGTCGGTAATCCGTCGGTAATTTACTAACGGAATTATTCCGTCAGTAAAACTTAATAAATTTAATAAAAAATTTAAACTAATTTTACTGACGAAATAATTCCATCAGTAAAACTTAATAAATTTAATAAAAAATTTAAACTAATTTTACTGACGGAATATTCAGTCAATATTATTAAATTAATATTTTGAATTATTTTTTCTGATTTTAGTTTGAATTTTTTATTAAATATTTAAGCTTTACTGATGAAAAAATTCCGTTAGTAAATTACCGTCGGATTACCGACGGATAAATCCGTCGGTAAAACCCTTAAACACTATTCCCAAACCCCAAATACTATTCATCGAAACCCTAAAACGTCGGAAACGGGACACGAGAAGTCTACTACGAAGGTGGAATCAAATATATCATGAAAAACATTAAATTATAATAATAGAGACATATAATTAAAGAAAAAAGAAAATATGACATTTTCATGTTTTCCGACAAATGAGTTCGTTTTTCAGGAGAAGATATCTTTACTTCCATGTTTCATGGAGGATTCATATTATATTTTTAAAGGTATAGTTATATTATAAAGTATTTCATGATATTATCCTTAAATCATGATATATTTGAATAATTTCGACACCGAAGCCTCAAACTTCGAATCCGACAACTGCTGCGTGGTCGACTCTCGAACCCGAGAAAGTCAAATAAAAAGTCAACGGTCAACTGCCACGTGTCATCACACGAAATGCGTCAAGTGTCACTACAAGTGTTAAAAATTATCCGAATTTATAAATGGATGTTATTATGTTAATAAATAATATATTTATAAATGTATTTATTTTATATTAATATTATTGTATACATTAACTCTAATTACTTAATCCTCCATCAAAATTCATCATCGGCCTTCGATTATCCGTTGTCCTTTTACTCAAATTCTCTTTCGACTATCCGATGTCCTTTACTCAAATATGTATAATAGTTATAAGCTTCATTATTTTTTAAAATAATTTTTAAAAAAAATAAATATATAATTTATCATATATAATTTAAATCAAAGATTTATAATTACACATTTTAACATATAATTTAAAAATAATTATAACAATCTTAAAATCTGATATAATTTAAATAAAAATATTTAAAATATGAATACAATAATAAGTATAATTAAATTGTAATATTATAACTTTTAATTTTAATTAATACTACCTTTTATATTTTAAATGACTTATATCCCACTATCACATTCCTTACCGTAGAAATCCCCACATCTAAGACCTGCGTTAGGGCTCGTTTCTTCCGTCATCTCTCTCGCGCGCTCCAAGGCCGACGATACCACGTCGTTCCTCTTCTGCCAGGCCTGTCGCAGCGTCCAACCGGTCAATGAGTCGATTGATTATTTCCAGATTTTCGGATTGTGAGTGTTTCACTTTCAATCCTAACTGCAATTGTCTTTCTATAAATTAGAGGGGGTCGGGAGGGTCGACCGACCCCCCGGCCGACGGAACTTCAACTAAATAGGGCATAGGATTCGTATTGCTTATAGATAATTTTAGTGAAAAATATAATTAACTAATTGTTTGTAGTGCAGTTGGTTAACGACTTTATTTTTTTTAGAGAGGTCTCATGTTCGAAGCCCAATGCAATCATTTGATTTGTATTTTTAGACTTTTAAATTATTTCTTTTCTAGTTTTCTTCAGTTTTATTACGAGTATAATTAATTCAATATATATGCAGAACTCTCTCACATGTTATAAATATTTATCTCTCTCTTTCTACTAGTTACATAAATATTTTTCTCAGCGTAACAAATACAAAAAATAATATATTTTATATTTTTCACATCGTGTTTGTGTTCGAGCTATTTAAAATTATATTTAGCAAATCTCGATTTTTTTTCTGCCTTCGGCCACCGTTGTTTCTCTATTTCGACCCCCCAATTTCATAGGTCTAGTTCCGCCACTGATTGCGGGTTTGAATTTTGATTATTATCGTAAGTGTTGCGTTGCGAAATAACTTGGCTGATCTTTTGGTTTTTGATGAATTATTTGCTACTTTTATCTGCATACATTGTTCGCAGGAAGTGAAATAAAATGAGGATTAAATTTAGGGCTTACATCCTATGAGATTTGGGATTCTACTTTTAATGACTTCAGAATATCTAAATTGTCCATGAGAGATTGAGAGGAGGGTCTTTTGGTTTGTGAAGAATGATATATGCTTCTTGATGCCTTGATAGAGGAAGGAGATCTAATATTGAAGTGGAAGAATTGAAGAAGAAGAAGTACAAAAATTGGCAAAAGTAGCTTCATCCTGATCTGGTACATTCGAAAACAGAGGTTAGTCTCGGCCTAAGCAGTTTCATTTTCTTTATACCAAATGTTGTTCTCCACAGATGATCGAACATCCTCTGAACTTGTTCGCTTTGAACTAGAGAGAGAGGGAGTATGCAGCTGAGCAGTCTGCCCGGGTTATAGATGCATATCGCACAATTGCTGACCCGTTGTCAAGGGCTATCTATTTTAGTTTGCTATTGGCCTTCTATGTGCCAAGTAGGAGAACATAGACAAAACTTGATCTGTAATATACATCCTAATAGTTATCTCTGTTGTTTTACGATATTAGTGTTGATGAGCTGAGAAGGATTCTATCAGACAAGGATGCTTATCAGAATCTATTGTATTCACTGGAACTTGTGAAAACGCAAAGCAGGGTGAGTTGCAGTCCAGATTATTTTCTATTACCAAATTTACATTATTCTTACATGTTTTCCCTGCTGCTCAAATCTTCAATTCGTTTAAAAGTGTCTTAGAATGCTTCTATACAGAGTAGTGTTTTGTCTATGTTCTGTTAGATGGTCTTGTTAACAAATTATGGTTTAATATTTTACTTAATGGATGTGTATTGCTCAATCAGGTCAGAGATGAACTCAGGAATGAAACATTGCAGCTAGCAAGTAACTTATCTGTTCTCCGCAACTTTCAGTAGCATTGTTAGAATTATACTAAACAAAAGTAATTTTCCTGAGTACAGGAGCGAATCTGGATAAGGAACCGCGTATTATGGAGCTAAGGAATCAGGTAAGTTTGTCATTTTACCTTAACTTCCTAGTTCCAACAATGACATTATATGTTATCTACTTGGTTTGTGGCTTCAGTGCAGAATAATCCGGACTACAGAGCTAGCTGCTGCTCAAGAAAAATTGCATGATCTAGAAAGAAAAAAGGAGGAGACTCTGAAGTATTATTCTCCCTCATCTCTCCTCCATCAACTTCAAGGCACTCTAGATATTTGAGTTTGTTACATCAAATATTTGTTATGATTGATTGATTTGTTGGGAAAGAACTATTCATATTTCTGGCCAAGTAATGGATCGCTGGAGGCATATGTAGCAGTTATGTGGTTGATCAGATTCAGCAATTCTGACTAGCATATTATGATTCTAATACTTATAGGTTATTTTTTTCAAGGGAAAGAAAGAATCAAGATCAGAGCCAAGGAACATTTCACTCTTCGGTTGTATGGTTTTTATTTTGAAATCTATCTAGAGGGTTTGTTTTAGATTCATGTAGATATTACACTTTTTAAGGAAGAAGATATTACTAATTATTAGCTGAATTTACAAAAGCAATGGTTTTTGGTCTCCCTAGCATTGTATTTGCAAGAAAATGGATCCTTTTGTTCACATCTAACTGGTGGATTTGAATCTTGCAGATGATGGAGACTATCTTCCAACAATTTTGAGCTATCGTCTTACTATCAGGCTATTTATTGACCAAGCCAGTAAACTTGCTAAATTCTACTTCTTACAACATCTTTAAGGTATTTCAATAATTTTATACATTTATAAATAAATGCTACTCAAATTACTTGACATTTAGCTCTCATTTAATCAAGTTTGTTAGTAATTTTTTTGCTCTTTATTACTCCTTAGTAATATTTTTTTTTAATTAGGATTTCAAATAATAAGTCTTAAGTCGTACAAATTTTGAGTAATGATGTTTCCAACCATTTTGTATCCATGAAAGATATGTTATATATTTTAGACATCAAACTTGTAGTTTGCTCTGATGTACTTGTTGATGTGCTTGAACGTACTAGGCAGCTCGAGGAGGAGGTGGCACGAATGAGGGAGTTCATGGCACAGAACGTGCAATGCAGCTCGAGGAGGAGGTGGCCCGGATGAGGGAGTTCATGGCACAGATGCTTGCAAAAGATAAGCGAGGCGATACTTCTGACAACAATCATTCTCCCCCTCCTTTTCTACATGATTTAGAAACGATGCTAATTGAATATTAAGATTTGTACTCGAAGTTTATGTGGATTCACTTGTATTTTGATATTGATTTGAATTAATATTTCTATATTTCTATTTGGATTCTGAAATAGATTGGGTTTCTTGATGCATATTGGATTGGATTAATTGATACAGGTTGTCGAGAACTGGGTACCAAAAAAATAAAAATAAAAATGAAAAAAAAATTAGTGACGGATTACCGACGGATATTTCGTCGGTAACCATGTACTATTTAAGGCATATCAGTGACGGAATATTCCGTCGGTAAACTTACTGACGGAATATTCCGTCAGTACATTAGTGACGTAATATTCCGTCGATAATTCCGTCGGTAAGTGTTTGCCGACAAATTGACCGCTAACCATTTTCTGACGGAAAAATTTCGTCGGTAATTTTTACCGACAAGCTTTGAGGTGACGGAAAAATTCCGTCACTAATCCGTCGGTAATCGATTTACCGACAGAATTTTGATGATTACCGACGGAATTTTCCGTCGGTAATCCGGGAATTTTTTGTAGTGCTTCTTCAGCTTGAGTTATGGTCCACCGATCTGGAGGAGGAAGGGGATTCAATACATGTGCATAAAAATCCCGATGGGTGGTTGTTAAGTAGTAATTTGATAGAAAGTCATAGATGCTGACCCCCGATTGTCTGCGTTCAAAACATTATATTAGTAGTACAAAATTAAAAGAAGTAATAAAGTTTTAAAACTTATTTGCTTACATGATAGCCGCAATAGCGTGCGAACATGGCAGCAGATCCAACTGAAATTCACATCACGAGCACTGGCACGTGTCCAAGTCTACCTTAAAACCACCCAACATCATTGCACCGGCGATGCTCTAAATGCCACATACTGACAGCGTTGGTCAATTCTTCCTTTGAACAGTAGGTTGTCCCAACATCAAGAACACCATCTTGTACGGGATCTAAGTCAGTAACCCCAACAACCCCTGATTGACCAACCGGAACAAACGGAATTAACCAATTTACAATTGCTTCTCCAGCTTCTCCATCTCCTTCACCCAGGTTGAGTGGTATGTTATTTGGTTGTTCTAGAATTGTCATGAGTAGGTTAAAACCACCCTCCTTACGAATCCATGCTGCAAACTCAAAAAAGTGCCATAATTGCACTGAGCTCCATCATCGTCGTCTGATTCCACATAATCCTCGTCATCATCATCTTCGTCATCAGAATGTTCTTCTTCTTGCACATGCTCTTCTTCTTGCACGTACTCTCCTTCTTCTTGTTCCATATTTGTATATCCGCTTTGAAATGTCGTATTGCCAGTCCAATTCCACTGTGAGAATTGGTCATACACGTTGTTGGATATGAGTCAGTAGATTGATAGCTGTTCTAGGGTTAAAAGAAATTGGGGGAAATCATAGTAGTACTATGGAATTGAAGATCCCAAAACCGAGCTGATATCAGTAGATTAGTGTGTCGATAGGATTAGCTGATGTATAGGTTAGACTTGATGTAATGCTTATTATTTTGTCTAAGTCCTGTACGGGGTAATTGTTGAACTGATCTTCTGCTGAAGATACTTTTCAGAACCCCGCGTCATCAGTGTAATCGCTTGCATTCTTCGTCGGCGCTGATATCAAACTCGGTTAAAGATCCCGCATCGCCGACCGGACCTCGGTAGAAGCATTCTCTACAAGCCGATGGTCATCGGTAGAAGAACCAAGGTCAAGCAAGTATACCTTCGCAATCGACCAACCGACTCTCGAAGCTCACTTTATCGGTCGGACGACTCGACCGAAGAAGACAAGACTTTCCGGTCCCATCGTATCCGACGTAAAGCGACCCAAAGACTTAAAGTCCCTTCAAATGTTCGCAAGAAGACATACGAGGTAGTTTGAACGGTCAACTCGACACTCACCAACTACAAACCTCGACCAATGAGAAGCCGACAACGCTTACCTACTCTACACAGTAAAGCTGCTCTCATGAACAGTGCATTAACTGCCCTGCTGCAACAAAGTTGAATAGTGGCCGTTTTCTTTGGACGCTTGTGACACGTGGCATCGTCGTCTCCAACGGACATATGCCATAACTCACAACTATAAATAGAGAAGGATTTGAAGATTTCAAATAGAAAGGAATATACGCGAAATCAAGGGAAATCATTCAAGCTCACAACGCTCTAGAACCTTCAAGCTTATCCAGAGACGAACTAGTTTTCATAGAACACTTCTTGTAGTTCATCTCTCTAGAGCTCTTTGATCCCTTTCTTCTCTAGACTAAGCTCATTGCTAGATTCATAGCTTAGATCCGAAGGAGTTCACATTTAGTGAATTGTTCTTGTTGTAAGAACTCCTTCTCAATTGGAGAATATTCCCTCCCTTCTAAACTTAGGTTTGGATTGTAAAGTCGCTAAGGACTATAACTTAGAGGGAACCGTCCCGGTGCGCAAGTATCCCCGCCGAGGCTTGCTCAGAATAATCAACAAGTTCTCCTACCTTGTTCAGGATCGTGGACGTAGGATCTTGCGTATCCGAACCACGTTAAATCGCTTGTGTTCTTTTACTGTTTTATTGCATAGCATTCAACTGACTTGATAATCATAAGCTTGCATAAAACGTATTTTATAAAGTGCACAGCCAAAAGGATTTAACTTGCTAAAACGCGTTTTCAAAAGAGACGACTCCGGGCCTAACACTTATCCGCACTACAGTCTCCGACTGAGTTTCGTAATACTGACATCAGTCAGTAGAAGAGCTCAGAAGCTGACTCACTTTGACCCCAGTGATCGAAGGCTTACTTGGCACTGTTCATCAGTTGCAAACATCAGCTTCAGCTGACCTTCACTGAGAAAAAGAAACAGAGCTCAGGTGTATTCACCCCCCCCCCTCTACACCTGACTTTTCGTCTCCGGACCAACAAAGGTGTGAAGGTTGTGATGGCTAAAACGTTGGAATATACATTTCTTCTTGTTGAGAGGTTCCAACATCATCATTCGTCATCGTGTTAACAACATAGATAGTGGGATCCTCATCTGAGTTGATGACTCGAATCAGATCGCCATCGCCATTCATCAACGATTTCATCATTCTACCGGATGGAGCTACCGATATACAATACAACAAATAATGCGTATTTGTTTGCATTATGGAGTCGGTACTTCTTCTTAAAGACGACATGTATAATTGGTTAGGCCGCATGTATACTAGTTGTTCATCACCGCCTATTTATTGTGTACCACTAAAAATCCGGCCAAATTTTATAGTTACGCTAATCCATGCCGCCATCTAAAACAAATTAGACAAATTAGTATGTAAGTGCTCGAAACAAAATACAAATTAATGAGAACTTACGTGTTTAGTCATTTGAAAATGATATTTTCGCAGCGTAATAACTAGTATTTCACTTATTAATATATATAATAACGTGAAAAAAATTACGTGAAAGTAAGTTCTCGATAAAAATAGCTAGGGACATATTACGTAATAAAAGTTATTTTCGCAGTGTAATAACTAGTATTTCACTTATAAATTGCTAGGGACATATTACGTGAAAAAATAGCACAATAAAAATGAAAGAAAAACAAATAAACAACCAAAGTGTTTGATAATGCAAGTAAGTGCTCGAACAAATAATCATTATTCTACGAGGACTTAGATTGTTATTTGGCAAAATAATCTCAAACATAGGCAATCTATATCAGATCTTTGTCCTAAGGAGAGTAATATTGTAGGAAATGAATTCGATTACTAACCTCAAAACAACGTTCTTGATGATTTCAGGCTCTAGATCACAAAACGTTTCGCCACAAATAATGAATCTCACACTCTTTTGGAGGGGTAAATGAAATCTTTAAGACCATATATCAAGTGCTAGTGTGTTTTAATATATATAGACAAAAAACATTCACCTCAATTATTTTGGAATGACTACTCGTACTTTTGGAGTGACTACTCACTAGCTCTTTGTTGTTTCTCTTTTTTTGATTTCTACTTCAACAATCATTATTCTCTATATATAATATTAATTGAAATATAAATTGACTTCGTAAATCTATAATATCTCTCTCTATATATATCAATAAAAATATTTATAATCTATATAAATTGGTTTCTTATAATTGGTCGCTTATAATCATATACTTCAAGTATAAATTGGTTTCTACTTAATTTATAATTTTTCAATGTTTCAAGATTTCTCTAAATATCTCTATATCTATAATATCTCTCTCTATATATAATATCATTATGATATTTAGATTTAATCAAACAAATATAATATAATATTAAATAAATATAAGAATTGGTATGCATATCTTTGGAGAATGCAAAAATCTAATGCACTCACGAGAATGATATATTTTTACAAAAGATTCTCTCCATAAAGCTTATCATTATCAGAGAATATTGCCATGTGAACTGCAAAGGCGACAATACTTCCAAATATTGTCATGCATTCATGGGAAAGATGAACATTATTCAAAGATTCTCTGCATATTTTATATATACACCTCATCCACCTAAGTTTTTCAATACTTCCAAAATATAAAACACTTACATTTTCCTCTTGAGAACGTCAATGGAGTTTATTGAAAGAGGTGGCCATGTATGTTTTTTTTAATAAATCGTGGTTAATATTTATTTAGATTTAATGAACAATGTAAGCGCTTGTTTTTTCGTTAACACTAACGTACGATTTACGAGTGCTTAGGTTATTTTTCGAGCGCTTAGGTGATTCATAATTATGTTTTAGATTTATATTTCAAAGAATTTATTTATCTGTTTTTTTCTTAACCTAATTGACTTCGTAATTTTTTTTTAGGAATTATATGTTTTTTAAGATACTAATGAAATTATTTAATTTAGGGACTAAGTTAGTGTGATTGTCAATCACTATGAAATATATATATGATTTGGATCTAATATTAACATTGGATTTTGTGAGAATTTAGAACTATAATAAAGGGTAGCATCCCTCACGTTAAATATTTTAACACTAGACTATAAGAATAAAAAAGTATTTAATAAAAAATAGAATTCAATCTATATCAATATAACACATGTTGGCTGTCATTTCTGGAACATAGGTGTTGTCCACTCTATTGCATTAATGAATGGCAGTATGAGCAGTTAGATGAGATAAATTGCAGTACATACGCTTCCATGTACGGGCACCGCATCCTAACGGGTATCCCAACGCCTGAGATGATCAAATCAGTAGAAGACCTGCAGCGGTATCGAATTTCGATGGGAGTACGCATATTGGATATGTGTGTTAATCATCATTAGAGTATGCGACTGTGTTGTTGGATAAATTGGACTATCATAAACTATTTTATTTGATTAATGGTATCTCATTATATTTATACCTCATTATAATAATTATTATTACTAGTATTCGATCCTAAAAATTTGCATTAAGCTACCCGACCATAACAAACTATTTTCACTTCTCACCAAAAAGTTGAAGAAAATAAATTACCTTAGCGCTCGTAAAAATTATCTAAGCGCTCGTAAGAAAAATCTAATCACTATGGAGAAATCGAGCGCTTACGTTGTGTATCGATGACGTAACACTTATCTTGATGAATACTAAAAAAATTATTAATAATATCAATCCTAATTAATTTTTTTTATTATTTTTGAAAAATAATAATAAATAAGCAATCAAAATTAAAATAATTGTGTAATAAAAATTAAAATAAACAATAGTTTCATTTACGTTTGTATTATATATATATATATATATATATATATATATAAATATATATTTACAATTAAAATTTAAATGATTGTGTAATGAAAGTCATCAATTTCAGCAAATAATCATTCAAAATTACTTGATTCAAAATAGGTAGTAGGTTGAGTCAGAATATAAAATATTTAAAATAAAGTATTTGTCTACTTTTTCAATTTATACACAATTTACCTATTTTTACAAATAAAATTACATATCTGTCTATTTCTACAATTCTCTAATAATAAGAATGGAAACTGTTAAATCGCATTGATAAGCGCGAAGGTCCAGTTAGTGGAGAATAGACGTGCACGCAAGCTGAGCTGATGCCATTAGCAAGAGATCTAATGTTCAGTTTCACATCTAGGCTCGATTTCTGATTTGCTCAACCGCTGATCATTTATCCGTTGGTTAAAAGCTCCTACCTTATAATAAAAATGTTGTGCAAGGACTTAATGTTATTTCTTAATCCGTGAAAAGGTATATTTAAAATTCAATTTCTACTCATCCATATTAGAATTATACCCTCTTCTTCCCATAGAAAGTCTCTGTTTTTTATGAAGCACGAAGATTAAGAAACTATAATTATTTGTTTTATATTATTTAACTTGTTAATTTTTGTTTAAATATTATTTGTTTTTTAAGAAACAAACATATGAGACAGTTCGAAAATGAAAATAAGACAATTTCTATGTGAGGAAGGGACTACTTCATTTTAATAAAATCAAACTAGAATTGCTGAAATGACAGCAATCATGACCACAACCACATCTCTCTTATCTCCATTCCTTGCCGTAATCACCATTATACTATCATAAGCAAAAAGTCCACTAAATTCTTGATATTGCTCTTAAATTCATTCATTTCTATATTTGTAGGATTATTCTCGTGAAAACCAACTCTATATCAAATCAAACCACACCTTTCCACAAACGGGAACAAGATCCACGAGCGACGCTGCTTCGGTGGATCGAGCAACTTGGTCAGGCTGGTGCTAATTAATTTTCGGCTTTTTCTTTTTCAATTATGCAATTGTTAAGAATAATTTTCATGCGACAGTGGTTATTTAGTTTGTCTTGTGATTTTACAATCAGCCAATAATTCATACGTTGCTTCCAATTTACCCAACAACAAAAGAGTAATTTGTTTTTGGCGTGGCTAAGCATTTTTTGTGATTATGGTATTCCTTTTGTCCGCATTAACATCATGAACCCCATCAATCCTTCTATTAAATTATCCAATCATTTTCTAATTTAATAATTATATATACTTTCAATCATTATTCATCTCCATCAACAAAAAAATAAAAAATATAAATTTTGAATACTAATACACCAAACGTATGTGGTGGTTATGTTTCACTACAAATATCATATCATAAAATATTGATTTTACAAAATATTTGCCTAACTTACCAAATGAGTATCAATACTATCCCCCAATCTCAATTCCAATAACAAATTCCAAAATAAAAAATATACCCCAGCCAACAAAAGTTTAAAAATAATCCTAATTTCTTTTATTAATTAATCCTCAAAACTAAACTACATTTTCATACCTTTTTTAATTTTCATTATTGAATCTGTTTGGTATTGGGTAACTGACTTGTTTCCACGTCAGATGGGCCGGGGTGAAGATAACGAGCCCCTACGCACATTGAGAAGCGGGCCCACCCGGATACCCGACAAGATTGGCTAGGAAAGTTTAGTAAAGATGATGCAACCGCCACATTGCCGCAACGACGGCGATGGCTCCGCCCAACACGTGCGCACACGTGGACGGTGCAGAGCTCACGTCTAATGCACCTTCATAGACCATGCTGCCGTCGATCACTGAATCGCCACTGCCTGTCGACCCCGGGTTTTGCCCGCCGCCGGATCCGAACGTCGATTTTTGACTAGCGACCACAAAATCACCAAGATATTAGTTAAACTTAAAAGTAAAGAAAACTAAAAATTTGAACGGATACTGATAACTGACTTCGTATGAGTTACTTTTAGAGCTGTCAGACTGCTACGTGTTTGGCTTTTATTGGCTGGCTGCTATAATGGCATTCCGACCGTTAGAATAACGGAGCAAAAGTTTTAGTTTAACACTTAAAATAAAATTTATTATTAATAATTTATTTTTATTTTTTTCAAATGACATATCGTTATCATCACTAATAATTTCGCCAGCAGACTATGAAATGTGACCAAAATCTGTCAACCGGATTAAGATTTTTCTTATTTTAACCAATCAAATTATCTGCTCTCATAATTATTGCTCATTTAAAAGAGGTTAAGGAATAAGAACAGGCCGGACGGAATTATTGCTTTAGACTAACGATTTTCTAACGTGGATTTTTAATTTCACGATAAACGGTAAAGTGTTGGGCGTTTTGGTAAATTTACCTAGTGTTAGGCGATGGGCAGTACGTTACGATATAGTCGGCCCCCGTGCATGTGAAGGTGCTGGTCAGATCGTCATACGCGTAGCTGTATGCTTGCGGGCACGCGCTTTTGAATACTTGCGAGTACTGCGACGGCTTGCACGCGGAAGGTGTTCCGTACGCGCCACTGCAGCAGTACTGCTCGCTTCTGAACGCCTCGCACGCGCTCTTGCACGCGACGCCCTCACCGCCGCTGCTTGTCACGCGCAGCTCCGAGGGGCACTTTCCGTTGAGATCCGCCTCGCACTCCACCTTCGAGCAGTTGGGGCCAGAGCCTCCCTGCGGCACCACCAACATCGGCAGGTTGTAGCCGTCGACGAGGCTGATGTCGTAGAAGTCCTTCCCGGAGTCTCCGTCGAGAGTGAACTCGGCCAGCGTGACGGGGGGCGCGGCGCCGCCTCCGCCGCATTCCAGCTTCCCGGAGCCACAATCGCCTGTGACGCAGGAGAATTTCCCGTTGGAGTCCTCGGTGCAGTGCGTCCTTCCCCAAAATCGGCCTCCCCAGGACGACGGCGCATTAATGGTTCTGGATTCGCCGGTCTGTAGAATGAAGCCGGTGGTGGGGAGCGGCGTGATTCCGGCGTTGGACAGAATTCCTGGCCAAACTGTGAAGTGGCATTTGTTTACGAATGTAAATGTCGCTGACGAATAAACTTCTGAAACAAGGTTTTTCAATGAATCATTAGAAATCAACATGGATTGATTAGATATAGGTATAAAATGGTAATATGCGGACGAACATTATTGCAATGAGAACTTAAGTAACCAAATCTTGTTCAATTTTACCTGCTATAAAGGAGCTACAAATAATTAGTAACATAATCTGGAAGTTAAGCTTTTCCATTCTTGCAATAGGTAAATTATATATAGAAGGGGCGTGTGTCTGCGCGCGCGCGAGATAGATAGAGGGGGAAAAGGGGAGGGGGGGGGGGGGGGAGGAGGAACTTTCTGGCGTAGAGAGGTTGCCGGAGGTATATATATATAGGCCATTGTGTATATATGTTGTGGGCCATTGATGGTTGAAACTTGGAAAGCTGGTGGCTTTGCATTTAAGAAAAATTTCGTGTGATAGCATCTTTTGTTGAAGAAAATAAGATTTTTATTTAAAAATATCTTCCACATATTTACACTAAATCAAAATAAAAATACGCTTTTTTTGAAAAAAGTATTCGCCTTTATATTAAATTTGAATATTCAATTTTGTCATTTGAAAATATATTTTTAAATTTGAATTTTTATTTTGTAATGATCTTGACTTAAATTGCACTGGATTTGAATTATTGGGAATGCATAATAAGAATCAATCAAGACACTAACATGATTAATGGTACTAATATATATAAGGTGTTTGGAAAATAATATAAGTTTTGAATGATCCCAAAAGCCTTATTTGATTGATGAATCAGTATGATGTATTTATAGGATTTCAGCATGTAATTGTATAGTTAGGTTGATTGTTTAGTTGAGATTAGGTTAGTTCAGATTATGGTATTTCAGGTATTGGATCGTACCGAGTCTAGCTTTGATAATTTGACCTTTCCAGGCTTAACTGATCTTGAGATCTGATTCTTCACCAGTCCGAACTGACATATTTAAATGTGAAGATGGTACAAGGTACAAGGCGTGATATTCATAGAAGATGGTCAACGGAGGAAACGATAATTATCAGATCAACATTGACCAATACCAGGCCGCCGTGTCAGCCCTAGTCAAAGGCGACAGATCAATACCTCATACATAATCCGCATAAGCAAGCGGAGCTCGACACATGTCCATGAATTCAATGAATTCGACCGTTGTCAACTCAGAGCAATGGGAGATCGACATTTTCTCAACGGATCTATCGACCTCGTCTTTAAATAACAGAAGGCCTCTCATTAAGAGGTTACGAAATTTCAAGAAGCTCAAGTGTACTCAAAGCAAAAGAACCAACCTTTACTTTCATATTCACAGTTCTCTTGCCAAGAAATTCCTCTACTGTTCATACTCTAAGTATTCTAGCTTAATCATCATAAGCTTGGAGTCAAGAGTGTTTCATACTCTTGTTGGTGAACAGATCTGAAAATCGACCTGATATGTTGTTAGAACCAACTTGTTCGTTAGATTGATAAATTGATAGTTTGTTAGATTGTTTGTTTGATTATGTTGATCTGCGCTCCTCAGTCTACGAGTATCCATTAGTAGATTTCTGCAAAGAAGAAGAAAAGTGGACGTAGTATCTTGTGAATCCGAACCACTATTAAACATGTATTCTTTGTTGTTCAATTGATTTCAGTTTATTGTTCATCTCATATCATATAAGCTTAACTGTTGCATTCACCAAAAGCGTATTTATAAGGGCTTATCATATTTTCGCATACTGACTGACTCACTATCAGTCAGGTTCTCTAATATGAAAAGGGACAAAATTTGACATCAGGTGTATTCTCCCCCCCCATACATTTGAAATCGTACCGGGACCAACAATTGGTATTAGAGCGGTGGTCAGATCTACTACTGTTTTTGTGTAACTGGTCAACCTAATCAGATCCTATTCATTTTTCTGCATATCTTTTCTCTGCACCTCAGCTTCTCACTATTTGCTACTATGGCTGAACAGTTAGCAAACTCTGGAATGCCCATGTTCTCTATCGCTACATATGATAGCTGGAGCCTGAGAATGGAGTCTAACTTATCATCCATTCATGACTGCATGTGGGGCGTAATCACTGATGGTCCCATTGTCATTACTGTTCCTAGCATCAATACGTTGCAGATTGACACTAAGGCTGAAAAATCCACCGTCACTGGCGACAAAGTTCCCAAAGCCAATGTTCTGCTAAATTTTGAAGAAAGAAAGATCAACAGTCTGGACAAAGTTGCCAGAAATCAGATTCTACTCACGCTGAGTGATGGAGATCTTGGAGGAGTCAGAACATGCAAAACTGCTAAAGAGATGTGGTACACGCTCAAGAAATTGAGCGAAGGAAATGATAAGATCAAGAATAACAAACTCAAGGCTGTTATACGTAAACTTGATAATTTTATTTTGCAAGATGGAGAGCGGATCGAAGACATGCACATTAGGTTCACCAAGCTGATGAATGAGATCAATGATCTGTGAAAGACCTTCTCAAATAAGGAGCTGAATGAAAAGATCATTCAGGGTCTACCCAAGGAAGAATGGAAGCACATAACATACACAATCTAGCGATCTGAGTAGTTCAGCAAGCAATCACCCGAATCTTTGTTCTCCAACCCGAAGGCTGCTGAAATTGAGATTGAGCGACCTAACATTTCCAAGTAGAATAAAGACAACTCAAAGACGATTGCCTTCAAAGCTTCTGAGAAATGTGAGAAACCTAAAGATTGGTCACATGAGGAATTAATGAATGCTTTTGTTGTTCTTTCGGGTAATTCAAGAAGAGGAGACGAATAAAAGAACAGGAGGAAGGACAAATCTACGTATTAGTCAAAGTCCTCTCGGAGTTGCAAAGTCCACTGAAGAAAAGGTGAAATCAGAAAAGAAAAAGCTGAAGGATCATCCTCTCACAAGAAGGAATACAAGAAGAAAGATGATGATCTAAAGCCATGCCAAAACTGGCAGAAAATTTGACACTATCAGTATGATTATCCAAAACTCAGCACCAAAGAACGAGCTAAATGTAGAGCCAAACGAGACAAGTTCCTCACGGAACGGAAGGCGCTCATTGCTGAGAACGACACTTCATGCTCATCCTCTTCATCTGAAAGCGAGTTTGAAAAAGAAAAGAAGAGTGAAGAGATGCTCAGGGAGTCTGATGTTGATGAAGGCTACCTTTCCATGCATGCAGACACTAGACCAGATTCAGAACCGACACCATTTACAAACGTATGTTTGATGGCCAATGATGAAGTCGAGGTAAATTCTAAATGCTCTTTTGTTAATTCTTCTACACTGCACACACAAGACAATAGTTCAGTGGCAGAAGACTTCGAACTCGAAGCTGTGTACAACAAGCTGCTTGAGAGCCCCAAGAGTCTGGAGAGACTCTTCATAATCCTCAACAAATAAAATGAGATGATGTACTAGAAGCTGAAGGAAAAACCAGTCTCATATCAAACTGATATGGATCAACTCATCAAGAAGCTGGATGAAGAGCTGAAAGAACAAAAGTTTTAGTCTGACACTCTTGAAGCAAATCTAAAAGTTATGACTGAAGAACTTGTTGGTCTAGAGATGAGTCTTCACATGTGTGTGTGTGTTTGGGGGGGGGTTGAATATGTGCCCAAGTTTTAACTCAAACGTGAAACTCAGTCTTGTACTGAGTGTGCTTTGCGAACAAGTCAGCTTGCCAGAACTTTCATATCGCATTGGGTGAATGATTTGAAATACCGACCACTATCTACTGACTTCAGTGAGTCTACAATAAACTCAATATATGAATAAGTGCGAAACGTGTAGACCCGGTTTTATATTGTCTCTTGTTGAAAAACGTTTATTACTTAAAACGGTTTAAGTTATGCTTGTGCTTGGATTCAGCTTTACAAAATCTGACTTATGAATTTTAGCAAATCAGTTTTATCCAGCATGAATAGTAAATCAATGAAGCAGTAAATGCACAAGCAATTTTTAAAGTGGTTTGGATATGCAAGATCCTGCATCCACTATCCTGAACAAAGCATGAGTTCTTGAATTTATTTTACTGAGGAAGTCTCAGTCGATCTGTTCGTAGGACAAATACTCTAGTTATAGTCTTAGTACCTTTACACGGTTTCAAACACAGGGTTTGGGTTTCTCCAACTAAAAAGGAGTTCTTACAATAAGAATAATTGAATGAATATGAACTCCTTCAGTTTCTAAGCTTGTGATCTAACAATAGTGGCCTAGAATAGAGATTAGGAACACTATATCTCTAGAGAGAAGAACTATAATAGATGTTCTAAGTACTGAGTTCTTGGCTGAGTAAGCTTTAAGTTCGCTAGAGGTTGAATGCTTGAATGCTTGGTGTTCCCGGTCGTGTCTTCATCGTTTGAAGCTCGATCTCTAATTATAGTCTTGACTTGTGAATAGTTTCGTTGGAGGGGGACCTAGACACATCTAAAAAAGATAAGGAAAATGACCATCTTCATTTTGAACGTTACTGTAGAGATTCTCTCTTTTCAGTCTTGAGGGCAACTTTTGTCAGTGCAAGTATAGTGCTGGCAGCTCCTCATTGGTCGAGGTAGAATGGTAAGTGAGGCTTGTTCAAACTTCAAAGCAGATGCTAACTTGACTTCCTCTAATTCCTCGGATTGATAAATCTTCTACTGACATTCTTCTTAAAAGTTCAGCTTCATGCCTTTTCTTCTCCACGGATTCAGTAGGTTCAGACTGACCATATTGAGTCTTCAATGCTGAGTTCGTGCGGCTGAAAAAGATCTACTCAACTGAGTCTATCAGCTATTGAACTCTAGCTAGGCTACTGAGTTACTAACATGCTGAACTCAACTATGATATTACATTATCTAGTTCATCATTCAGTTAGGTTTTTGGAATTTTAAAATCTTATCATACTGAATCTCATCGTAACAATTTTCCCTTATTTGATGATGCCAATACCATTACAACAAAATTATCCCTAATACAGAAGAATAGAACATTCTATGAACCAAGGGAGAAAACACATAAGAATAAGCAATGGGTGAGTGTGTGTTAGTCACTTAGGTGATCAGATGTACTGAAAGGTAAATACAACCATTGTGACAATTAGAAGTTGTCTCGGCCAAAATAGTGATAGATTTCTCTAAGAGTAAGGAATTACAAGTACAAAAATCTAGCTATCACTATACTAAAAACTAAGCAACTCATCTTTTTGAAATTTTGAATCTTCGCATTGAAAGCAGTAGCCTTAGCTTCTGGAAGTTCAAGACCGTAAGACGTAAAGACATTCTCTCTGAGGATTTTAATGGCTTCTTGATCTTCAGGATCCTTTAGACTCAGAGTATTCCTATTGATAGCAAAGCTGATTTCAGCCTCTATCTCCTTCATGCAGATGTTCCCATCTTTACTTCTAGGAGGAGGGAGAACTTAGAATTCTGCTGCTTGTAGTGGAATACTCTTAGTGTCCAGGATGGTCTGAACTTCAGCATATAGATCCGATTCATATATGATCAGATATTCTTTGAAGAGTGAGTCGGGATCTTCTGAGTTTTCCATTGATTGTCATACATGATAGCTTTTGATAAAATCTATCTTTATCCCTTCTCATCTTTGGTTCAGCCACCATGGTATCCAACTATCAGTACGAAGATGAAGAATATGATAGTACGAAGATGAAGAATATGCTGGAGGTGATCTTTCGGTCCTCTTCGTCTTTAAAATTGCATGGATGTTGTAGGCACTTCTCTATCCTTAATTGGGATTCGTTCTCTTGCTTCTTTCTCATTTCTTTCCCTGAGAGCTTTAAGATCAGCTAGATTCAATTCTCTCTCTTGCTTCACTGATTTGTCTAGCTTCAACAGTTATATCCATCGCTCTTTCACATGCAACGCATAACTCCTTCTATTCAGCAAATTGTTTCTTAGTTAGAGTAGAGGAGGGAGCATGTTGTTCAGAAGTTTAGTCTGTTTCACCATCAGAATCTTTCGCTTCAGGAGATTTGGACTCTGAGCTTCTTTTAGCTTTTCTATTTCTTTGGCTTTAGCAGCCCTAGATCTTGTCAGCCTTGGAATCATGGACCTTGTCTCTCTAGGTACAGCTGCAGACACTTTCACGGTCTTCTTTCCAAATTTCTTCTCCTTAGCTAAAGCTTCTTCTCCAGCAACTAGATGTTCAGCATAGTTCTTTTCATATTCTTCTTGTTCTGCTCTTGTCTTAAACTTTGGAATCTTTAGAGGAGGACTAGGGGATCGTGGAGCTTCCTTCTTTCCTTTAGCTTCATCTCGTATGAGCTCTTCTTCTTGTTCTATCGACTCATCAGCAAATATAACTATCGCTTCAATTGCTACATGTGATGAGGATCCTTCTCTTGATCCTATGATAGCTCCTGAGACAAGGGGAATAATTTTCCTTTCTTGTTGTTCATGCTCAAATTCTTCCCTCTAAGCATCTTCTCCCTTAGTTTCTCCAATTGATCTTACAGCTGTAGCAGTCTCTTCAGCGTTGATCTCTGAGTCTTTACTATCTCCTTCCCCCTTTTTGGCATCAACAAATTTAGAGATAAGGGTGGAAAGGGTAGTTACCTTGGTGTGAAGGTTCTCTACTGCAAGATGAATTGTTCTAACTCTGGCATGTATATCAGAGATTGCATCAGTATATTTTTCCCATTCACTATCATGAGTAGTTCTGATATCAGATTTGACATTATCAATCTTCTTGAGATAGTCCTCTACTAGGTTGATGGACTCTTTCTGAATTTCTTGACCTGCATCGCGCTGTTCAGTCAGTGTCTTACTATCAAATATGAATTTCTTGTATTCTTCATTGGCGGTTTTGAGCTCAGTTATAGCAGCAGTCAACTTCTCAGTAAATGACTTTGCTTGAGCTTCAAGGAGTTGCTGAAATTGCGTGGATAAATTAGTTTTTTGAGCCTCTAATGCCTTGGAGAGGATCATGTCAATATCTGGTACAATTGGAGTACGTACCCTTTGTACTTCAGTGGTTAAGGCATTCAGTTTCTCAGTTTGAGCTTTAGTGTACTAGGACCACTTGATATGGACATCTTTGACCAGAAGCTTGTTCGTGTGTCCCTGTCTCTTTAGTCCATTGTTGATCGACTTAGTTGAGGCATGAAGTATGTCTTCATCATGGTAGCTCGATTAACTGAGTCTCTCCTCTGTTGTTGTGATCCGCTGCCTCGAGGAAGAAGGAGGGTCAACAGCGATGACACCAGATGAAGGAGGTGGAGGTGGAGGTGGTGCATCATCGTTATCACTGGGAGAATTTCCCTTAGCAAATCCTCCTTGGTCTGCATCCTTGAGTGCTGAGTGTTTGTCAGCTTCATCATTATCGTTGTGAGCTGGTGGCTGATTCTGAACATCAGTGCCACTCTTCTCACTTAGAAAAAATAACATTATAGCTCTCAAATTATCCATAGAGCCAATGTCTGCAGGCTCTCCATAGCCTAGTTCTTCTTGGAGCTTCTGCTCTTCGAACATTAGAGTAGGAATAGTCCTAATCTGCATCATCTCGTCAAGAAGATCTCAAGCGAGGAATCTCATACATATTTGTACTCTTGCCCGAATGGCAACATCAACTAGATCAGGATGATCTATTATTTCTGGAATCTATTCGGCTATCTCATCGACTGCTGTGCTTTTTACCTTGAGAACAGTTTCTAGTAAAGGCTCTTCAGTGTGTGAGACTGTAGTCTGCTGAACGTCTGATCGGATAAACTCTTCAGACTGAGTCTCTTCTGAATCTTTCCTTTTGACTTTATCTTTTAGAGTGGCATCCTCCTTGCTAGACTCTGAATCTTGAATGTCAATCTCCTTAATAACAACAATAGGAGTTTTGTCTTTCTTAGCCAGTTTTATATTCTTCGTGGCAGGCTCTGGACGGGTTTCCTGAGTGGTTGGTGCTACGTGTTTATCGACCACACCGCGTCCAATAGAGTTTTCAACTATAGGTCCTATTGTGGAATTTTACGAACTTCTGATCGAACATCTAGTAATCTGTGAAGGCAACATTTTCGAGGCAGGCGTCTTCAACCATTAAAGAGACCCTGCTCCCATAGAGTAGCTTGCTGATAGGTGCAAGAGTTAGATTACCTTCATCATTGACGACAAACTTCTTATTTTGAGCGTTGAACTAATGTACGAAGAATTCTACCCAATTAACTTTCACTCTGTCAACTATCACCATCATTAGTTGAAGTTTGATTTCGGAAAGTTGGTCATATGATCCGGCTGAACTTGTTAATATGTGAGATACAATATAAGCAAGCCCACTATACTCTGGCAGCAACTTGTTCTTGGCAAACGTAGCCCTGAACTCAATTTCTTTCTTTCTAGTGAAATGGCGGAGATACATATTGATTTCTTTGGACATTAGAGTAGGAATAGCTTGGCTTGTATTGAACAGGTAGGTCAGATAGTGGGGTTATTTGCATGCTTAACATGGATAACTTTGCTAGTTCAGTTTATTGGATCATAATGTTCCATAGTTTAGATCTATGCAATGCTCAACATGGTAGATCGACTCTAGGGTAGGGAGTAAATTAAGGCTCAACATTCCTTCTCCATTTCAACAATAAGATTTAGGTGCGTCCATGCTCAACACGGCACCTTAGCCGGGCAACATTGGGAAACTGATTAATCTTAGAATCGAGGATTGGAGGCCGATCAGTGTGGATCTGGACAAAGCCGAGTCGCCTTTTATTAGCTATTTTTACAACCTATTTAATTTCGTAGTTTATGATTTATTGCCTTGTTTTAATTAAACCATAAGTTCATGGTGGTTACTAACTAAACCCTTTTTCGGTCTTTAGAGATAAGTTGTATAAATTTACCCATTCCTTGTGAATTCAACCCATGCTTACTAATTGTGCTTGTATTATTCTAGTTGTCTGTCGCATGTGTAATTATAAATATTATTTGCGTGGCCGGTCTGTCAAGACAACGGGAAGGCGGGTTCCACTAACTTGGCGCCGTTGTCGGGGAATGGCATTTTGATTTAAACTGACCTTTCTACTGACTTTTCCTACTGACCCTTTCTCTACTGACCTTTTCTACTGACCCTTTCTCTACTGGCCTTTTCTACTGACCTTTTCTACTTACCTTGTTCTACTGACCTTTTTATTTTGTTCTACCCAAGTGTTTCTTCTAGGTGTTTATGAGCGGCACGTTCAATCAAAATTTCTAGCTCAATCCCGAAATTGAGAAGAGTGTTAGGAGACTCAGGAAGGAGACACGGTAGCGCAAGCAACAAACTGAACTGGAGTCATCGTGCGAAAGAACTCTGCATACAGAGACTGCGAGTGAGGCCGGTACTGAAGCCAACTCCCAAGAATATCATGATATTCTGTCCGATTCTTAATCAAAAAAGAAGAGTGATTCTTAATCAAAAACAGAATCCAAATCAGTCATGGAAGACGATGATCCAAAGGTCCTCGAGGTCAATGAACACACTACCAGGAAGCGTAAGGATCTTTTACAGATTGCTGCTTATTGTGAAAATCATGTGAAACTCAAGGCAGTGGTGTTGAATGCCTTGCCCAAGTTCTTTAGAAAGAAGAATGAGAATCCCTTCTCATTCTTGAACGAATTCGAGAAGATATGTGGGCTCCAAAATAAAAAATAAATAAATAAATCTGGCCAACAGACTTAAGATGAAGTGAAGCTAGTTGCATTCCCTTATGCACTGAGCGACCAAGCCAACATGTGGTACTCGACCCTGAGCACATATTCTATTTAGAATTGATCACAGACGGAGACTACCTTCCTGGAGTACTTTTTTCCAGCAACAAAGACAAGCTCCATGAGGAAAGAAATTTCAAGTATCCAACAGGAATATGATGAACACCTAAGCGAGTACTAGGAGCGTTTTAACATATTAGTGGGAGACTGCCCCAATCATAAATATAGAGAGAATTGTTCTAGTTTTTCTACCAAGGCATGACCATGAAATACAAGGATTTGGTAAATTCTGGAAGTACAGGAGGATTCACTCACTTTAAGATTAGTGAGGCCAAATAGTACATTCAAAGACTGGTGGACTCCACTAAAGAGTACGACAAAGAGAATGCCATGAATGTGAGGAAGGTTGCCGAAGAAAGTTCCTCAGATTATGAAAGAAGAAATGAAGACATGATGGAGAAAATTGAGAAGATGCTGAACCAGGTGCTGAACAAATCAAACTCAGCCGAACCGATCGAGGTAACTTGTGGTGCAGGTGGTGAACTCGACCACTCATCAATTAGATGTACCATGGGAGTAGTTGAATACGAATATGCAAATGCAGTGGGAGGGTATTGTTGGGATTTTGTATACTGGAAGCACATATTATGCTTATATACAATGTGTTTTTGTCCTTACCACTATTTTATTCTCCTATCTGATAAATGTATATATTTGCACATGTAATCCTTTATCTTGTACAAAAGTTAGATTTGTGTAGTGTGTCGGGTATCACAGAAGACAACACAAATTAGTTGAACTGACAAGATATAAACATTTATCACAACTGAGACAACTTCAGGATAAGTTGTCGGTTTAAGCTGCAGTTTAGATAAGAAGTGGCTTGTCTTAGCTGCTTGTCTTTACTGGTACACTGAAGGTGGTGTATTGACGGATCACAGTGAGATGTGTTCTCCTAACTGACCTTATTGGAGAACCAAGATCTCGGTGACTTAGCTGGTCTTAAGCTTGGTAAGACTTCAGCTGAGTGCATTTGGCTATCTATCACTTTGACCTACTATGGTGAACGTCATCGCGACCAGATCTACGTATCTTGGGTGTTTGTAGTTATTTGTGGCTCAGGCTGGTTGTCTGTATCTTGCAACCGTATCCTAGTAAAATGGGTTGATAATATCCCATGAGGAACTCGAAAGGATTAGCACACTAAACCCAGCCGGTTGATTAAGTTCAGGTGTGTTAATAAGGTCGAGTGGTACTACTCAGGAATATAAGATATTAATTAATTTAAGCTGTCAGTGAGCTTAATTAATTAATGGATATTTCTATCTTAAATACGAAGATCGATTAAGTCTAAAATACAAGCCCTTGCTCAATTTGGGATAAAGGGGTAAGTCAGCACGAATTCTCTAGTGGAATGAATCTGTGTTTATTAATTAATTTTGCTTTGGGCTGAGCATAGATAATTAATTAATTTGAGGCCCAACATTATTTCTTGTATTAGATCCCTGATCTGGCCCAATTAGTTGTCTAGTTATTTATTGTCTCTCAGAAATCATTATTAATGGATTAATGTATTTTTACATTATTTAATAATGTTATTTATCTGGAATTAATTGGCTGGGCCAATGAATTGATAAATATTAGTAGTCCAGTGGATTAATTAATTATATTATGGGCTAAATATGTGGAAGCCCATTAGAAATATAATTAAATTAACGAGCTACAAATATATTAATATTATATTGGCTTTTGAAGCCTATATATATTAGTATTATGTTCAGAAGCAGAACACACACATTCATAAAATTCGAGACGCCGTGCGTGAGTATTGAGAGACAATAATCTTAAATTTTCTTCAGTTCTCTGACCACCCAGAGGAAGAAAAAGGCCGGGACACAGATCAGAAGATCTAACACTAGGAGCAACAATCAAAGCCGCGAGAATATACGAAGGAGGAAGGTATCGTTTCTAACCTTACATTTCCTTCAATTGGTATCAGAGCCTAGTTTAGGCTCTGATTGTTGCTATTAGGAGCATGATTAGGGTTCAATTCCGTCGTTATCGGGTAATTTTGGTGTTTGGGGCGGCCTGCGAGCCATTGTTTTGACCCCGTTGTAACCTTTTTCTCATGAGAAAATCCGCGAGTAGTTGTTTGGACCAATGTGTTAGGTAATAGTACTATTTTTGTACTGTATTTTAGTCCGATTGCACGAAAATCAAGGCGCGACGGCGTGAAAAGATGGAAAAGGCAAAACCTTAGTTTCTGGCAAAACACAACCGACACTTTGAGGCCGCGCGTGGGGGCGCGTGTCAAAGTAGTTTTCTGATCCGTTTGGATAGTTATGTTCGTTTTTTTGTTAGCTTCGTCTGGTAGGTCGGACGACCCATTCCAATTTCTGGTTTGTGCGAAATAGCGTCGGAAAGGAGAAGTGGTCGTGCTGTCCAGAAATCCCCAATTCGGCTGGAAAACCCTAATTTGGCTAGGGTTCCGCCGCATCTTGCGGCGGCGATTCCCGGCGCATCCGGCGTCTAATTGACGATCGGCTTGAACCACTGGATTCCTCATCACACGAGCTTCGTGTCGATATGTCGTATGGGGTCATCCGATCCCAGATGTGACCGAAATCAACGCCTGAAGTTTGCTGCCTACTATAAATTTTTTCCGGCGAGTCGTTTGAAATTTAGGAAATTGAGGAACTAATCTCGGACGGAATCCGTTACATGGTGGTCGTAAGTGTTCCAATTACATTTCTCCTCTTTCAATTGATTGAATTGCGGTTCGGAAAGAGATCAATTTCCGCGGCGAAGCTCACCGGCGACATGCTGCGTAATTATGCAGCGGTATGTTGCAGCAACGGCAAATGCGGCTAGATTTAGGCCGCCCAAACGTCGGAGACGCAACGAGATGGGTGTGGAGAGATAAAGGAGGCGGTGGCGACGGGCGGGAGCCGCGGGCGGCGCGGCTGGCTGCGATCGCCGTCGGGCGCGCGAGCTCGAGCGCGCGGCCGCTTTTACGGTCGCTCCCGGCGGCGCGCGGCGCTGCCTGGTTCGTGTCGTTCGACCTCCAGCAACCTCGGGGAGGCGGCGGCAAAAAGGCGGTGGCGGCAGTTCTGCAGGTTGAAGACAATGCTGACGTGGCGCGCCACGTCAGCCCTTAGTGACGAGGCGTACACGTGTCTCCCACGTGTATGCCACGTGGCAGACCCCCTGATGACGTTTCGATGCAGTTTTCAAATTCGAAGATTTTGAAGATCGAAGAGCTGTATTTTGATCGGGCTATATAATCGTTTGGAATTACGTGTTTTAAAGCCCGATAACGACATTTTAAATTTCCTTAATTGCGCTTAGAAAGGCATGTAAATAGGATTTATATCGTTATTAAGCATGCTTTAATTTTCGCGAGCACGTTTTATTATGTGCATTTAGAAATTGCATGCTTTAGGAATTATGTGATGATGTATGATTCGTAACAAACCTTTTGAATAAAAAGACTAAGCAACATTAAATTAAATGTTTAATTCGATTCCATTAATTTGGATATTAAACACTTAATTGGACCTCCATTAATTGGACTCTACACAAAAGTAGTAAGATTATGTGAGTAAACGTCCACCTGCGTAGCTTGCTTGCATCTTTGCGCTACAAGTTTTGTGAGGTGAGTTTTCCAAAAATAATATTTGATTATTATTGAGTAGTGGGAGCGAAGCCGTAAATGTCCACCTGCGTGGCTTGCGTGCCTAGTAAACACGAGTACTCTAGAAGATAATAATTAAACATGATGGCTAATTAGATCAAATTGAATGCGGCATGGTTCAAGTAAGTATGTCAATTTTGAGAATTTGATTCTATTTTGGTCAAATTAATGGTCAATTCTTAGATTTCACCGCAGGTACAATTCACTTCCCTCGAAGTCCCTTCCCGCGTTTTAATAGTGACATGGTCCAGAATATTGAACTATTTATTTCCCGCCATCAATTTCTTTAAGGAATGGTCAGTAGATACCGTTCTCATTCAAATTGATTTGGTAATTAATGCTGCCTGCAGCGCATTTAATGCATGTCTTCTCACTTACCCTTATTACGCATCATCCTACATAGGGTCTATAGTAGAGGCGGCTTTGTAATCATTCAGTTTATAACATTTATTCTCAGCCGCAAATAACATTGAAAGATTAAATCCTGACCGTTCGATCTAAACGGTTATTAAGCTTGATCTTATAAAACCTTTCAACTTCTCTACTTAACTCATTTTTCCGCCACTTCCACTTTAGAGCACTTCTGCAAATCAGTTTTTCCTCAAAATCTCTAAACTAATCTGATTTCTAGCATCCACAAGCTCTAAAATACTTGGTAATGTATTAAATTCTGCTTAAAACTCTACTGACTCATTCTATTTTCAAGTGCTAACAAGTTATTTTGCAGATTTTAATGGCGAATGTTCATGACCCCTCTGATATGAACGAGATCATACTCTCACGGATTCAGTTCGAACCCACAATGGCGCTTCGTCAAGTAGATCTTCCATACCTTGAGCCTGTCTTCGAGGCGCTTGAACAATCTGGACTTCAATGGCTCGTATCCAAGCAGCCTAGGGCTTATCTGCCGAGGCAAGTTGCGGAAGTATACCTCAACTGGAGGACTCTCGCGTCTAGAGGAGAAGAATCTTCCTTCACGTATATGTAGGAGGTTATCCCAAACTCGTGGGATGTGAGTCAGCGCGTCTTCAACATCCGAGATGCTTTGGGACTGACGTTTGATCTCCCAGACAGTGGTGTTTCTCCTATTGGCTACAAGGAGAAGGAGATGAACACTTATGTTCAGAAGTTCTGTGGGAGGCAGGACATCAGTTTCAAAACTGCCCTACCAAAGAACCTGCTGCTACCTCAGCACAGGGGGCTCGCCTACATTGTGTCACATATTCTGACGAGCTCCGCAGGATCTTATGATCAGCTGTCTAAGCCACGTATTCAGCTGATGATGGCTATAGACGATGGAGTCCAAGTGAACTGGACAGATTATTACGTAGCCGAGCTGAAGGCTCAGGCGCAAAAGTTCACCACCTTACCCACTGGTGAGCGGAAGATGATTAGCGTTGGAAAGCTACTGTATGGGACCAAGATGTCCATACTGATCGAGCAATCAGTAGCGAGGAATTCTTCGTTTGCCGACGCCAAATACTTCGACAGCAAGCTAATAAAATTCAAAACTAAAGCAGCTACCGAGAAGTCTGTTGGGCGAGGGCTGCCTGATCAGAAGAGAGAAAGATCAGCTGTTGTTTTGCCCCCTCGCGCCGACCCTCCGAAAAGGAAAAAGGCTGACTAAAACTAGACCTACTGAGGTGCCAGTAGAACAAGCTAAACCAGCCTCTCCTACTCCTACCGTAGAACACATTCTTGACTCCGAAACAATTCTAAGCTGATCAAGGAAAAGATTGGGACATGTACTACGACCTCGTCAAAGACTTCGAATCCACTGCCACTCTCATTAAAGAATCAGTCTACAATGTCGAACAAGAAATCAAAGCCATCCGATCTCACCTCTCTAAGGCAGATGATGCCAAAAAGGGGGAAGAAGAAGTAAAGTAAGAAACTGAGGCGGAACCGGCTGTGGTCGAATTGGTGGAGGAAGGAAGTAAAGGAGAAGGGGCCAAGCACGGCTCAAGGAGAAGGGGTCGGCCGCTCGAGCCGGGACCCGGTTCACCGTACTCCTCGCCGGAATACACTCCTACGAGGCGCAGCCGATCGAGGCAGTTCCCATCTCATCTGCCCAGCATATAGACGAAATTGCAAAATTCTTGGATCAAGAAGAAGGAGAAGAGCCTCAGGTATTGCCACCGCAGAGATCGGGGAAGGAGATCACCACTGAACCCATTTCTCCATCTTCCCCGGCTCGCAAGTTCAAATTAAGAGCGGAGCAAGAAGCCTATGATCTTCAGATTGCTCAACAGCTTCAGGATAAGCTTGATCATGAGCATCAGCTGGAAGAGGCTAAGAAAGGCAAGAAGCCAAAGAAAGGTGTTGGAAAGACTAAGGCCAAGAAGGCTGAGGAAGAGAAGAAAGCTCGGGAGGAGCTAGCCAAGGCCTTAGTGTCGAGGTCCCGACCTAACCGCACGAGTTATTATCCGACTAATCTCACACCTGAGCAGGAGGCAGAGGACAGAGCTACTTGGGAAGCCACGCTGCAGGGACTAAATCTCAGGAGAGGAGATACAAGGGCAGCGACTTTCAGAGAGAAAAAGAGGATAGCTGACATGGCTAAAATGATTAGCCTATCCACAAAGCCAACAGCTGATCCAAGGAAGCAGATTCCACGAGGATCCAAGTTCAGAAGGGCACCTTATATCAAGAACGAGCCTACACCTCATGTGGATAAATGGGTGCCAGCCGAGTTCAACGAGCAGTGGGAGGAACTGAAAGAAGACTTTATTAAGGGATACTATGTGTGGGGTATCTTTGAGATTGACAGACCAGCAGATCAACACTTTGATGAACTTATCAGTTGATTTGATATAGAGTTCAGGAATCAGATTCGTCAGATCATGGAGAGAGAGAAAATACCCTTCAGAGCTCCTGCCTTCAGGCGAATCCCTCCTCATAGGACTACTCGCGGCGTGCTGTGCACAAAAGAGATTGAGAGAGAAGTAGAAGAAGCTGCTGTTCATCTATGTCTGAATATGAATGATCCAGATGATTATGAGGAAATCCAGGTTCTACGCTCAAGAGTCTACAAGTTTTACTACCTGGACCCTCCAGCTGACAAGTCTGCTGACTTTAAGAAACGCACGAAGAATTTCAGAAGTCAGACTTGCTCTCTTATCTCATATTTGTTGTAATAGTAATAGGACCCATGTACTCTCTGTCTATATATATATATATTGGTTCCTATTGCTTGCCAGACAATTACTCATTGTCTCATGGCTTTTGTTTGTGTTTTCTCACAACTGATCACTAAGTGATCTGACACACACTGACATAACCGTTTCTCTGATTTTGCCTATATCTTGCCTACTGACTTGATGTTTTATTGATCATCTTGATTGTCTTCTGATGAATCAGGGGGAAATTGTTGTCAGTAGATTAGCTCTCCGTTCCTTATTTTAGAATAGAGGCTAGATGGTTAGAAATAGAGGTTTTGGCATCATCAATTAGGGGGAAATTGTTGGGTTATGAGTCAGTAGATGGTACTCAGCTGTCTAGTGGTTAAAAAAGAATATTGGGGGAAATCATAGTAGTACTATGGAATTGAAGATCCCAAAACCCAGCTGATATCAGTCGTGCTGTGTGTCTATAGGACTAAATGATGTATAGGTTAGACTTGTTTTTTTTTTTTATTATCCTTTGTCTAAGTCCTGTACGGGGTAAACTGTTGGACTGATCTTCTGACGAAGTTACTTTCCAGAACCCCACGTCATCTTTGTAAGAGCTTGCGTTCTTCAGCCAGCAGCTGATCTTCACCTCAGTAGGAGACAACCCATCAGCAGAAGAACATATGCAAAGCTCAGTACCTTCGCAGTCGCCAGCTGACCTACTCAATAGATGTATTCCTTGTCAGCCGACTCAGTCGAAGAAGACAGAGACTTATCTAGTCTACTGTGTCCGACAGAAAATGACCCAGTCGCACAAGTCTTTTCGAAGTTCAGCAGAAGATCTTACGAGGTTGTTTGAATCGTCAACTTTGACTCTGACACATTCTCACCAACCACAAACCTCGACCAATGAGAAGCCGACAGCACCATATCTGCTCTCTACAGTAAAGCTGCTCTCATGTACAGTAATTAACTACCCTGCTGCAACAAATTCGAATTTATGGCCGTTTTCTTTGGAAGCTTGTGACACGTGGCATCGTCGTCTCCAACGGACATATGCCATAGCTCACAACTATAAATAGAGAAGAAATTCGAAGCTCCAAGCAACAGAATAAAAAGGGAAAAACGCTCAAGCTTTGAACACTCTAGCATACTCAAAGATTATCCATAGAAGAACTTGCTTTCTTAGAATATTCTTAGTTCTTCACTCTAGAGTACTTAGATCCCTCTCTTCTCTAGACTAAGCTCATTGCCATATTTATAGCTTAGATTCGAAGGAGTTCACTTTCTGTGAATTGTTCTTATTGTAAGAACTCCTTCTTAGTTGGAGATTATTCCTTCCCTTTCGAACTTCGGTTTGAATTGTAAAGTCGCTAAGGACAATAACTTAGAAGGATCTGTCCAGTGCACAGATACCTGCTGAGGCTTGCTCAGTTTAATCAACAAGTTATCCTGCCATTGTCAGGACCGTGGACGTAGGATCTTGCGTATCCGAGCCACGCTAAATCGCTTGTGTTCTTTACTGTTTTATTGCATATCATAACTGTTCGAAATCATATGTTTGCATAAAACGTGTTTCTAAAGCGCACATCCAAAAACACTTGATTTGTGAAAAGCGTTTTTCAAAACTGAGACGAATCTCCGGGCCGCACACTTATCTGCACAACGTCTCCGATTGAGTTTCAACGACTGACAAAAGTCAGTAGAAGAACTCAGTAGCTGACCCACTCTGACCCAGTGATCGAAGGTTACTATTTGGCACTGTTCATCAGTTGCACTAAACAGCTCAGCTGTCCTTCGGTTTGAGAAAAAGAAACTGTGATCAGGTGTATTCACCCCCCCCTCTACACCTGACTATCGTCTCCGGACCAACAATGGATCATTGGAGTCTCTCCAAGTTGAACCATTTCCAACTTGCGAATCCTGCTAGGAAGGTATGATGGTGACTAGGCCTTTTAAGGCAAAGGGTTATAGAGCCACAGAAGCATTATGTTTGATACATTCTGACTTGTGTGGATCTATGTCTACACAAGCTCGTGGAGGGTATGAGTACTTTGTCATATTTACTGACGATTACTCGAGGTATGGATATGTTTACCTTCTTCGCCACAAGTCGGATTGCTTTGAAATCTTCAAGGAATTCAAGGCAGAAGTGGAGAAGAAGTTAGGTAAAGAAATCAAAACACTGCGATCTGATCGTGGTGGGGAATACCTATCCAATGAGTTCAAGGACTACTTGACAGAATGTGGGATTACATCCCAACTGACAGCACCGGGCACGCCTCCGCAGAACGGTGTGTCAGAGAGAAGGGAACCGAACTCTCTTAGAGATAGTTCGGTCCATGATGAGTTATGCAACTTTGCCAGTTTCCTTTTGGGGATATGCTCTAGAGACTGCAGCATACTTGCTGAACCGTGAGCCATCTAAGTTGGTTAACACGACTCCAGTCGAGTTGTGGAGCGGGCACAAGCCCAGTATGCACCACATAAAGATTTGGGGGTGTCCTGCTTATGTGTTGAATAAGCAGGCCGACAAGTTGTATCCATGTTCAGAGGTTATGTTGTTCATAGGATATTCGAAGGAAACGAAGGGTGGTTATTTTTATGATCCTAAAGAACAGAAGATCGTGGTCAGCACCAACGCTCGGTTCTTAGAGGAGGATTATATTAGTAATCATAAGTCTCGAGTCGAGATCATCCTTGAGGAATTAAAAGGTGATCGAGATCCACTCACAAAGCCAATTGTGTAGGATAGAGCTCCACGAGCAACTGCACAATCTATTAACACAACTCTTGACACTCTTCGATGTAGTGGGAGGGTGATATTTACACCTGATCGATATATGTTCACTGGGGAGACTTCTGACCATCTCCCGACAGATGAACAAGACACCGTGGATCCCTGGACTTACAACGAAGCAGTGGGAGATGTAGATGCAGATTCATGGAGAATCGCCATGGACTCGGAATTTAAGTCCATAACTGATATGGATGTATACGAGATCACTGAACTACCTGAGGGCTGCAAGGCCATTGGTAGTAAGTGAGTATACAAAAGAAAGAGAGGATTGAATGAATAGATCATGGCATTTAAGGCCAGGCTAGTGGCAAAGAGTTTTACCCAGAAATAAGGTATCTATTATGAAGAGACCTTCTCGCCTGTAGCAATGATCAAGTCTATTAGGATTCTCCTTGCCATAGCAGCTCACATGAACCTAGAGATCTTGCAAATGGATGTCAAAACCGCATTCTTAAATGGGCACCTTGAAAAAGGTAGAGACATTTATATGAAACAACCAGATGGTTAAGTGAAGGAGGGCGAAGAGCATCAAGTTTGAAAGCTTAAGAAGTCTATTTATGGACTTAAGCAAGCTTCCCAGTTATGGCACCAGCGTTTTGACGAGGTAGTCAAATCCTACGATTTTATATCTTGTCCTAACGAGGTGTGCGTGTACCGTATCTGTGTTAATGGAATAGTGGTGTTTCTTGCACTTTACGTAGATGACATCCTTCTCATTGGCAACAATGTTGAAGTGTTATCAGACGTAAAGACATGGTTATCCGAGCAGTTTCAAATGAAGGACTTAGGTGAAGCTGCTTACATCCTTGAGATCAAGGTTATCCGAGATCGCCAGAAAATGATGTTAAGCTTGTCACAAGCCTCCTACATTGATACTGTTATTGCTCGTTTCAGCATGCAAAATGCCAAGAGAGGTTCGGTGCCTTTCAGACATGGCATTTTTCTATTTAAGAATCAGTGTCCTAAAACGCCTGATGAAATAGAAAGTATGAGGCTAGTACCATATGCTTCTGCTGTCGGTAGTCTCATGTATGCAATGCTTTGTACGAGACCAGATATCTCATATGCTGTAGGTATGGTCTCAAGATATCAGTCTAATCCTGGACAAGCGCACTGCACTGCGGTCAAAAATATTCTCAAGTACCTTAAACAGACTAGAGATTATAAAATTGTTTACCAGTTAGACAGTCTAGTGCCTTTGGGTTATACGGACTCGGATTTCCAGGCTGACAGAGACGAGAAGAAGTCGACCTCGACTTATATGTTTACCTTGGGAGGTGGAGCCATTTCATGGAGGAGTGCAAAGCAGAAATGCATTGCGGACTCAACCATGGAAGCAGAGTATGTGGCTGCTTCAGAAGCTTCGAAAGAGGCAGTTTGGCTCAAGAATTTTCTCCAAGATCTTGATGTAGTTCAGAATTTGCCTAAGGTAATCACGATTTATTGTGATAATGCGAGTGCAGTGTCAAATTCTAAGGAACCTAGATCTCACAAGGCGTCTAAACACATAGACAGGAAGTACCACATTATACGAGAATTCGTAAATCGAGGCGACGTACTCATAGAAAAGATCGGAACTGAAGACAACCTAGCTGATCCATTCACAAAGAGCTTACCAATTCCGGCTTACGAGAAGCATGTTCGTGGCCTAGGACTGGTAGAGATGCCCCCCACTTAGGATTGCAGAAACTTTTGTATAAGTGGGAGAAGAGGAGTGATAGATATGATATGCAACTTAATACTAGTTTGTACCTAGAACTGATACATTGTATACTAAAAGTTTGCTTTAGTATAAGTGGGAGAATTATTGAGATTTTGTATAGTGGAAGCACTTATTATGCATGTATACAATGTGTTTTGTCATTACCACTATTTTATTCTCCTATCTGATAAATATATATATTTGCACATGTAATCATTTATCTTGTACAAAAGTTAGATTTGTGTAGTGTGTCGGGTATCACAGAAGACAACACAAATTGGTTGAACTGACAAGATATAAACAGTTATCACAACTAAGACGACTTAAGGATAAGTTGTCGGTTTAAGCTGCAGTTTAGATAAGAAGTGGCTTGTCTTAGCTGCTTGTCTTTACTGGTACACTGAAGGTGGTGTATTGACGGATCACAGTGTTCTCCTAACTGACCTTAGTGGAGAACCAAGATCTCGGTGACTTAGCAGGTCTTAAGCTCGGTAAGACTTTAGCTGAGTGCATTTGGCTATCTATCACTTTGACCTACTATGGTGAACGTCATCGCAACCGGATCTACGTATCTTAGGTGTTAGTAGTTATTTATGGCTCAGGCTGGTTGTCTTTATCTTGCAACCGTATCCTAGTAAAATGGGTTGATAATATCCCCTGAGGTACGCGAAAGGATTGGCAGACTAAACCCGGCCGGTTGATTAAGTTCGGGTGTATTAATAAGGTCGAGTGGTACTACTCAGGAATATAAGATGTTAATTAATTTATGTTCTCCACAAGCAACAGAAGATCTGAAGATCTGACGCATGAGCAACAATCAAAGACGCGGCAACATACGAAGGAGGAAGGTATCATTTCTATCCTTAAATTTCCTTCAGGTATCACTTCATGAAGAATAGAGATCACCCTAACCTCCGATGGAGATGGCCAGGAGACCCTCCCCAGCAGAGTCAATGTAGCAACTAATCACCTCCGCAACACTTCCGACAACAAGGTTTTCATAATCAAAGTGCACCTCCACCTGCTCAGAACTTCTATCCTCATCCTCCGCATAATTTCCAAAACCAAAACTTTCAACGTCAGCAAACAAAAATTTTCAGCAGCCCCAACCAATTTACTAGAACCAACCTAAGCAAAATTTCTAAACTAACCAAAATCAACCTGAATAGGGCTATCAACAACCACCTTCACGAGCGTATCAAAACCAACCACCTTCACCAATTTACCAGCCACAAAACCATGCAGTCCAGCCAAATCAGAACCCACCTCAATTACCACTCATCAGACTCAACCCTACAAACCACCACATCACAGGGGAGGTGCACAACAAAATCAGAATGCGCCACATAAAGGTTATATGACAAATGAGGAGTTATGGAATGAATTCCAAAATTCCCAATTTGAACAAAAGGTTGGCATGAGTACCTTGTCCAAGCAGCTGGAGCAACTAGCTAATTCCTTGAGGGACATCAAAGGAGATCAAGGAAAAAATCCTTGCCTAAGTACAAATCATCCCTAAGGAGGAAAATGCTATTGCAGTGACTTTAAGGAATGAAAGAGAGTTGCCGGAACCTGTACGGAAGTAGAGAAGAACCTCCTTAGAAGATGAAGTTGAGCAGCCTGAAGATGAGTTGTAGAGACCAATCGAGCCATTGGCCCCACCACCCTTCCCTTCTGCCTCGCTAAGGAACATCAAACCAAAGAAATATGTCATGAACTAAAAGGCATTATTCGGAAGCTTGGAAATAAACATTCCATTGTTGGAAGCTCCTAAACTCCCACAATTGGCCAAGTTTATTAAAGAGTTTATAGCTTGGAAGGTACCTGATGGTGAAAAGGTGATAATGGAAAAGGCCGCATCTGCGCTGATCCAGAAAAATCTCCCAGAGAAATATGTTGATCTAGGAACATTCACCTTACCCTGTTTGATTGGTGAGGAACTAATTACACGTGCTATATGTGATCTAGGTGCCTCAATTAGTATGATGCCCCTCTCGGTTTACAAGACCTTGGTGTGTGTTGATCTGACTGAAACAAGAGTGGTGATGCAACTTGCGGATAGATCATGCATCTATCCAGTTGGACTACTGGAGAATGTCCTAGTAAAGGTCAACGAGTTTGTCTACCCGGATGACTTCTATGTCATCAATACCAACAATGAAATGATCAAAGGAACGACTAGGGTACTTCTGGGTAGACCATTCCTAGATACAATTAAAGCAATTATTGATGTTCATGAAGGCACGATTAGCATTTCTTGGAATGGAAAACAATACACACACAACATCTATGAGGTAATGAAACTACCTGCGGATGTTGAGAATGTAAACACTCTGGATGTGTACACTCCCCTAGTCCAAGATCATATAACTGATGAGTCTGCTCAAGACAAAGTGGAACCGACTATTAAACAAGAATCTACCCAGTTGGACACTCATGGGAGGAGTGATATTGAAGTAAAGGAAGTTGTGATGGCCTTATATGCCCAACCATCAGTCCAGACATATGTCAATAGTGTGACTGGCCTACCTTAAGACAAGATTCCAGAGAAGCCATTACAATCCATCATTCAACCTCCTGAATTGGAACTCAAACTTCTCCCTGCTCATCTGAAATATGCATACATCGGAGACAGTGATACACTGCCAGTAATAATCAGCAATAGTCTAGCCCAGGATCAGGAAACCAGATTGATCTCAGTTCTGTAGAAGCATAAAACTGCTATTGGGTGGACCTTTGCAGACATCACTGGAATCAACCCAGATGTCTACAACAGAACCATTGAGGCTCTGATGAAGAAGTATGGCAGGAGTATCCAACCGAGAAGTAAAGGGGATCATTGAGAAGGCGATTAATCCCTCCAAAAAATATTGGAGTGCAAGGCTTGATGATGCCTTGGGGGCTTATAGGACAACTTATAAGACTCCAATTGGGATGTCCCCATACCGGTTGGTTTTCAGAAAGATGTGCCATCTGCTTGTGGAGATTGAGCACAAGGCCTTCTGGACAGTTAAGCAAATTAATATACAACCCTCAAAGTGTGAGGAGGAAAGGAAATTTCAGCTCCAAGAGTTCGAAGAGGTGAGAATCGAAGCATATGATGTTGCAAGCTGGTACAAGGACCGTGCGAAATTCTGGCATGATGAGAATATAAGGGGAAAAACCTTTCCCAGTGGGACAATTGGTCTGGTTGTTTCAATCTAAGCTGAGGCTTATACCTCGAAAGTTGCGATCACGCTGGATTGGGCCATTCAGAGTCATAGACGTTTGCCCAAACGAAGTTGTAGAAATTGTTGGCCCCTCATCTGAGAAGGCATTCAAAGTTAACGGGCACCGTTTGAAGATTTATCAGGATCCATCCGAGATACATACAGTGGAGAGTTTCGATCTCTTCCCCGCCCCACCATCAAACTGATTGCTTAAGGCAATGTCTAGCCAAAGACGTTAAACAAAGGCGGCCAAAGGGAGGCATCCCTCAGGTTTTGTCATTTTGTACATATTTGTGAATTTTGTTGTCTGCCTAGGGAGGCGCGTCCATTTACTGTTACCTATTTTTGTTATTACTATATTTGTACGTCTAACCTTTATGCAGATGGACTAGAATGCAATTATGAAAGGCAAAAACCCTTTTCAGCAGGATTTGAGGGTCAAATTGGAATATTTAAAAATTCTGCGTATCAGCTTTCTCGCGCCCCTAGGAGAACGATTTAACTAGCCCTTCACATCATAATCAAGTCACTCCCTCATTTAACCCACCTGAGTTATGGAAATCCATCTTCTTCTCCTCTCTACTATAGTTCTTCGCCCATTATGCACAATAACTGCCACCGCAACTACTTCGCAAATGGCGCCCAAACCTCAATCAACTGCTTCTCGTCGACATTCTCAACGGTTAACCACAACCGCTGACACCAGTTACTCCACCCTCCAGCCTGCCGACTTGCCAGACTACCCACAACAACCGGTTGAAGAGAAGGCGTACTATGACGCCGCCGACGTAGCCCCTGCATACCTCCCAGCCCTACTGACGGGGCCCAATGTTGATGAAGAAGAGCCCTTCGACCTCCACGTCCATAGCCTCGATCCCGACTACTTTGAAGAAGGACAAGAGTGGGAATTCCAGGATTCTCGATGCATTATCGACATCACCACCAAGGCCGAAGCTGACTCTCTGCTTGAGTTCGATGATCCCCTCAGTGGAAGGGCTATGCACCGTGAAGACAAGAGTTGCTCCCAAGATAACCCCGATCACTTATGTGGCTGCACGTTCTTCAACCTCTCGCGCTGGGAAAGCAATGGCTGGACCATCATCCTTTATGTCTAAGAAAGTGGATACCGAGCTCCTACGCACATTGTAGAAGCAGATTGAGGTGATTCAGAGGCAGCTCGAGGCACTGACCGGGAAGAAAGGCAAGTGTGCGTTTAAGTCGCGCATTCGGTAATTGATTTCCACTCACCCCCTATTATTTTTATTTGTCTTTTTCTTTTTAGTTTTGTCCCCCCTCCCCCTCTAAAGTGTGAGGAGGGTTTTTTTTTTTTTTTTAATTGTTGTGTATCCCCTCATCTCCTTTACTCTCTGCTTTCTTGAGGGCAATCAGGGACTTAAAGTGTGAGGAGGGGTACGTCAGTGTTGTCTATTTTCTACCCTGAACACTACGTTCTGCCTGCATGAGGGAAAGCAGGGCTCTAAAGTGTCAGGAAGGGTATTTTATTTTGTTTTTGTTGTTTGTTTTGTATGTAAACATGCCTTGTTTTTCCGATTCTGCTATGTATTATGATTGCCCCCTGCCCCAATATTTTTTCAAAACTTAGTGAATCACACGCATGTTTGCATGTTTTCTTCACTATTTGGGATTAGAAGATGCTAGGAAGGATGAAGTAGGGGCAAATATTTAGTCTAATTAAACTACATAAATAGTCAGGATTGAGCCTATAGTGGGGCACTCCCCACTTACATCTTTTCGAGAGAATAGATGTCACAAAGTCACCATATTAATATACCATGTGCACCATGTGATAGAAGGGACTAGGGATAACCTTAATTCTGGCCTGAGTTTATATAATCCTTGCCCAAATATCCCCCAGTGAACAAACTTGAGCTTTGTCCTGTTCATTCAATCAGCCACTAAATATTAGCCACTGCCCATTTTTAGACCTTCTCTTGGCCTTGTTATGTATATATGCTTGCGTACACCTTGCGTAACTGATAAAATCAAAGATCTGTGCTGAAACTGCCTATTTAAAGGGGTAAATTGGTAGAGTGGGGGTAAAGTTAAATAATTTCAGCAGCAAAAAGAGTAAAAAGATAAAAAAATCAAAGGAAAGAAAGGTGCTTGAAAGACAAAAGAAAAGAAAAATGATGCACGTAAAAAGAAGAAGAAGAAGGGGCATGAAGAAAAGAAAAGAAATAAAAAAATTTATTATCCTCCCCGACTGCTTATAAAAAACTCTCTGTCCTGCATCAAATCTTTATTCCTGCACTTACTTGCACAAGCCGAGGGTACTTTGCATATATGCATGACAAATTATGTACAACTAAATGAGCTTAGGACCTTTAGGATCCCACCTAGAAATATCATTTCATGGTTCTTAGCCCCATTACAACCCAAGAGAAAAAGACCTTTTTAATGGTGTTAATTGGTTGACTTAACATGGTGATTGCGTGTATTTAGGTTTAAATGAGCGGTTGTCCGGACTAGTGTAGTTGAGTGCTGAGTGAAACGTGAGAATGACTCAATGTCTGCCCTGTTTTGACCTAGCTGATTTTCCTAGCCTGGTTGATGCATGCTTCTTGCGTGAGATCTCACTTTGATGTGCTTTATATTCTTGCCGGGTGCCATTATTTACATGTGCAAACTCTGGTTTTGCTTGGCACATTAACGTCTTTATGTTTTTTGTGTCTGTCTGCATCTTCCTTTTATTGTGTTTCCTTTTCATTCTTTCAGTCAGTTTGTGTGAGTCATGTTGAGGGAGTGGAAACCGAGCAACATTCATGCTTAGAGATTCTCTTCATACTTGAGGGCAAGTATTGCTTAAGAGTGAGGAGGTTGATAAGCGCGTAATTGTTGCTTTTATATTATTGTGCATATTTGTCTCATGTTTATGGGTGTAGGAGGTGCAAAAAAGGTGGAACAAATGATGAATATAGCCTACGTACAGATTGGAAGCTGCATGCATGCAAGAAGTGATCAAAGGAGATTTGGGCCAGAAAATTAAAGATCTGGGCAGGATTTGAACTCCTCCAATTGGGCCAATGTTAATGGGCCGAAGAGATGAATTACATGAAGACCTGAAGAGTCACAGCCCATTAAATAGGAAGAAAATGGAGGCAAAGTTGTTCCTTGAAGGTTGAGGCTACTAAGCTATGAAAGGGAGTTGGTACAGAAAAGTACAAGTGACAAGACCTTGTTCCTGCCAAAGCCGCCCAACAGGCAAGGACTTCCTGAAATAGCCAACTGCCTCCCTTCAGCTTTACCCCATAGAGTCAATTCCACCCATCTTGCATTAAATTGATGGGGAGGCTCAAGGAAGACCCATGTGTTGAACAAGACAACAACCTTTTGAATTCTTTATTTTCATTATGTAATAGTAAATAGGAGCCTATTTCAACAACACTCATATCATCACTTTTTAGACTACTTCCTCTCTCTAGTTTTTAGTTTCTCTCTCGAATTCAAGAATGCTCTCTAGTTTAGTTTATGTTGGTTCAGAGACGAGCTTCAGGTGTGTGTGTGTGTTGTGGGGGGGGGGGGTGAATACACCTGAATGAAAAATTCAAAACTAAGGACGTGAAAGTCAGCTGATGCTGAATATTGCAACTGAACTTGTCATTTAGCCAAATAAGCTTTCTCGATCGCGTGGGCAGAGATTCTCCTACTGAGTATAGTCTTACTGACTTATGTCAGTGAACATTAGTTGAGTAACAAAAGTTGTGTGCGGAAGTGTAGGCTCTTAAAAATAATCGTCTTAGTGAAAATCCGTTTATGCTTGTTAGATTAAAACTCAGTTGAATGTAAAATGAACCGTTAATCAATGCAACAATAAAAATCAACACATGCGATTTTAAAGTGGTTCGGACACGCTGGTTCCTACGTCCACTGTCCTGAACTAATCAGGAGTTCTTGTATTAATTATACTGAGCAAGCCTCAATTGATCTATTCACAGGACAGATTCTCACTTGATTGCTTATACTGAGCAAGCCTCTGTCAATCTATATGCAAGACAGATATCTACTTATAGTCGTAGTGACTTTACAGTTCTTAACCTTTAATGTTAGAATTTCTCCAACTAAGAAGGAGTTCTTACAATAAGAACAGTTCAAAAGATGAACTCCTTCGAGGTTCGAAGCTATTGAATATTACAATAAGCACGCTTAGATAGAGAAAGAGAACAAGTATTCTCTAGAGAGAAGAAAGAAAGTCTAATTTCAAGAGCAAGTTCTTCACTTGAATATCGCTGTAAGTTCGCTAGAGAGTGTTTGAACTTTGATTGCTTTGGTTCCCAGTTGGTAGTCTTTCTGCATGAAGAATTTTTTTCTATTTATAGTCTCCGATTTGTGAATAGATCCGTTGGGGGAGTCTAGACACGTGTCGAATAAGACAAGGAAACTGACCATAATAATTTGAACATTGAGTAGAGGTGCTGTAGGGATTTCCTCTGTTAGGAGCAGCTTTATGACAGAGCAGGTAAGGTGTTTTCGGCTCCTTATTGGTCAAGGTTTATAAGAGTTGGTGACGCTTGTTCAAACTCAAAGTACGATGAGTTGACTTCCTCTGAATCCTCGTACTTTCAACTGATGTACTGCCATTGACATTTGACTGAAAGTTCAGTTTGCAGGCTCGAAATCCTTTGCAGATTCAGTTGGTAGATAGTTGTCCAACTGACTTCCTCGATACTGAGTTCTCCGACTGAGTGCAGAATCTTCTACTGAGCGAACAGGTACTGAACTCTACCCTACTAAGTTCCAAACAACTGAAATCAACTAAGCTATTACAATATTGAAGGTTCATCATTCAACTAAGGGTTTTGGGATCTTCAAATCTTATCATAACTGAATCTCATCCCATCAGTTTAGCTTTGAATGTTCATCATCTTTCAAGTTCAAGAAGTTAATGTTCTTTAATTCTCGCCTAGCTTAAGCATTTAAGTTTTGAAGATCCTCCTATGTAATGTTTTCTAATTTATGCTCTATTACTCTCATTTAATTTTGCACTGGTTTGTTTTGCTGATTTAAGATTTTAAAAGTTATTGTTACTCTAGTTATTTTTTCTGCAATTAAGATGTTTTCCTCTTGCATGTTAACTTGCTTCCTTGCTTTAAATATGTGTAGCTAAGCCCTAGATTTGGCTAAGACAGTGAAACACCCGATCCTTCCTTCCATGAGATCTTACGGGCTTAGAATTAATTAACTAAGCGTTTCTGGTTAGATCTGTGTAGATACATGCTTAAGATTGCATAAGATTGATCACCCTAGGTTAGCTTGGCTTATATTGAACATGTATGTTAGATAGTAGGGTTATTGGCATGCTCAACATGGATAACTTTGCTAGTTCAGTTTCTTGGATCACATTGTTCCTTAGTTTTAGATCTATGCAATGCTCAACATGGTAGATCGACACTAGGGTAGGCAGTAGGTTAATGCTCAACATTCCTTCTCCATTTCAAGAATAAGATTTAGGTGTGTCCATGTTCAACACGGAACCTTAGTCGGGCAACTTTAGGAAACCGATTAATCTTAGAATCAAAGATTGGAGGCCGATCACTGTGGATCTGCCCCAAAGCCGAGTCGCATTTTATTAACTATTTTTAAGACCCATTTAATTGCGTAGTTTATGATTTATCGCCTAGTTTTAATTAAATCAAAAGTTCATGGTGGTTAATAACCAAACCCTTTTTCGGTCTTTAGAGATAAATTGTATAAATCTACCCATTCCCTGTGGATTCGACCCCTGCTTACTAACTGTGCTAGTATTATTCTAGTTGTCTGTCGCATGTGTAATTATAAATGTTATTTGTGCGGCCGGTCTTTCAAGACGAAGGAAGGTGGGGCCCACAAGACCTTTCGAACTTTTCTTTCATCATCTTCTCAAATTGTTGACACATGGTCATGTTTCTTGAATCGAAGATAATATTGTCCACATAGATCTGCACTAGGAGTATGTCATTTTTTGACTTGATGCTGAATAGAGTGCGATCAACTATTCCTTTTTGAAAACCTTTCTAAAGTAGAAATTCTTAAAGGGTATCGTATCAAGGCATGTGTGCTTGTTTTAACCATACGGAGCTTTCTTGAGTCTGTAAATTTGATTTCCCTGCTGAAGGCTGGGCGGTTGTTCTACATAGAGTTCTTCCTCTAGTACGCCTTTCAGGAAAGCTGACTTTACATCCATCTGATATACTTTGAAATGTTGATGTGTCACATAAGCTAGGAATAGACGAATGGCTTCCAATCGAGTGGCTAGTTTAAATGTATCGTCAAAATCTATTCCTTCAGCTTGACAGTATCCTTTAATGACTATTCTAACTTTGTTCCTGACGATGACATTGTTTTCATCTCGCTTGTTCTTAAAGACTCACTTGGTTCTAATAACATGTTGGTGCTTTGGTCTGTCAATAAGCTTTAAAGCTTCATTTTTGACGAACTTGTTAAGCTCTTATTGTGTGACGATGATTCAATTAGCATCGTTCAATGCATCCTCTATGTTTTGAGGTTCTTGAGTAGAAAAGAAGGAGTATCGAGCGCTTTCTCCTTGACAGAATCTGGATCTTGTATTTACACTTGTTGAGTCACCAACTATGAGATCTGAAGAATGAGCATCGAGCCATGAACGTATTTTCATCGTTTCTTCTTCTGAAATTACTTTGCACAGATGATAGGAGTATTTGAAATTTCAGTAGTATTATTCTGAGATTGAAGAATTTCGGTAACAAGGTTGGGATCTACTGAGTCACCAGGTTCAGGGGCGTTATGCTCAGGAACGTTATTAGTTCCCCTTAAGGTATTATTCTCAGTATTGGTTTTCTTCATCGACCTAAGTTTCCTGCAATTGATTATGTTCAATAGAATCAATCGGTTCAGCTACAGTGCTTGCAGGGTGAGTGTGAATTGTTTCATCATCTGAATTGTCATCCGAACAATGCGGGATTCTTTCAGCGTTATCATTTAAGTTCAAATCTTGTAGCTCGCTACTGACACTTAAGTATAAACATGTTGCCTGTCTTTTGTAACAAACTAATTAAATATAACACGACGACTTTCCTCCACGCAAACTGTCCGGTAATTAAAGACCCTGAAGGCTTTCCTGACCCTGGGGTATACTAAGAAATCTCCTTGGTCTGACTTGCTAAAAAAAACCTTTAACTAATCCTTTCCATTATTGTGGATAAAACACGAACAACCAAAGATATGAAAATGAGAGATAGAAGATATTCTCCCTTTCCATAATTCATATGGTGTCTTCATGTGAGCTTGTGTCAGTAGAGAGCGATTATGAGTATAGCAGGTTGTGTTAGTAGCTTCTGCCCAAAACTTTGTCGGTAGTTCTGAGTCTGCTAATAACATTCTTGCTGCTTCTTTGAGTGTTCTGTTCATTCTTTCAGCAAGGTCGTTCTGCTGAGGCGTACGTGCTGTTGACGTCTTGTGCTGAATTCCTTCAGCTTCACAGTACTCTTTCATCTTAGAGTTGAAGAATTTTGTGCCTCTATCTGAGCGTATCTTTTATATTTTGATATCCTTCTCTACACTGAGTCTTTTCAGTAGTTTTGGCAGCTTAGTGATAACATTGGACTTATTGGCGATGAAGATCATCCACATATATCTCGAGTAGTCATCTATGACCACGAGAACATATTTCTTCCCTCTGATTGTCACTAGAGTGACTGGCCCGAATGGATCCATGTGATGTAGCTAAAGGACTCCATCAGTAGAAGGTGACGTAATAGGTAGATTGCTTGGCTTTGTTTCCTTTCCCTTTAGGCATTCCTCACAGTTTCTGTGTCGTTTAAAAACTTCATTGGGCAGTCCTCTGACTTTTAAATATCTTGCTAGCTTGTTCATCGTTTTAAAGTTCAGGTGACTGAGTCTTCTGTGCCACAACCATGTTGTTTTATCAGTTGACTTAGTATGCAGAAGCAAGAAGTCTTCGGGTTCAACATTATTCCAATCTGCAACGTAGATATTCTTTCACCACGATCCTGATAGTACGATTTTCCCTGTAGATTTATCCATAACATCACAAAAACCCGCATCAAAAGAGACTCTATTGACCGAAAGGAGATGATGTTGAAGTCATGCAACATATATTTCTCTAAGAACCGTGGAAGTTCCGATGTTCAATATTGCATATCCCCTTGTATATCCTTTGGAGTTGTCACCAAATTCAATTCTGGGTTAGTCATTTTTGGAACCTAAATATGTCTGACAACCCTGGCGGTGTCAGACAACTTCTTTCCCGTGTTCTCAACAAGTCTCACTACTAAATCTAGAGATGCTGACTTCTTGGGTAGCAGCGGCTCAGGAGTTTTCCTTTTATGAACTTTGGTACTTCTCCTGAGCTTGGTCTCATAGTATTATGATCCATACTGCGCTGGATGAGTTCACTTAGGTTAGCCATATTTTTCAGCCCATGTGATCTTCTAAGTTCCCCTTGAATGTGATCTTGATTTTCTAGGCCTTGAACTTTTGGTCCTTTGCTGATGCGTCAGCTGAGGTGCCTTCATCTTTTGTTTGTTCTTTGCTTGGGGTTGTGTGCCTTCTCCATATTCAGTTCTTCCTTGAACAAACCTCTCTGTCAGCTTGTAGGAGCATTTGTGCGTTGAGGTTGATGTTTCATTAGTATATACGAGTCCTTCCTTAGTGAAGGCTGGTCTCTGAGTTCGCAAAATTGCCTCAAGTTTTTCTTTAGCTCCAAGGTATTGCTCAGTCATTAACGTTCTCCACACTTCATCACTTCTTATTAGCGCTTCATAGTTAGCTTTGACTTGTGTGAGCTTCTGGTTTAGACTAGCAATTTCAGTGTCTTTCTCTGAAATGTCCTTGGTCAAGATTGAGATCTGATCTTCCTGTAGTTGATGTTTGGTCATCAAAGATAAAATCTCTTCCTTTTGTCTCAAAACAAGTCATTCTAACTCAGTAGAGGCCTGACTCTTCAATGAAAGTTTCTGATTTTTAGCTCTTACGAGTTCCAGCTCCTGAAGTGTTTTATTTAACTGAGTGCTAATCTGTATCGGTTCCTCTAAGAGTTTTTCATATGCTAGAACCACATCTAAAGGTTCTCCTACATCAGAGCATGTGTAGTGTGTGCCAGGTGAAGAGGGATTTATATTGAGTTTAGAGTTTATATCGGCGTCTTCTCTGGCCATCACATACTGTTTATTCACTTCTACTTCGATTGCTACGAATTCGGCTTCATCTGATGAAACCATAAACCTTTCTTCATCGCTTGTGCAATCGAAAAGCTCTCCAGCTATGTAGGACTGTTACCTTTTCTTGGCAAATTTCTTTCATCTGGCCTATCGTTCACCTAGTTCAGCAGCAGAAAGCTCAGGACACTCGTATTGATAATGTCCTGTCTGTTTGCAGTTGTAACACGTCGATATTCTGCCATCTCTTCTAGATGTGTCATCCTTTGCGTTGGCAGTGTATCCATGTTCCTGCATTCATTTCGAGAGTTAGACTATTCTTTCTTTTTATAATTATCATTCTTACCTTAAGAGATCTTAGCAACTCTCTTGAACTTTCTAAGCTTGTCCTTCTCCTTATGATATTTTACAACTATGAGTGCATATTGTTCAGCAAGTCTATTAGCAGTTTGAATTTGCTTTATAAGCATAATCCATTGAGATGTCATCAGGAGCACTAAAGCTGGGTTGAGGAAGACTGTACATGAAATCCTCAGCTTTGAGTTCTGAGCTAAAATCAGGAGTAACAGTGTTAAGATCATAACGTCTCAAATAAGTAGTAAATGAATACCACTTAGTCCTAGTTAACCCTCGTAAGATCTTAGTGTTCATCTCCTTCTTGGTAAGTGTCTTTCCTAGCACATTGATGACATTAATCTGATTTGTAAATCTTGCGCTGTAGTTATCAATTGCTTCTCCTACTATCATGCAGAAAGCTTCAAACTTCTGTAGCTCCAGTTCTAGCTTGTTTTCTTTGATTTATGGAGTCCCCTAACTCAGCACAGTTAGAGCCTCCCATAGTTCTTTTGTTGTCTTGCAGTCATGCACCCTTCCGAGATATGAATCACGCAACATAGTCAGTATAACATTTTGTGCGACTCGGTCAAGGTTGTGCAACTTTCTTTTTTCTTGCGTGAAGAGGATCTTATCCTTGGCGACCTTTTTTCTCCAGTTCTTGCACCTACTGCTCCCACAGCTGCAAATCCGGTGCTATAGATCATAGGAATAATAGGATCTTTCACAAGGACCTCCGTCATGCTGTCATGCAGCAACATCAGATGTACATCCATTCCGCATAGTTCTCTACTGAGAACATGGGCACCATCCTAATACCTGATACATCAGACATTGTGAAAGTACAATATAGGATGCAATGAAAGAAATGCAGATGCAGTAAAAAGTATTTTTCAGGATCTGTTCGAGTAGATCATTGTACTCCGAAAACACTAACCAGAAGAACATGCTCTGATACAAATTGTTAGTCCAGAGACGAGTCTTCAGGTATAGAGGAGGGGGGGGGTGAATACACCTTAGTCCAAATTTTAACTCAAACGTGAAAGTCAGTCTTGTACTAAGTGTGCTTACTGAACAAGTAAGCTTGCCAGATAAACTTTCAGGTCGCGTGGGCAGAGTGATTCAAAATACGGACCACTGTCTACTGACTTGAGTGAGTCTACAGTAAATCTAGTAGATGATTAAGTGCGGAATGTGTAGGTTCAATTTTATATCGTCTTTTGTTGAAAAACGTTATTACTGAAAACTGTTTAAGTTATGATTGTGCGTGGATTCAACTTTACTGAAAATTTGACTTATGAATTTTAACAAATCAGTTTTATGCAGCGTGAATGAAGCAGTAAATGCATAGACGATTTTTAAAGTAGTTCGGATAAGCAGGAGTTCTAAAATTTATTATACTGAGCAAGTCTCAGCCGATCTGTTCACAGGACAGATACTCTAGTTATAGTTTTCGTGGCTTTACACGGTTTCAAACACAAGGTTCAAGTTTCTCTAACTAAAAAGGACCTCTTACAATAAGAACAATTCAATGAATATGATATCCTTCTGTTTCTAAGCTTATGATCTAACAATGGTGGCTTCGAATAGAGATTGGGAACAACGTATCTCTAGCGAGAAGAACTATAACAAATGTTATAAATAGTGAGTTCTTCGTTGAGTAAGATTTAAGTTCGCAAGAGGTTGAATGCTTGAATGTTAGGTGTTCCCGCTCATGTGTTCATCATTTGAAGCTCGATCTCTATTTATAGTTTTGACTTGTGAATAGATCCGTTGGAGGAGGACCTAAACACGTGCAAAAAATGACAAGGAAAATGACCATCTTCATTGTGAATGTCACTATAAACATTCTCTATTTTTCAGTCTTGAGGGCTGCTTTTGTCAATGTAACTACAGTGCTAGCAACTCCTAGTTGGTCGAGGTAGAATGGTAGGTGAAGTCTGTTCAAATTTCAAAGTGGATGCTGAGTTGACTTCCTCGGATTCCTCGGATTGATAAATCTTCTACTGACATTCTTCTGAAAAGTTTAGCTTCATGCCTTTTCTTACTATTGAACTCTAGCTAGCCTACTGAGTTCCTTAGCATGCTGAACTCAACTGAGCTATTACATTATCTAGTCCATCATTCAGCTAGGGTTTTGGGATATTCAAATATTATCATACTGAATTTCATCCCAACAGAACTCAATCTGAAAGATCTTGAACTGAAGGAACTAAAGCTGAAACATACAAACCTTCAGAATAATCACAACAAACATTTAAAGTTAGATTGAAGGCGTGGAACTTCCACAGAGAATTATGATTCTGCACAATAAAAAAAGAAGGCAGATCCTCGTAGTGTTACAACTGCAAGAAATCTGGACCCTACCTAATATGACCATCCAAAGCTCTTAGCTTTAGAAAGAGGAGAAAGGCAGGCCAGAAGAGACAAGTTCATCAAAAAAAAGCAGGCCCTACATAGCTGGAAAGCTATCTGATTGTTCCAGGGAAGAAGACATATTCATGGACTCATCGAACAATGAAGCTGGATTCATAGAGAACTGAACTATTTCCTTGGACTTCAAGTGAAAACAATCAGAAAAGAGAATTTTCATTAATCAAGCCAAATATACTCGAGATCTCATGAAGAAGTTTGGTTGCAAATCCAGCAAACCAGTCAAGATTCTGATGAACACGAATCTCAAAATTATTCTTGACAAAGAGAGAGTATCTGTGAACTCTATAGAGCTATTATTGGTTAATTATTATATCTCATAGCTAGAAGACCTGTCATGCTGTAGGTGTATGCACAAGATTTCAAGCAAATTCTATGTGAAGTCATCTGGACTCAGCAAAGAAGATTCTCCGCAACATGAAAGGAACACATAACGTGGGGTTATGGTATCTAACTGATGATGATAGTGAACTAACTAGATACTCTTATATTGATTATGCAAGTTGCAGGATTGACCGAAAGTCAACTTCAGGAACATGACAGTTCCTAAGCAATAAGCTCACATCATGTTTCTCAAAGAAACAGTACTCAGTAGCTACGTCCACTACTGAAGCTGAGTATATTGCTACCGAAACTTGTTGTGCCCAAATCCTGTGGCTTCGAAATAACTAATCGATTATGATATCAATCAAGATAAAGTGTCAGTCTACTATGACAATACTATAGCTATTGCAGTCACTCAGAATCCTAGTCCTTCATACGAGATGCAAGCACGTGGATATCAAACACTACTTCATTAGAAATCATGTCGAGAAGAAGGATATCAAGATAGAGAAAATCCATTCTGACAAGCAAATGGCTGATATACTGATCAAACCTCTAGCTGAAACTAGATTCAGATAACTTTTAGTAAAAGTAGGTCTTCTGGACCATACTGATCCGATTCTGTGAAATGATTCAGAAAGTATTCAGTACTTGGGAAGATAAATAATGAACTCATTCAGTACCGACTATGTGGTATCAGCTGACTACTATGTTTAGTTGACAAGTTTGCATATCAAAATAGGTATTTAATTCTCAGTATATGCATTGCTTTTATTCCTGCCATTAATTCGTAAAGAAAGTCATTAGTAAAATCATTTTCATTAAAAGCACGACATCCCATATACTGACAGTGATGCAATTAATGCATGTCCTCTCACCTTACCCTTATAAGCTATAGATACGTACGATGAGATTGTAGGCGGCATAATAATCATTACTGCTTATAATATAAAATTCTGGTAGTCTAAAATAAAGCGAGATTAAATCTGAACTATCTGCTAAAAATAACTTCATATTTGAATCTTACTTAAAAAGGATTTTGATTAAATCAGAACTATTTTCCGCCATTATCGAACGTTGAGTGTCTTGCATAGCACAACTGCATAAATACTTCTATCACAATCTAGCACTTAATCTATGGTAAATCTCATTAAACCTTGAACCGACTAACTTTATTTTCAAGTGTTAACACTTGTTTTGCAGATTTCTCTTGGCAAAGTATATAGACGAATTAGGTTTTGTTCCATCAAAGATCAACTAGATTATTGAGAATCGCACGTGGTTCGAGCCAGTCGTAGCCTTCCACAAGTTTGAGTTGCTATGTATACTAGAAGTAAATTTTATGTTTGTATACAATCTGTTTTTCCTTTCTACTATTTTATTCTAATATATATATATATATATATATATATATATATATATTTCACATATTTAATCATTTATCTTGTATAAAAGTTAGATTTTGTAGTATGTTGGAGATCAGAGAAGATTATTCAATTGGTTGAAATAACAAGAAATAAACAGTTATCACAGCTGTGATAACTTTAGAATAATTAGTTCAAGCTATCAATGGACTTAACTAATTAACAAATATTTCAATCTTAAATACGGGGATCAATTAAGTTTAAAATACAAGCCTATGCTCAAATTGAGATTAATGGGTAAGTCAATACGGATTCTGTAATGGAATGAATATGTGTTTATTAATTGATTTTGATCTAGGATGAGCATAGAGAATTAATTGATTTGAGACCCAACTTCATTTCTTGTATTGAGTCCCTAATCTGGCCCAATTAGTTGCCTAATTATTTATTGTCTGTCAGAAATTATTATTAATAGATTAATGTATTTGTATTATTTAATAGTATTATTTATCTGAAATTAATCTTATTTTTTCAAACTTCTATGTCCACTTGCCACACTTCTATTTGAAACTAAACCAAATTTAAGTTTGAATACTGTTTGCTTAAATTATGTTCAATGAACGTCAATTAATGAAGACCGATGAAGTTGATGGACGATGTAGGATAAAAATAGATAGCCAAATTTCTTGATTTTTTCAACTATATATTATTTTATGTTATTAGCGGGAAAAGGAAACACGACTAAACAATTAATAAGATTTGTCTGTGCTGAATGAGGTGGAATTATTAGGTCAAATTGCACCTTCTCTGTGAATTATTTTGTATTCCTGTGGCTTTATGTATATGGATTTTTTAAAATTATCATCTCTTTTGAATAATAAAGGTATGCTATAATAATTTTGAGAGGCACACTTCCGTGCACCCGGTTCTAGATACAATCGGGTCGCACAGATCCAATTGCAACCCTAATTCGCGACCCGGATCAATTTTTTTAATAGTTTTTTATTTTTTATTTTTGTCCTTGAAGATAAGAGCGTCATTTGTTGTGAACAACAATTTCTTTGCTTTGAACAAAAGTAGCATTTTTTACTATCATTTCTTTCGAAACAATGTGTCTTTTTTTCGTTTTGAACGACTTCTACCATCACTAATATGCATGTATCATAACAATTGATACTCAACTATTAATTTTTTTGATTAAAATAAATGACACATTTGTTCACAACAACACTTCTTTCCTAAACAAATGACACTTTGTTTTCGAAAATAAATCACATTTTTTTCTAGAATAATTTATACTCAATAAATAGTAATCTACAAATTACACTTTGTTCAAAACAAATGACACTTTTCTTCGAAGCAAATTACACTTTTTATCAAAATAAATGATACTCTACGAAAGAAACTTTTGTTCAATGCAAATGACATTTCGGTAAGTGATGTAGAAGATGTTCAAAATGAAAAATGCCCTTTTGTGTTGAAACAAATGATACTCAATAAATAACTTTTTTCTTCACAAAATATGACACTATTGTTCACAAAAAATGACACGCCCCTCCTCAACGAAATTTCAAATAATAATAATAATAATAATAAAACTTTTGTTAACAACAAATAAAACTTTTGTTCATAACAAATGACATGTCAGTCCTCAATAAAAGTTGGAAAAAATAACAAAACAAAATTATAAAAGACGTTTAAAAGAGTAAAAAAAAAAGATTTAAAAAAAGATAAAAAATAATTAAAATAACAAATAGTAATTTTCGCAAAAAAAAAATTGAGACTAAAACCGCTTGGATTGATAAAGGAACAACTTTCCATTGGGCTATGAACTATGTTGGGAGACGATTCAACAGTAGATTGTTTAGTTGTTTAGAAGATTTGGCTGATCACAATGTAATAGTAACGCCTTAGTCTCTCAGAGTTTCAGATTCAGCAGACTGTCCTTCAGCATGGTTCAGGCTCATAGTTCTGTCTGCTGATCCCTCAGTAGACTATTCGCCTCAGTACCATGGAGTGAAGACTCGAGTAGTCTTTGGACTCGGCAGAGAGCAAAGACACCGAGAGGTGTTCGATTCGGTAGTCTTTGGACTCAGCAGAGCAAGCATACCGAAAGACTCGATAGTCTTTGGATCGCCAGGAGCAACATACTGAAAGGAGTCAGTAGAACTGGACTCAGCATGAGCAGTTCATTGAACTCATAGTTGACCTTCAGTAGAGTTGGACTCAGCAGGAGTATACTACTGAACCCAGGTTAGACTCAACAACGGCCTGACAGTCTCCTTGATTGTTAGATAATCTTCTATGTTAGATCAGTAGAGTCGTCCGAGGTTGTTCACATCAAAGAAGTCAGCTTCAGTATCTGCCTAGAAGTCTTTGTGACTCAACTACTTTCTACACCTCGACTAATGACGAGCAGTCAACTGTCAAAGTTCTGTTAAAAGCAGCAAGTCAATAATTTTTCCGAAAATGGAGGAAAAGACTCTGTGAGATTCCTTAAAAGAGCCGTTAGCTACCCAAAGGGAGTGACACATGGACAGTTCGTCTCCAATAGATCTATCCATAGCTCACCTCTATAAATAGAGGAAAAATCAAATCGAAGAAATATACAACAACACAGAGCGATTTACAAGCAATAAACGTACAAGAACTCAAGCTTTCCGCAAGAACTTAAGAGAAACACTCACGCGAAAGGCGACATCTTTGCTCTAGGGAACCAAGCTGAATAGAATCAAAAGCCTCTAGTATCCAAGTAATCAAACACGAACCTAGAGAGATTATTCCTCATTGTTCATCACTCTAGAAGCCACCTTCTTGTTCCCTTCCGTCTAACCTAAGCTCCACTGAAATATCCTATCGCTTAGAACCGAAGGAGTTCATATCTTGAACTGTTCTTATTGTAAAGAACTGCTTCATCGTTGGAGAGTTTGTCAAACATTGTAGTTTGATTCTTGTAAACTGGGATTTGCTCAGTATAATCTTTAAGGCTGTGTTTGTCCAGTGTACAAACCAACTGAGACTAACTCAGTTTAATAAATAGCCTCCTGATCTTTTCGGGACCTTGGACGTAGGATTGTTTGATATCCGAACCACTTTAAAATCGTTGTGTTCATTTACTGTTGCATTGATTTAATGTTCATAACTGAAAACCGTTTTACAAAATCAAACAACGGAGTTTCAGAAAAGCTTAAACTTAGTGCACTAACCTACTGAAATAGTTTTAATAAAAACGTTTTCGAACTCAACCGAATCGGGCCTACACTTTTCCACACGCTACTGAACTCTTACTGAACGGTACTGAATTCTGACATCAGTTAGCTAGCAGGCCTCAGTATGGTCAGTCACTTTGTCCACGCCATCCAGAACAGATTGCCTGGTCTACTGAATTTATTCAGCAAGACACTCTCCTGAATTGGACTGTTCGCATTTTAAGTTGAGAAAGTTTTTAGGGGTATTCACCCCCCTCTACACCTGAACGTTTATCTCGGGACCAACAATTTGTATCAGAGTGAGAGTTCTCTAAGACTCTTGTTATCTAACACTGGTCTACTTGAACGGATCCAGAAAATGTTTTCACTGCATATCATTCTTCATTCATATTATTATCTAACATGTCTGATATGTCAGGAATTAGGACGGTACCCATGTTCTTAGTAGAGAACTACGGGGTATGGCGAGTCAGAATGGAAGCTCATCTTACTTCCCTCCACGACAGTATGACAGAGGTCTTGGATGATGGAACTATCGTACCCATGATCGATAGTGTCGAAGTCCAGGATCCAACACAAGGAGGAGGAATGGTAACCGGGAAGAAGGTCCCTAAAGACAGAAGCCTTTTCACTCCAGAAGAGAAGAAGCTTCACAATCTAGACCGGGTTGCTAGGAACGTCGTACTGACCACCTTGAGCGACTCATATCTCGGGAGAGTTCAGGACCGCAAGTCCGCCAAAGAACTCTGGGATGCTCTGGTGCTACTGAGTCGGGGGACTCAGAAGATTAAAGCTAACAAGTTAGTGTTGGAACTCCAGAAGCTGGAGAGAGTGTCTCTCATTCCCGGCGACACGATTGAAGATCTTAAAGTCAGATTCACGGATCTGATGAACACTATCAATGGGCTGGGAAATATGTTCTCCAACCTAGAGATGAATCTCAAAATCTTGGCATCACTGCCAGATGGACATTGGACTCCCTTTGCTACTTTGCTTAGATATTCTGATCTTGATATTATTTCTCCTGATCATATATTTTCAGAATTGAAATCTTAGGAGTTCGAGTTCGGTCTACCACAGAGGAAGCAGCGAGATAAAGCTGACACTCAGATTGACCATACTTTTAAAGCATGAGTCAGCACAAGAGCTCCAGCATCTAACAAAGCTGAGCCTTCAACCAATGACCTACAAGAAGGAAGCCTAGCTAAACGATATGCACTGCTTACCATCAAATATCAGAAGGAAAAGGAGAGGCGCAGAAAACTTCTAGAGTCGTCAGAGACTTAAAGAGTAAGTCAGAATACTCACCTAAGCGCACTCCTGAACCACATACTTCTGATTGCAGGAAATAGGAGGATTCTGCACAGTCGAAAGATAGTGAAAACAGAGAAAGCAGAGTCACCTCCTGCTACAACTGCAAGAAGCCTGGACGCTACCAGTATGATTGTCCTGAGCTCAGCACAGCTGAAAGAGCTGCACGAAAAGCTCGAAGGGAGAAGTTCATCAAAAAGCGACAAGTCTACATTGTCGGTGAACTCACAGACGACTCAGATGAAGTCGATTCCTTCATGGATTCATCAGACGATGAAGCTGCCTTTATGGCCTAAGAGCTTGAAGAAGATACTGAAAAGTGTCTAATGGCTGGAGAAGAGGATGAGGTGCACAAGGACCCTTGGTACATGGACAGCGGATGCTCAAGACACATGACGTACCAGAGAAGTCTTTTGAAGAATTATATTACTGAAGAAGGACCCAGAATCGAGTTCGGAGACAACGCAAAAGACTATACTAGAGGTTATGGAACACTCAGTATTGGAACCGCCACAGTTCCAAGAGTATCATATGTTGAAGGACTCCAACATAATCTTCTCTCTGTTAGTCAATTTTGTGATAACTCGAATAGAGTGATTTTTGACACTGGTTTCTGTAAAGTCATTGACAAGTCTACAGAGAAAACAGTGTTATCAGGTTCGCGCAAAAAGAACATATACATTGCTGACTGGAAATCAGCAGAACCTGAAGCATGCTTGCTGGCGAAGAACGAAAACAGAACGGGGTGGCTCTGGCTGACACAGAAGACTCAACCATCTCAACTTCAAGACACTCAACAACCTATCTAGAAACACTCTTGTGAGAGGACTGCCGAATCAAGTATTACACAAAGACATACAGTGTGAGGCATGCCTAAAGGGAAAGCAAACAAAGAAGAAAAATCCACCAGTTCCATCACCTTCCACGAGTCCCTCCTTGTAGTGTTTAGGCTTGTTGTTGGCTAGCATCGCCTCAAGCTTTTTCTCGGCTCCCATATACCGCTCTGTCATCAGGTTCCTCCAAACATCGTCACTCTTCTTGAGAGTTTCATGCTCGGTCTGAAGTCCTGAGAACTTCTGTTTCAGTAGACTCAATTCAGTATCCTTTTGAGTCAAGTCCTTGGTCAGTACTGAGATAAGATTTTCCTGTTGCTAAGACTTGGCCATCAGAGAGTTAATCTCCTCCCTCGAGTCTCAAAACAAGTCCTTCTGACTCAGTGGCAACCTGACTCTCCTGAGAAAGTCTCTGATTCTCCATTTTCATGGTATCCAACTCCTGAAGAGTCTTACTGAGCTGCAGACTCATCTGAATCTGCTCGTCGAGTAGTTCTTCGTAGGCAATCGCGACGTCCAGATTCTCATATGCCCCTGAAATAGTGTCTTGTGTGCAGTGTGAAGAAGAGTTAAATGGTTCGTGAGAGTTTACCTCATCCGCTTTTCTTGCCATTAGACACTTTTCAGTATCTTCTTCAAGTTCTTGGGCCATAACGGCAGCTTCATCGTCTGATAAATCCATGAAGGAGTCGACTTCATCTGAGTCATCTGAGAGTTCACCAGCAATGTAAGTTTGTCGCTTCTTGATGAACTTCACCCTTCAAGCTTTTCGTGCAGCTCTTTCAGTTGTACTGAGCTCAGGACAGTCATACTGAAAATGTCCTGGCCTTTTGCAGTTGTAGCAGGAAGTTACTCTGCCTTCTCTGTTCTCACTATCATGTTTCCTGCATTCAGAAGTATGTGGTTCAGGAGTGCGCTTAGGTGAGTATTCAGACTTACTCTTTGAGTCTCTAACGACTCTGGAAAGTTTTCTACGCCGCTCCGTTTCCTTCTGATATTTGATGGCAAGCAGTGCATATCGATTAGCTAGGCTTCCTTCTTGTAAGTCACTGGTTGAAGGCTCAGCTTTGCTAGATGCTGGAGCTGCTGTGCTGACTGATGCTTTAAAGGCATGGACTATCTGAGTGTTAGCTTCAGCGTGCTGCTTCCTCTGTGGTAGACCAAACTCGAACTCCTCAGCTTTCAATTCTGAAAATATATGATCAGGAGAAACAATATCAAGATCAGAATGTCTAAGCAATGTAGCAAAGGGAGTCCAATGTCCGTCTGAGAGTGCTCTCAAGATTTTGAGATTCATATCTCTGTTGGAGAACGTCTTTCTCAGCCCATTGATAGTGTTCATCAGATCCGTAAATCTGACATTAAGATCTTCAATTTTGTCGCCGGGCATGAGTGACAGTCTCTCCAGCTTCTGGAGTTCCAGCGCTTACTTCTTAGGCTTTGATCTTCTGAGTCCCCCGACTCAGTAGCGCTAGAGCATCCCAGAGTTCTTTGGCTGACTTGCAGTCCAGAACTCCTCCGAGATATGAGTCGCTCAAGGTGGTCAGTATGGCATTCCTGGCAACCCGGTCAAGATTGTGAATTTTCTTCTCTTCTGGTGTGAAGAGGCTTTTATCCTTAGGACCATTTTCCCGGTTACCATTCCACCTCCTTGTGCTGGGTCCTGGATATCAACACTATCGATCATGGGTACGATAGGTCCGTCTTCCAATACCTCTGTCATACTGTCGTGGAGGGAAGTCAGATGTGGTTCCATTCTGACTCGCCATACCCCGTAGTTCTCTACTGAGAACATGGGTACCATCCTGATTCGTGACATATCATACATGTTAGGTAATAATATAAATGAAGAATGATATGCAGTGAAAATGTTTTCAGGATTCATTCAAGTAGACCAGTTTTAGTTAACAAGAGTCTTAAAGAACTCCTTCTCTGATACCAATTGTTGGTCCCGAGATAAACGTTTTGGGTATACACCTGAAAACTTTCTCAACTTAAAACGTGAATTGTCCAATTCAGGAGAGTCTCTGCTGAATAAATTCAGTAGACCAGGAAAGCTGATCTGGATCGCGTGGACAGAGCGACTGACTATACTAAAGCCTGCTAGCTGACTGATGTTAGAATTCAGTACTGTTCAGTAAGAGTTCAGTAGCGTGCGGAATCGTGGAGGCCCGATTCAGTTGAGTTGAAAACATTTTTATTAAAACTGTTTCAGTAGGTTAGTGCACTTAGTTAAGCTTTGCTGAAACTCTATTGTATGATTTTGTAAAACTATTTTCAGTATTAACAGTATATCAATGCAACAGTAAATGAACACAGTGATTTTAAAGTGATTCAGATATCAAACAATCTTACGTCCACTGTCCCGAAACGATCAGGAGACTATTTTATTATACAGAGTTAGTCTCAGTTGGTTTGTACACTGGACAAACATAGCCTTGAAGATTATACTGAGCAAATCCCAGTTTATAAGAATCAAACTATAAAGTTTGACAAACTCTCCAACGATGAAGGAGTTCTTAACAATAATAACAGTTCCAAATATGAAATCCTTCGGGTCTAAGCTATGGATATTTCAGTGGAGCTTAGGTTAGAGGGAAAGGGATCAAGAAGAGGCTTCTAGAGTGATTAACAATGAGGAATAATCTCTCTGAGTTCGTGTTCTATCACTTGGATACTAGAGGCATTGATTTTATTAAGCTTGGTTCCATAGAGCAAAGTAGTTGCCTTTTGCGTTGAGTGTTTCACTGATGTTCTTGCGGAAAGCTTTTGGCTTGTTCGTTCGATGCTCGTATGTTTTCGTGTATTCGATATTTCTTCGATTTGATTTTCTCTCTATTTATAGAGGTGAGTTATGGATAGATCCATTGGATATGAACTTTCCATGTGTCACTCTCTTTGGGTAGCTAAAGGCTCTTTGAGAAATCGTGCAGAGTCTTTTCCTCTATTTCAGGAACGTGGTTGACTTGCAGCTTTTATCAGCACTTTGATAGTTGGATACTTGCCATTGGTCGAGGTGTAGAAAGTAGTTGAGATATACAGACTTCGAGGCAGATACTGAAGCTGACTTCTCTTACGTGAACAACCTCGGACGATTCTACTGATTTATCATAGAAGATCATCTGACAATCGAGGAGACTATCAGGCCATTACTGAGTCTGACCTGGGGCTTAGTAGTATACTCCTGATGAGTCCAACTCTACTGAAGGTCGACTATGAGTTCAGTGAACTGATGCTGCTGAGTCTAGTACTACTGATTCCTTTCAGTATGCCGCTCCTGCTGAGTCCAGCACTACTGAATCCTTTCAGTATGCTGCTCCTACTGAATCCAGCACTACTGAGTCTTCACTCAATGGTACTGAGGTGCATAGTCTACTGAGGGACCAGTAGACAGAACTCTGAGCCTGGTCCATGCTGAAGGAAAGTCTACTGAGTCTGAAACTCTCAAAGACCACGGCGTTACTATTACAACAAAATGGTTCACCTTTCAAATTAGGGTTTTGGGATCAGCCAAATCTTCTAAAAAATCTACTGCTGAATCATCTTCCAACAGTCTTCATGCAGAGAAGATGTCACCTGGAACCAAGCATTCAAGCATTCATACTCTCTAGCAATCCTAAAGCCGAACACACCGAAGAACTCAAACAGTCTAGAGATCCTTTGAAAGTTCTTCACTCAAGAGATTCTTAGTTCCCATTCTCTATTCTAAGAAAATTATTGTATTTCTCAAGCTTAGAAAACCTCGAAGGAGTTCAGCTTATTGAACTATTCTCATTGTAAAAACTCCTTCTTAGTTGGAGAAAATCAAACCTCGTGTTTGAAATCCTCGACTGAGACTTGCTCAGTATAAGTAATCAAGAACTCCTGCTTTGTTCATGACAAAAGACGTAGAATGTAGCGTATCTGAACCACTTTAAAAACTACTTGTATTGATTTACTGTTCATACTGCATAAAACTAAACTTTAAAATCACTCAGCATAAAACGTGTTTTCAAACTAAGATGAAAATCTTTTTTGGCCTAGACTTTCGCACACCATTTTATATTGAGTATTGTTCACTGACTGAAGTCAGTTGATAGAACTCAATAGAAAGATACTCTGCCCACGCGATGTAAAAAGCTAATTTGGCTAACTTACTAGTTTTGTAGCACACTTCAGTAGATAACGACTTTCGCGTTTGAGTTAAAATCTGCCCTACATGTATTCCCCCCCCCCTACACCTAAAGGCTCAACTCTAGACCAACAATTGGTATCAAAGCGGTGTTCTTCTGATAATCATTTCCTGAAATACTATTTTCTACTCGAACAGATCCTAAAATCCATTTTCTGTACATTTGCATCTCCATCATAGCATCCTATACCATATCTTCATCATATCTGATATTTCAGGTATAAGGACAATACCCATGTTTTCAATGGAAAACTACGCGGTATGGCGTGTAAGAATGGAGGCACACCTAACGTCAATGCATGACAGCATGGCGGACGTCCTGGAGAAAGGACCCATTTTTCCCAAGGTCTATGGCATCGAATTTGCAAGTGTGGCAGGAATAGGGGCCAAAATCGATGAAAAGGTTCCCAATGACAAAAGCCTCTTTACATCGGAAGAGAGAAAGTTGCACAACCTTCATCGAGTCGCTCGTAATGCAATACCGACTACACTTCGTGACTCTTAACTTAGAAGGGTGCACGACAACAAAACTCCAAAAGGTGCTCTGGGATACTCTCACAGTACTGAGTCAAGGAGCTCCACAGATCAAGGAAAATAAGCTGGAGTTGGAGCTACAAAAGCTCGAAGCATTTGCAATGATTCCAAGAGAGTCAATTGACGATTTAAGCGTTGGATTTACACATCAGATCAACATCATCAATGGAATTGGGAAAACTTTCAGAAATAAGGAGACAAATACCAAGATTCTAAGGGCTCTTACTAGGTCCAAGAGGTATTCCTTTGCTACATGTTTGCAAAGAACTAACTTAAGTTTTATTTCTCCTAATCATATATGTTCAGAATTAAAAGTAGAGAAGTTTGAGTTCAATCTTCCGCATACTCCCAGCATTGATACTGAGATGCAAATGGATCATGCTATTGTGATGAGATTCAATAGAACAATATTTTATAGATTTGAAGATCCCAAAACCCCTAGCTGAATGATGAACCTTCGATTATGTAATAGCTTAGTTTGAGTTCAGCATGTTAAGAACTCAGTAGGCTAGAGTTCAATAGTTGCGACATTCAGTAGAAGACCTTGCACTCAACTGATGGACTCAGTATCGAAGAAGTCAGTTGGCCAGCCGACCGCCAATTGAATCTGCAAGGAATTCGTGCCACACGCACTAAATGCTCAGAAGAATGTCAGTAGGATGTCACATCAGTTGAAGGTCCGAGGATTCAGAGGGAGTCAACCTTGATCTCTGACAAACCTCAACTAACAATGTACCTCGACCAATAAGGAGCCGACATCGCTTTACCTGCTCTGGCAAAAGTTGCTCCGAGTCTGAAAAAGAGGCTTATCTGTACAGTGCACCTACTCATCAATGTTTGAATTTAAGTAGCCGTTTTCCTTGTTGTTTCGACATGTGGCTAGACCCTCTCTAACGGATCTATTCACAAATAGAAGACTATAAATAGAGAAGAGTCTTCATGTAGAAAGACACTCTGCTAAAGCTTACTTTTGCGTTTGAGATAAAGAATCTATATTCATGTGTATTCACCCCCCACCCCTATACCTGAAACACATCTCAGGACCAACACATGCATATAAGGCAGTAAACAGCACACCTGGAGCAAGTCCATCAACCACTAGTCCATCAGCTGGAAGCTCAATAATGATCCCAACTGCTGAGTAAAATACCAAAAGGAGAAGGACATGCTCAGGCAGATAAAGAGAGCTTCAAAAAGCTACCAAGGTAACAGAGAAAACAATCACTCGAAACGTGAATCTAACTCTCGACTTGAATGCATGAACACTGAGACTGTCTCCACTAGAAATAATGAAACACCAAGAACGAAAGGCAAGAGCTCAACGTGTTACAACTGCAAAAAGACAAGACATTACCAATATGATTCTCCAGAGCTCTCGGCTGCTGAAAGAGCTAAGAGGCAAGCCAGATGAAATAAGTTTATCTGAAAAAAAGGCAAGCCTATATAGCCGGAGAATTATCCGATTACACAAGCGATGAAGAGTTATTCATGGAATCATCAGATGATGAAGAAACATTCATAGCAATCGAAGCTGAAGATGATATTGAACTATGTCTAATGGATGGAGAAGGGGTTGAGGTAAATTCTATTCCTAACTTATGCCCCTCTTCACCATGCACGCACGACACATGCTCTGTTGCAGGAGAACCTCTAGACATGGTTCTAGCATATGAAGATCTACTAGAGGAATAGATTCAGATGGGCACTCATTAGTAGGACACTTCAGGATCTAGGACTCCTAAGAGCTGAAAATCAGAGACTTTTAATGAGAAGTCAGGACTCTACTCAGTCTGAAGTACTTGTCTTAAGACAGAAGGAAGAGATCAATTCTCTAATGATAAAGTCTCAATTACAGGAATCTCGGATCTTAGTTCTAACCAAGGTCAACTCGGACAGTCTAAAGGATAAGCTTGCACAGTCCAGAGCTGAGTATGAAGCTCTGAGAAAAAGCGATGAGGTTTGGATAACCTTAGTGACTGAGCAATACATAGGAGCCAAAGAGAAGCTTGAAAATCTGATAAGATCACAGATACCAACCTCCACAAGGGAAGGAATTGGTTACACATATGAAGCATCGACTTTAGAGAAGAAAAGCTCAGACAAGCTGGCTGAGAGATTTGTCCAAGGGGGAACTCAATATGTTGAATATTCAACCCCTCAGACAAAGAACAAATAGAAGATGAAAACACCTCAGCACAACTACCAAAAGATGACCAAAGGTTAAAGCCCTAAAATGCCCAGATCTTACTTAGGGGGAACCAAGAAGGTCAAATGGGCAGAACTGTATGGCCATGCTCAATGAACTCATCTAGCTCAGTATGGATCATACAACTATGAGCCCAAATTCAGAAGCCCAAAGGTTTAGAAGAAGAAGAAACCTGAACCTCAGAAAGTAAAAAACTCATCATCTCCCAGTTCAACAGAGAGATTCTTTGACAATAAGGGCAAGAAGTTATCCGAAACCGCCACGGTTGTCAGACATATCTAGGTCCCAAAATCCACTAACCTCTAAGTACCCAACGTGACCCCAAAGGGTACTTGAATTTATTTTTATTTTGTAGGTGCTAAAGGACCATTGGATTGTGAACATTGGATGCTAAAAACATATGACACATCAAAAGAATCTACCAAACAACTACGTTAGCAAGAAGGAGCTAGAACTGAGTTTGGTGACAGCTCCAAAGGTTATACAGGGGGATATGGAACACTGAAGATAGGAATTATCATAGTTCCCAAAGTATCATATGTTGAAGAACTTCAAAATAATCCCCTTTCAGTCAGTCATTCTATGATAACTCCAATAAAGTGATTTTTGACGCAGGTTTTGTGATGTTCTTGACAAAACTATAGGAGAATTTGTGTTATCAGGCTTGCAGAGAAGAAATATTTACTATGCAGATTGGAATACCGCTGAACCTGAAGCCTGCTTGCTAGCACATGCAAATTCAGATGACGAAACAGAATGGCAGTGGCATAGAAGACTAAGTCATCTGAACTTCAAACTATGAACAAGCTAGCAAGAGATGCTAAAGTCAGAGGACTGCCCAATGAATTCTTCAAACGACATAAGAATTTTGAAACATGCATGAAGGGGCAGACTAGGTCAAGCAATCCTCCAATTCCATTACCCTCTACTGATGGAATCCTTCAGCTGCTCCACATGGATTTATTCAGGCCGGTCACTTAAGTGACGATCAGAGCCAAGATAAATGCTCTTGTAGTCATAGATGACTATTTAAGATATATTTGGGTGATTTTCATCGCCAACAAGTCTAATGTAAAAAATGAACTATCAAAACTTCTGAAAAGACCGAGCAACTAAAAGGATATCAAGATTCAAAGAATACGCTCAGATCGAGTAAGAAGATTTCTGAGTTGAATGATGAAAGACTAGTGCGAAACTAAAGGGATCTAGCACGAAACTTTAGCGGCACTCACACCTCAGCAAAACGGCCTTGCGAAAAGAAAGAATTGAACACTCAAAGAAGCAGCAAGAACGTTACTCGCAGACTCAGGTCTACCATCAAAGTTTGGGGCAGAAGGTACTGACATAGCCTGCTATACTCAGAATCACTCTGTACTGATCCAGCTGCACATGAAGACACCTGATGAACTATGGAAAGGGAGAACGCCTTCTATTTCGCATTTCCATATCTTTGGTTCTTCAAGCTTTATCTATAGTAATGGAAAGGGTCAGTTAAAGGTCTTTGATAGCCAGTCAGACCAAGGAGTATTCTTAGGATACTCCAGAGAATCCAAATTTCAGTTTAAAACTCATGTAATGAACCTCTTTAGTTAACCCAAAAAACGGGGTAGATCCGCGAGAAAGCGTTTTTGTTAGATATGAAATGTGACACTAAAAGAATTTATGAGCCGTGTGAGGTATGATACTCTCAAGTACGGTTCCAAAGAAAGGAACTAATCCACCTATTCCGATCGAGGAGAATAGGCCATAGGTCAGCAAAACTTTCAGGGTCTTTAACTATCGGACACTTTGCGTGGAGGAAAGCCCTCATGTAGTATTTAATGAGTTTGTTACTAAGAACAAGAAACAAAGATCTTAGCAAGATGCGGAAGAGGTCAGTAGCAAGCTACAAGATCTAAGTTTAAACGATGATATAGAGAGACCAACCAATAAGCAATGTAGCTGAACCGATTGATTTTTCTGAAAAGAATCAATCCCAAGTAACTCAGGTCGATGAAGAAACCCCAGTGGTATTTGAAACTTTACTGAGAATAACAACTCAGGGGGAACTACTAACTTTCTTGAGCTGAATGCCCTTGAACCTAGTGAATCAATAAATCCCGATCTTGTTACTTAATTGCTTCAATCACAAAATAGTATTACTGAAATTCCTCACAATCATACTATTTGTGCAGAATCAACTTCAAAAGAAGTAACAGGACACCGTCGTTAATGGTTAGATGCTCATACTTCAGATCTTATTCTCGGAGATCCATCAGTTTTTGTTAAGACAAGATCCAAACTCTGTCAAGAAGTCATCGTTCATGGTTAGATGCTCATACTTTCGATCTAATTATCGGTGATCCATCAACAATTATTAAGACAAGATCCAGACTCTGTCAAGGAGACAGTGTCTTATACTCCTGCTTCTTGTCTACTGAAGAACCTCAATCGATTGAGGATGCGTTGAAGGATGCTGACTGGATTACTGCCATGCAAGAAGAGCTCAATCGATTCACCAGAAATGACGTTTGGAAGATTGTAGACAGATCCAAGCACCAACATGTGATCGGAACCAAATGGGTCTTCAAAAACAAGCAAGATGAAAACAACGTTGTTGTCTGGAATAAAGCTTGATTAGTTGCTAAAGGATATTATCAAGATGAAGGAATAGATTTGATGAAACTTTCGCTCCAGTTGCAAGATTGGAAGCAATTCGCCTATTCCTAGCATATGCAACTCATCAACAATTTATTATCTATCAGATGAATGTTAAGTTAGCTTTCCTGAATGGCATACTGAAGGAATAAGTATATGTAGAACAACCACCCGACTTTCATCAGGGACATCAGCTATACAGACTATACAGACTCAAGAAAGCTCTGTATGGGTTAAAACAAGCACACAGGGCTTGGTATGATACCGCTTCAGACTTTCTACTTCAGAAAGGTTTTCAGAAGGGAACCGTAGATCGCACACTATTCAGCATCAAGTCAGACAATGATATCTTACTGGTGCAGATCTATGTGGACGACATCATTTTTGGACCTAAGAATCTGAGCATATGTAAGAAATTTGAACAAATGATGAACGACAAATTTGAGATGTCAATGATGGAGAAATGAATTAATTCTTTGGACTTCAAGTAAAGCAATCGAAGAAAGAAATATTAATAAATCAAGCCAAATATACCAAATATCTCCTCAAGAAATTTGGCTGCGAATACAGCAAATCAGTAAAGATCCCCATGAACACGAATATGAAGATTGATCTGGATAAAGAGGGAGTATCTTTTAACTCAACTAATTATCGTGCTATTATTGGTTCTTTATTATATTTAATTATCAGCAGACCTGATATAACCTATGTTGTAGGTGTATGCGTGAGATTTCAGGCGAATCCCAAGCGGAGCCATGTAGACTCAACAAAGAAGATTCTCCGATACATGAAAGGAACCCATGATGTTGGGTTATGGTATCGTGGTGATGATAATCTTGAACTAACTTGATATTTGGATTCTGATTATGCAGGATGTCGATTCGACAGAAATTCGACTTCAGAAACATGTCAATTCCTCGGTAGTAAGCTCATATAATAGTTTTCAAAGAAACAGCACTCAGTAGCAACGTCTAACTGAAGCTGAATATATGGCTGCTGGAAGCTATTGCGTCCTGATTCTATAACTTGGACAACAGTTGAGAGATTATGATATCTATCAAGATGAAGTACCGATCTACTGTGACTGTATCAACGCTATTGTAATTACGCATAATCAAGTTCTACATATGAGATGCAAGCACGTGGACATCAGAATCACTTCATCCTAGATCATACCGAAAAGAAAGATATCTGAATGGAAAAATATATATACTGACAAACAAAGAGCCGACATACTGACCAAACCTCTAGTTGAGACTACATTCAATGAACTCTAAGTAGAACTAAGCCTATTGGATCCTACTGACTCAGTTCAGTAAGACGATCCTGGAAGTACTGAGTAAGGGGGGAACTTACTCTCAGTACTGCAGAACTACTCAGTGACTACACAGTGGTATCAGCTGACTACTATGTTGAACTGACAGGTTTTGAGTATTCATTCAGTATATCTTTATTCAACATCTCTTTGCATTTATTTACCACCATTTATACCTTAAGGATGTCATTAATAAAATTATTTTCGTTAAAAGCACGACATTCCATATACTGACTGCGGCGCATTAAATACATGTTATCTCACCTAACCTTTCAGATAATAGATACGTAGATTGAGATTATAGGCGAAAAATTAATCATAACCTCTTATAACATTAAATATTGGCCGTCCATCTTTCAAATCAGTTAAATCTCACCCGCATGTTGAATAAATTATTTATATTCATACATGATATATATGCTCGTATTCATGATATGCTATCTCACTTTCCGCTATTATCGATCATATTAGTGCTTTGTAAAACATAACTACATTCGAAATATACTACCTTCACAATACTAACTCCTCGGTACATCTCTTAAACTTAATCTGCAGTAACTAACACTATTTTCAAGTGGTAACATTTTTTTGCAGATTCAGTAGCTTACAATGGCGAGCTCTCCGAACAATGAAGTTCTTATTCCTTCTGATATGGATGAGATCCTAAGCAACAACAGGGTCTGGTTTGAGCTAGTCCTCACATTCAGATCGTGTGATATTGAATGCATGGAGCCGATCTTCGTTGTTCTTCAGTCTTTGGGGCTTCATACTCTCTTATCTGGGGTTCCTCACATGTGCCTTCCCAGACAGGTGACCGATTTCTACATGAACCTGTTACGAGATGAAGAATTCAAGGATATCTCGTACATATCCTATCAGCATGAAGTTGGAAATAACGTATGGGAAGTCAAGATCGCCGATCTTGAAATTGTTGACTGCCTCAGCAAAAGCCTTGATCTTCCCAATGAAGGTATTTCTTTGATCGGCTACAAGGATACTTTCATCAATAGATATCTCTCCCTAAAAATAGGTTGCTCCTTAAATACAGGGCATTGGCATATATCGTCAACCACATCCTCACCAGCTCCGTCGGATCCTTTGATCAGTTATCCAGGGCCATTATGGATGGAGTTCAGGTGAACTGGACTGAGTTCTTCATAACTGAGTTCAAGGCTCAGTTCCAGAAGTTTGTGGTGGACGCGAATAATGTTTCACTTCAAGTGATCCCAAAGGGTAAGCTACTATATAGCAGCAACGTGTCAATCCTGATCGAGGATTTCTGCCAAGGAAGAGTAGCGTACGTTGACTCGTTCTCAATTGACAAGAAGAATATCGATTGGGCGTGGCATTTATGATAAGCGCTTAGCTCCGTCCATTGAGGACCCACGCCTAGTTCAGCAGAAGAAATGGAAATTGTTGAAGAAAGTAGAAACAACGATTATTCCTGAGCATGTATCCAAATAAGATAGAGTCCGCAAAAGAGGATGTGACTTAGACTGACAAGGTCAAAAGGATACACTCAGAGGAGACTCAGTCAGATATCCCTAGTGACTTACCTCGGACTAAGGTCTTCACTTCAGTTCCGTCTTCAGTAGTGACAGCTCAGCTCAGAGCTACTAAAGAGATCGCAGAAGAGATCAAAAAAATACTAGATCACTTTAATCTAGTAGACATAGCAGTAAGCGTAAGGGTCTAGATGTGCGTCAGATTCCTGGAATGGGATATCTTGGACGAGACCATCGACCTAAGGATAGTCCCAGTACTGATGCAGGAGGAGCAAATTCTTAAGGAGGAAATCGGCTACGGAGAAACATCTGACATTGTGTTGGACCCGAGATAAACATTCAGGTGTAGAAGGGGGGGGGGTGAATACACCTGAAAACTTTCTCAACTTAAAACGTGAACAGTCCTTTTCAGGAGAGTGCCTTGCTGAACAAGTTCAGTAGACCAAATAAGCTGTTCTGAATCGCGTGGTAGAGTGAATGGCTATACTGAGGCCTGCTGGCTGACTGAAGTTAGAACCCAGTACCGTTTAGTAAAAGTTTAGTAGAGTGCGGGAAATGTGTAGGCCCAATTCAATTGAGTTAGAAAACGTTTTTAATAAAATTGTTTCAGTATATTGGTGCAATCTTTTAAGCTTTGCTGAAACACAGTTGAATGATTTTGAAAGATATTTTTAGTATGAACAGAAATCAATGCATCAGTAAAACAGAGTACACATAACACAATGATTTTTAAAGTGGTTCGGATATCAAACAATCCTACGTCCCCTGTCCTGAAAAGATCAGGAGGAAATTTTATTATACCGAGTTAGTCTCAGTCGGTTTGTGCACTTGACAAATACTGGTCTTGAAGATTATACTCAGCAAGTCTCAGTTTACAAGGATCAAATTAAAGCGTTTGACAAACTCTCCAACTATGAAGTAGTTCTTTACAATAAAGAACAGTTCAGGGATGAACTCCTTCGATCTAAGATATGGTCAGCTGAGCTTAGGTTAGAGGGAAGGGAACAAGAATGAGGCTTCTAGAGCAACGAATAGTGAGGAATAATCTTTGGGTTCGTGTTTAATCGCTTGGATACTAAAGGCTATGAATTTAATTTAGCTCGGTTCCCTTTGAGCAAGAATGTCGCCTTTCGCTTGAAGTAATTCTCTAAAGATCTTGCGGAAAGCTTGAGTCGGTTTGAATTTGTTCGTAATCGCTCGTGTGTGTTCTTGATTTCTAGGTGATCTTCGATTTGAATTCTTGCCTCTATTTATAGAGATGTGTCATGGAAAGATCTGTTGGAGACGATGATCCATGTGTTAGTCTCTTTTGGGTAGCTAACGGCTTTTTCAAAGAAATCTGGCTGAGTCTTTTCCCTCCATTTCTGGAAATATGTTGACTTGCAGCTTTAATCAAAAAGTAGACAGCTGGCTGCTCGTCATTGGCTGAGGCTTAGAAAGTAGTTGAGACAAACAGACTTCAAGGCAGATCTGAAGCTCACTTCTCTGAACCTCGTATGACTCTACTGATTTAACAAGTAAGATCATTGTCAGTCAAGGAGATTGTCTGGCCGTTGCTGAGTCTAACCTTGGTTCAGTAGTATATTCCTGCTGAGTCCAACTCTACTGAAGGTCAACTCTGAGTTCAGTGAATTGCTCCTGCTGAGTCCAGTTCTACTGACTCCTTTCGCATATCTTTGCTCCCGCCGAGTCCAAAGCCTACTCGAGTATGAAAGCCTCTCAGTATGCTGCTCCTGCTGAGTCCAGCACTACTGAGTCTTCACTCCATGGTACTGAGGCTGATAGTCCTACTAAAGGGTCAGCAGACAGAACTGAGCGCCTGAACCATTTTGAAAGAATGCCTACTGAGTCTGAAACTCTTAGAAACATGGCAATACAATTACAACTCAATGGTTCACCAATCAAATTAGGGTTTTGGGATCATTCAAATCTACTAGCATTGTGCTACTGAATCATCTCCCAACAATTTCCCCCTAGTTGATGATGCCAAAACCTAACACTACAAACTATCAGAAACAAACTCCTCACAAATATTACAAGTAGAATCAGTGAGTTGTTCATAGTGTTCTAAACTACTGGGGGAATACAAGGAGAGAAATATCAGAACCTATATAGAATACTAACAAAAATTTCCCTCTAAACATCCTTATACAACAAATTTCCCCCATGCTTCTATCAAAAGAATCTATCAGCTAAGTACAACAGACAAACACATATATCAACAGTGAGGGTGTGAGTCAGTAATCACTTAGGTGATTCTGAGTGTTAAGCTTAAATAAACAAGGCCATGAAGACAATAAGGTATTGTCGGGCCAAACAACAAAGACGTTTTATATATGATAAGAAGTTTCAGTACATTACCTCTCTTGCTATTCTAGGAAAAACAAAATAAGATACAAGAAGCTATCTATCTCTTGAACTGCTGGATCCGTGCTTTGAAATCCCTGGAGTTCTTCTCTGGCAACGGCAATCCATACATCTGTAAGGTATCTTTTCTGAGCTTCAGCATCTTCAACACATCAGCTGGGTCAGATTCGTCGAGATCTAAGGCTTTGATGGCACTTCTAACTTCTCCTTCTATCTCTCCAGTATATAGTAAGCCATCAACCTTCTGTAGGGGAGGCAGAGGTCTAGGAACGGGAACACGGACATCTTATCAGCTAAGGCTTTCTGGACCCTAGCATATATCTCAGTAACGCTCACCATAAGCCATTCAGCAAAGGCGTTGCTTTTATGCATATCGGGCCAGTACTTCCAAACGAAGTACCTCCTGATAAATTCAGCTTTAAGCGTTTCCCATCTCTTTGTCCGTTCCTATGGCATCCACTTATTAACACTTGGCCATCTGTGGATCTTTTGGTCAGTGGGCTTCCTGCTTCGTCTATATTTATATGGAATTTCAGTTTCCTTATCAGGTACCCTCTCTCGAGCCTCTTTCTCACTTCTTAGCCTGAGAGCTTCTAAATCCGCAAGTCTGAGCCTCTCTCTGGCTTCACTGATTTGTCTTGCTTCTGCTGTCCTGTCTAGAGCCCTCTCCATTATGTCCTATATTTCTTTCATCTCCAATTCTTGTTCTTTTGAAGGGACATAGGAGGGAATATGTTCCTCTGACTCAGCAGGTGATTGAGATTTGGATTTGGAACCTGAAGTATCACCTTATTGTCCAGACTTGGACTTTTCCTACTGCTGTTGCTGTTGTTGTTCAGTTTCCTTGGGGGAGGCTTAGTACCAGTCTTCTTTCCCCCTGCGACCTTTGTTTTTCCCTTAGCCAGAGCTTTCTTAGGCTGATTGGCCGCTTCAGCTTTAGCAAGCTCCCGGGCAAGCTTTTCGTCAGCCTCAATCTGAGCTTGCTCCTCAGGGCTTATATATCTTTTTGGCTCCTTTCTGTGGTGGGGTTGGGAGTTTCAGCTTTTTCTTCCCCTTTCTCGCCACTGGAGGAGGCAGAGGAGTCTCCTCCTCATCTGAATCCTCCTCAATGAAATCAGCAACCTCCTGAATATGTTCAATGGGAGTTTAGGTTGCTGAGTCCTTTGGTCCTGAGCCGCTTGGGCCGGTCTCAGCAGGCCCTACATCACCCGCTGCTGAGACACCCTTGGCCTGACCTGGAGTACCTTGGGGGTTAGTGGGAGCTGATCGACTTCCAACTGCTCCACGTACTGATCTAGTCCCCCTTGGTATCCTCAGTGTCCTTTCCCCCTTTTTGGCATCATCAACTAAGCCAAGGGTGGGGACCTAAACTTTCTTGTTCAGACCATCGAATGCAGTAGCCATCTTATCCAGAGCTGTCTGCATGGTCTCAAGACGTAGGTGGAAGTCGTTCCTCTCCGTGATTAGATCATCAATGTACTTCTTATGGGAGGAATCCACCAGTGTCTGAATGCTTTGCAATTTAGCATCAATCTTCTCTTCAAGAGTCTTTTGAAGTGATTGAATTCTGAGCTCTGAAGCTTGACTCAGTGAAGAAACAAATTCATTATGTGCTGAGTGAGCTGCCTTAAAATCTTCCAATAGTCACTTATGGGCAGCTTCCAGTGATGCTTGTTGCTTTACGAACTCTGCTCTCTGAGTGGATAATGCGTTTGTGAGTATAGCTGAGAAGTTAGGAGCTGTGGAGGTTTGGATAGAAGTTCTCAGCTCCTTTATCTCCTCACTCTGAGCAAGAGTAGATTTCTTCCATGTCTTATGGACAGCCTTGCCCAAAAGTCGATTCTGAGCTTCTTGACTTTTTAAGGCTTTGGCAACAGTCTTAGATCGTCGGCTCTACGGGCTGGGCGTAACCTTGAAAGCAGACCCCAAGAACAAATGTTCTGGGTCTGCAGCCTAAGAGGTTCCAGCCGCCGACTTTACTGGAGGGAGGATGGTGAGAGGTAGTTCAGCAGTTGATGGTTGGTCTCCCTCCTCCAGTTGAGTTCCCTCAACATGCTTCTCAGGGCCTGTATCACTGGGCCGATCCCGATCGTCAGGATCAGACCCATCAAAAAGCGCGGCTGCTGAAGGATTGCGGTTGTTCAGAACAGCCAGCATAGCCGCCCTTAAGTCTTCCAGGGAACTGATGTCCGCATGCTCGGAATAGCCTATGTTCCCGGAGTATCAGTTCCTCCTCATGCAGCTGTTCGCAGGTATGGTGTAAAATAAGCTTGTTCAGAGTGGACCATTCCTGGAACCTTATCAGCAAGTGAAGTCTGGCCTGCCTCGCTAGAGCGATCAACTCAGAGTGACTTGTTATCTCAGGTATGGCCTCTGAGACTTCTTCGGAGGCTCTATTCTGAAGAACTTCAGCCTATAATCCGATGGTCTCGGCTTCTGTGCCTGTCTCCGAGTCATCCAATTCAATTGGAGAAGTGGCCTTCTCAGTAGAAGGGATGCTGCTGAGGGGTGGAACGTCCAGTGGGGTCTGAGAGATAGGATTAAATGGTTTAGCTTCGGACCCCTGTTCTACTGTCGCTTCCCTTTCAGTGGAGACTGCCTTCTCCAATGAGACTATTTCTCAGAAGAGTCTGATTCATCGTGCAGTCTGAAGGCAGGAGTAATAACTGGTTTAGAGGTCGTCTTCTGCTTCTTCGACTGAGTCTTCTGAACAACTTTGGGTGGTGTTCTCTTCTTGGTTGGAGTGGACTACTTCGACCCTTTCTTAGGCTCAGTAGGCCCTGCCCTAATCTGTTGTAGGGCTGCTGCCTTGCTGTGAAATCTGACTTTCTTAGGGTTAATGTACGCCTTGTCCGCGTATGTGATATGATCAGCACCACAGAAGTCCTTGATCATTAGTGTCAGCTTCATCCCGTAGAGAAGCTTTCCCTTGACAGTTAGGCTGTTCGTCACCTTATCGAACTTGGCAGTCTGAGTCAGAAATTCCTTTCAGGAAGAAATCCGTCCAATTGACCTGAGCTCTATCGTATATTGCCATCATCATCTGGAGCTCCGGTCTGGACACTTGGTCAAAAGAGCCAGTCTGGCTAGTCACAATTTGAGTGACTATGTATGCTAGTGCTCTGTACTTCGGCAGCATGGAGTTTTTCGGGAAGGCAACCTTGAATGATGTCGGCTCGCAGCTGAAAATCTCCAAATATTCATCGAGAAAGTCGTTCTTATAGCCATTGAAACTGATCTCGGTGCTTGGCAATTGAAAACTCCTCTGAAGAGCTTGCTTTATAGACATCTGCTTAATTTTAGAGTCAGCACGGGCGGGGTCTATGACATGGTGGATGATGAGGCGCCCCACAATGTCTCTGTCTACTGAATCGGAGTTCAAGTACAGCTCTGAAACCTGACTTGGAAGAAAGAAAGCTGGCTTCCTCGACAAGAAACCCTCGAGGCCTGACGCCCTCATCGCTTCGAACATGTCTATCATGATCTCGAGTTCGCAGGTGTCGAACACCATGATCGACACGCATCAAACTCTATCCTTCTCGGGGATCTCTACAATGTTGGTCGGGGTAGCAACAACAACATTCTTCGATGCCATATCTATAATCTGCAAAATGAAATATCAGTATCGAAAAATATTACAAATAAACATAGGATACTGAATATACATATAATTTTACCGTAATAATTTTTGAGAAATTTCGAAAGCAGTTCGCAAATAACCGATTGAGTTCTCAGAAAATTTAGGTTTTGGTTGCAGAGAGTGAAAATGGCAGTTTTTTAGACTTTAAACGTAATATATCTGATCAATAAGATGAACAGTTTAATATCAAAAGTTTAGTTTAAATCCACTTTATGAGATGGACGACCAGGATTCAATGTTATAAAATAGGTAATGATCAAACTAGCCGCCTAAGTCAACTTACAGTTGTAAATAGCCAAAGAAGTAACTTGATAAGACAAGCATTTAATGCGCGGCAGATTTCCGCAATCTTAGCATAGAATATCGTGCATTTAATGAAAATCGTTATATTAAATGAGATTCTCTTAAGGCATTGAATACGATGCTGAATCAGAATCCTTAAAGCATTAAATATAATGTTGGCTACTGAGTAGAGATACGCAAACCTGTCAGCTGAACATCGTAGTCAGCTGATACCTCGTGTAGATGGTTGTTGAATCTCCATGTACTGAATGAGTCCAGTACTGAGAGTGAACATTCCCCCTTACTGAATGCTCCTCTCCTGAATCCACTTACTGACTGGAGTCAGCAGTGTCCAGCAGACCTACCTCTACTGAAAGTTCCCTGAATCTTGCTTGAGCTAGAGGCTTGGTTAGAATATCGGCCCTTTGATGGTTAATATGGATCTTCTCCATTCTGATATCCTTCTTTTCGACATGGTCACGAACGAAGTGGTGTCTGATGTCCATGTGCTTGCATCTAGTATGTAGTACATAATTATGAGTGATTGCAATTGCACTGGAGCTGTCGCAAAAGATCGGCACCTCATTCTGAATGACGTCGTAGTCGCGTAGCTACTGTCTCAGCAAAGGATTTGGGCGCAGCAACTGCCGGCAGCCATGTATTCAGCTTCAGTAGTTCACGTTGCTACTGAATGCTGTTTCTTTGAAAACCATGAGATCAACTTACTGCCAAGGAACTGACAAGTTCCCAAAGTTGATTTTCGGTCAATCCTGCATAGTCAGCATCGAATAACCAGTTAGTTCAATATTATCATCTATTGGATACCATAAACCCATGTCAGGTGTTCCTCTGAGATAGCGGAGAATCTTCTTTGCTGAGTCCATATGGCTCTGCTTAGGATTCGCCTGAAATCGAGCGCAGACACCTACAACATAAGTTATGTCAGGTCGAGTAGTAGTTAAATATAATAAAGAACCAATTATAGCGCTAAATTCAGTATGGTCTACTGATACTCCCTCTTTATCAAGATCGATTTTCATATTCGTGTTCATCGGGATCTTGATTGGTTTGCCGGATGTGCAACCAAATTTCTTGATGAGGTCTCTAGTGTATTTTCCTTGATTGATGAACGTTCCCTTTTCTGATTGTTTGACTTGAAATTCGAGGAAATAGTTCATCTCTCCCATCATTGAAATCTCGAACTTATCCTTCATCATCTTTTCAAATTGTTGACACATAGTGACATTCTTAGATCCGAATATAATGTCATCTACGTAGATCTGTACAAGTAATATGTCGTCGTCCAGTCGAATGCTGAATAATGTGAGGTCTATTGTGCCCTTCTGAAAACCTTTCTGAAGAAGAAACTCAGACAGGGTATCGTACCAAGCCCTGGGTGCTTGTTTTAACCCATACACAGCCTTTCTGAGTCTATAAACTTGATGTCCCTGCTAAAAGTAGGGAGGCTGTTCGACATAGACTTCTTCTTTCAGCACGCCATTCAGGAAGGCAGACTTCACATCCATTTGATAAACTCTAAAATGCTGATGTGTTGCGTAGGCTAGGAATAGTTTGATTACCTCCAATCTTGCAACTGGAGCGAAAGTTTCGTCAAAATCTATCCCTTCGGCTTAATAGTAGCCTTTTGCCATGAGTCTCGCTTTGTTCCTTACTATGACGTTGTCTTCATCTCGCTTGTTCTTGAAGACCCATTTAGTTCCGATCACATGTTGATATCGGGGTCTATCAACAAGCTCCTATACTTCGTTTCTCGCGAACTGATCCAGCTCCTCCTGCATGGCGATGATCCAATCGGCATCCTTAAGTGCGTCCTCAATTGACTGAGGTTCTTCAGTAGACAAGAAGCAGGAATATAGTGCACTTTCTCCTTGACAGAATCTGGATCTTATCTTACACTTGCTGAAGGATCTCCAATAATTAAATCAGAAGTGTGAGCATCCAACCACGATCGACAATGTTTTAACTCTTCATCTGAAATTTGTTCAACACAGATAGTAGGTGAATTAGGCATTTTCGGTGTACTATTATGAGATTTAAGTAATTCAGTTACTAGAGTTGGGTTTACAGAGTCACCAGGTTCAGGGGCATTCAGCTCAGGAACTTCATTTGTTCCCCCTGAATTATTATTCTCAGTAGAGGTCTCAGTTACCACTTGGGTCTCTTCATCGACCTGAGTTACCTGGGATTGACTTTGTTCAGTAGAGTCAATCTGTTCAGCTATGTTTGCTGCTGGCTGAGATTTAGTAGTTTTTATTACAATGAGGCTTGCTTAGATAAGAGAAGGGGAACATATATAACTCTAAGTGATGAACTAAAAGGGTTCTTCAATAGACGCTAGTTCTTCACTGGATTCTTCGTTGAGAGTGTTAAGAGTTTGTGCCTAGATAGCTTGGGTTCCCGGTGTCGTCTCTACATGAAGACTTCTCTTATTTATAGTCATCGATGGTGAATAGATCCGTTGGAGGGAGCTCTAGCCACGTGTCGAAACGACAAAGAAAATGGCTCCTTTATTTTGAACGTTGGTGAGTAGGTGCACTGTAGGGATTCTCCTCTTTTTCAGTCTGGGAGCAGCTTTTGTCAGAAAAGATAGGTTGATGTCGGCTCCTTATTGGTCGAGGTAGATTGGTAGGTGAGACTTGTCAAACTTCAAGGTTGACTTCCTCTGAATCCTCGGACCTTCAACTGAAGTGACATTCCTACTGATGTTCTTCTGAGCATTCAGTGCATGGGCACGAATTCCTATGCAGATTTAGTTGGTGGTTGACTGTCCAACTGACTTCTTCGATCCTGAGTCCATCAACTGAGTACGAGGTCTTCTACTGAATCCTGTGTTGGGATTTTGTATACTGGAAGCAAATTTTATGCTTGTATACAATGTGTTTTGTCCCTACCACTATTTTATTCTCCTATCTGATAAATATATATATTTGCACATGTTATCCTTTATCTTGTACAAAAGTTAGATTTGTGTAGTGTGTCGGGTATCACAGAAGACAACACAAATTGGTTGAACTGACAAGATATAAACAGTTATCACAGCTGAGACAACTTCAGGATAAGTTGTAGGTTTAAGCTGCAGTTTAGATAAGAAGTGGCTTGTCTTAGCTGCTTGTCTTTACTGGTACACTGAAGATGGTGTATTGATGGATCACACTCAGATGTGTTCTCCTAACTGACCTTAGTAGAGAACCAAGATCGCGGTGACTTAGCTGGTCTTAAGCTTGGTAAGGCTTCAGCTGAGTGCATTTGGCTATCTCTCACTTTGACCTACTATGGTGAACGTCACCGCGACCAGATCTACGTATCTTGGGTGCTAGTAGTCATTTGTGGCTCAGGTTGGTTGCAACCGTATCCTAGTAAAATGGGTTGATAATATCCCCTGAGGAACTCGAAAGGATTAGCACACTAAACCCGGCCGGTTGATTAAGTTCAGGTGTGTTAATAAGGTCGAGTGGTACTACTCAGGAATATAAGATGTTAATTAATTTAAGCTGTCAGTGAGCTTAATTAATTAACGAATATTTCTATCTTAAATACGGAGATCGATTAAGTCTAAAATACAAGCCCTTGCTCAAGTTGGGATAAAGGGGTAAGTCAGCACAGATTCTCTAGTGGAATGAATCTATGTTTATTAATTAATTTTGCTCTGGGCTGAGCATAGATAATTAATTAATTTGAGGCCCAGTTTTATTTCTTGTATTGGATCCCTGATCTGGCCCAATTAGTTGCCTAGTTATTTATTATCTCTCACAAATCATTATTAATGGATTAATGTATTTTTACATTATTTAATAATGTTATTTATCTGGAATTAATTGGCTGGGCCAATTAATTGATAAATATTAGTAGCCCAATGGATTAATTAATTATATTATGGGCTAATTATATGGAAGTCCATTAAAAATATAATTAAATTAATGGGCTACAAATATATTAATATTATATTGGTTTTTGAAGCCTATATATATTAGTATTCTGTTCAGAAACAGATTACACTCATTCATAAAATTCTAGATGCCGTGCGTGAGTGATAGAGAGACAGTAATTTACTTTCTTCAGTTCTCTGACCACCCAGAGGAAGAAAAAGGCCGGGACACAGATCAGAAGATCTAACACAAGAGCAACAATCAAAGCCACGACAACATACGAAGGAGGAAGGTAGCATTTCTAACCCTCAATTATCCTTCATCCTGCAGCTACTGAACTCTAGCCTACTGAGTTCTAATAGTGAACTTGACTAAGCTATTACAGATGCTAAGGTACAATATTCAGCTAGGGTTTTGGGATCTATCAAATCTATCAATCATCTATTGAATCCTTATCTCAATAGTAGTACCACTCGACCTCATTAACACACCTGAACTTAATCAACCGGCCGGGTTTAGTGTACTAATCCTTTCAAGTTCCTCAGGGGATATTATCATCCCATTTTACTAGGATACAGTTGCAAGATACAGACAACCATCCTGAGCCACAAATAACTACTATCACCCAAGATACGTAGATCCGGTCGCAATGACGTTCACCATAGTAGGTCAAAGTGATAGATAGTCAAATGCACTCAGCTGAAGTCTTACCAAGCTTAAGACCAGCTAAGTCACCGAGATCTTGGATCTCTATGAAGGTTAGTTAGGAGAACACATCTCACTGTGATCCATCAATACACCACCTTAAGTGTACCAGTAGAGACAAACAGCCAAGACAATCCACTTCTTATCTAAACTGTAGCTTAAACCGACAACTTATCCTTAAATTGTCTCAGCTGTGACAACTGTTTATATCTTGTCAGTTCCACCAATTTGTGTAGTCTTCTGTGATACCCGACACACTACACAAATCTAACTTTTATACAAGATAAAGGATTACATGCACAAATATATATATTTATTAGATAGGAGAATAAAATAGTGGTAAGGACAAAACACATTGTATACAAGCATAAAATTCACTTCAAGTATACAAAATCCCAACACCTACCGACCCCCAGGAAAAGAACACAGATTCAAGCCCCCGAACTCCCCGGTCTAATTCGGGGGGAACCAAGAAGGTCAGATGGGCTTAAATGTGTGGTCAACTACAATGGACTCATCTAACACAGTATGGATCATACTATTATGAGCCCAAGGTCAGGGGAAGTCCCAAGATTCAGAAGAAAAGAAGTCTTGAACCACAACCAGCAAGAATGTCAGTATCTCCAAGTTCAGCCGTTAGATACGTGGACAACAAGGGAAAGAAGATGTCTAAGACCACCAGGTTTACAAGACAAATTTGGTTTCCAAAATGACTAACATCTAAGGACTCAACATGAAAACAAAGGGTACTTTAATTTATCTCTATTATGCAGGTGCACAAGGACCCTTAGATCGTGGACAATGGATGATCAAGACATATGGCATATCAAAAGAATCTATTGACCAACTATGTACCATAAGAAAAGCCTAGAATTGAATTTGGTGACACCGCCAAAGGCTTCGCAAGTGGATATTAAACATTGAAGATTGGAACAACCACAGTTCCAAGAGTAACATATGTTAAAAGACTTCAACTTAATCTCCTTTCGGTCAATCAATTATATGATAAACTTCAATCGGGTAACCTTTGGCGTTGGTTTCTGTGATATTCTTGATACATCTATAAGGAAAATAGCGTTATCAGGGTCGCGGAAGAAGAACATATATGTAGTAGATTCGAATATCGCTGAACCTGAAACGTGTTTACCTGCACAAACTAAATCTAATGATAAAATATGATGGCTGTGGCAAAGACGACTCACTCACTCGAACTTCAAAGCAATAAACAAGCTAGCGAAGGACTAGAGAGTCAGAAGACTGCCCAACGAAGTATTCAAAGGATATAGAAATTGTGAACCATGCTTGAAGAGAAAGCAACAGAGTCAAACAATCCACCTATTCTACTATATTCTACTGATGGAACCCTTCGACTTCTTCACATGGACTTATTAGGCCAAGTCTCTCTAGTGACTATTAGAGGCAAGAAGTATGTCCATGTGGTTATAGACGACTACTCAAGATATACGTGGGCAATATTCATCACCAACAAATCTGATGTCAAGACTGAACTTCCAAAGCTGTTGAAGAAACTCAGTGTTAAAAATAAACATCAAGATTCAGAGAATTCTCTTAGAGTAAAGCAAAAAATTTCTTAATTCAATCATGAAAGAGTATTGCGAGAGTGAGGGAATTCAACATGAGACGTCAGTAATATGTACACCTCAATAGAACGAACTTGCAGAAAGGAAGAACCAAACACTCAAAGAAGCAGCAAGTACGCTCCACAAAGACTTTGGAATTACCGTCGAAATTATGGGCAGAAGCTAGTGACACAACTTGCTACACTTAAGATTGCTCATTACTGACAAAGATTCACATGAAGACACCATATGAGTTATGGAAATGGAGAACACCTTCTATTTTCAATTTTCAAATTTTTTGTTGACCTTGCCTTATCCAAAATACTGGAAAGGATTAGTTAAAGGTCTTTGATTGCAAGGCAGACCAAAGGGATTTCTTAGGATACCAGGATTAGCAAAAAGCTTTCAAGATCTTTAACTACCGTACACATTGCGTGGAGGAAAGCCCTCATGTTGTATTTAATGAGTTTATTAATGAGGACAAGCAACAGGATTCAAAGAGAGATACTAAAGATGTCAGCAGAAAGCTACAAGATTTGAACTTAAAAGGTGATGCTCAACAAGCTAGCTAGAAACGCTCTAGCAAGAGGACTGCCGAATGAAGTATTCAGCAAAGACACTCAGTGTGAAGCATGTCTGAAGGGAAAGCAAACAAAGAAGCAAAATCCGCCTCTTCCATCGCCTTCCACTGATGGAATCCTTCAGCTTCTACATATGGATTTATTCGGTCCAGTCTCTCCAGTGACGATCAGAGGCAAGAAGTATGCTTTAGTGGACATTGATGACTACTCGCGCTACACATGGGTCATATTTATTGCCAACAAATCTGACGTCAAAATAGAGTTGCATGCGCTTCTGAAAAGGCTCAGTGTCGAGAAGAGCACCAAAATCATAAAGATACGTTCAGACAGAGGAACTGAGTTCCTGAATTCGATGGTGGAAGATTTCTGCAAAGCTGAAGGGATAGAGCATGAGACGTCTTCCGTGCGCATGCCTCAACAAAACGGGATTGCTAAGAGGAAGAACAGAACACTCAAAGAAGCAGCAAGAACCCTGCTCGCAGACTCATGACTCCTATCTAAATTCTGGGCAAAAGCAACTGACACTACATGTTACAGTCAGAATAGATCTCTACTGACAAAACAGCATCATAAGACACCATATGAATTATGGAACGGCAGGAAGCCTTTCTTATCTTATTTCCATATTTTTGGGTGTTCGCGCTTTATCCACAATAATGGAAAGGATCAGTTAAAGACTCTTGATAGCAAGTCAGACCAGGGAGTCTTCTTAGGATACTCCCGGGTCAGCAAAGCCTTCAGAGTTTTTAACTACCGGACCCTTTGCGTGGAGGAAAGCCCTCATGTTATTTTTAATGAGTTTGCTACTGAAGATAGGAGCAGAAACTCAAAATCAGATTCTGAGGACATAAGTTAGCAGCTACAAGATCTGAGCTTGAAAGACAATGTTGAAAAGATCCATCTGTGTTGGGATGATGATTCATAAGAGGAAATTGAAGATATCTTTAGCTTAGAAACCTCGAGGAAGTTCACATCGTTGTGAAACCGTTCTTATTTGTCAGAACTTCCTCTTAGTTGGAGAAGACTCAAACTCTTAAAGTTTGAAACCTTGTAAAAGTCACTACGATAAGTAGAGAATCTGTCCAGCGCATAGATCACTGATAACTTGCTCAGTATAAGCTTCAAGTTTTGTGTCTGTCTAGTGAATAGACCAACTGAGACTTGCTCAGTATAAATACAACAAGTATCCTGCTTTGGTCAGGACAGTGGACGTAGGACCCAATGTGCCAGAGAAACACTTCAAAAATTGCTGTGTTGATTTACTGCTTTATGTAACTACTCATATTGCATTCAAAACTTTACTTCATAAAACTCAGCATAAAACCGTGTTTTCTAACCGAGATAGGGCCTACACTTCCGCACACACACACTCTGATACTGAATGACAGTTCGACTGATTAAAGTCAGTAGAGCTGAACTTAGTAGAATTTTTTTCTTGCCCACGCGATCTGAAGCATATTTGGCTCTGACTCAGTCAGTAGCAAACTCAGCTAGAGTTGACTTCGCGTTTGAGAATGAAATTTGTATTCAGGTGTATTAACCCCCCCCCCCCACACACACACACCTGAACCACGTCTTAGGACTAAAAAATGGTATCAGAGCACAATGTTCTTAACTGGTCATTGTTCTCTGAAACTGGTCTATCTCGAACAAAGATCCTAAAACACCCGTTTTCACTGCATCTTGCATCTCTTCATTGCATCCTATATCCTATCTTTCAATGACTGATATTTCAGAGACTAGGGCCGTGCCAATGTTCTCAACTGAAAATTATGCGGTATGGCGCGTAAGGATGGAGGCACATCTAACTTCGCTGCACGACAGCATGACCGATGTTCTGGAGAAAGGCCCCATTGTTCCGATGGTCGCCTCAGTCGAACTTGTTGTGGACGGAGCAGGCGGTGCCAGAACCGGACCCAAAGTCACGAAGGACTAAAGCCTCTTCACTCCTGAAGAGAAGAAACTGCACAACCTCGACCGAGTCACTCGCAATGCTATATTGATGACACTCAGTGACTCTTATTTCGGAAGGGTACATGAATGCAAGATGGCAAAGGAGCTATGGGATGCTCTCACGGTGCTGAGCCAAGGAAGTCCACATATCAAAGAGAATAAATTGGAGTTAGAGCTGTAGAAACTCGAGACATTCGCTATGCTTCCAGGGGAGTCCATAGATGATTTCAGCGCTCGATTTACAAATTAGATCAACATCATCAACGGACTGGGGAAGACGTTCAGCAACATGGAGACCAACACTAAAATTCTAAGGGCTCTCAGCAACCCCAAGGGGTACTCTTTTTCTACATGTATGAGCGACCTGATTTATGTTACTCCTTATTATATATTTTCAAAACTTAAAACTGAGGAGTTCGAGTTCAACCTTCCACACACCCTCGGTGCTGAAGCTGAAGTGCCAATGGATCATGCTTACAAGACATCAGCTAGCACTCCAGTAGCAAGTCCCTCAGCAACAAGCCAGTCAGCTGGAAGCTCAGTGACCATACCTAGTGTTGACAACTTGGTTGAGAAGTATGCTCTCCTCGCGGTGAAATACCAGAAACTCTCGCAACATTTGCTAATCTCAAGGAAACTCTCGCACGTGCCAAATCTGAATATGAAGCACTTAGGAAGAGTGATGAGATGTGGAGAACCTTGCTGACAGAGCAATATATTGGAGCAAAGGAGAAGTTGGAGAAGCTAATATGAGCACAGAGACCACATGCCACTAAAGAAGGACTTGGTTACACATGTGAAGCCTCCACTTCAGGACAGAAGAGCTCCAACAAGCTGACTGATAGGTTTGTCTAGGGGATAACTCAAAATGCCGAATTTACATCCCCTCAGACAAAGAATAAGTAGAAGATTCATGCACCTCAGTCTAGCAACAGGAAAGTGACCCATGGTTCTAGCCCCAAGACACCAAGATCAAAGTCAAGGGGAACCAAGAAGGTCAGGTGGGCTGAACAGTATGGCCACCAACTACTGACTCACCCAGCTCAGTATAGATCGTACTACTGTGAGCCAAGAGTCAAAAGCCCTAAGGTTCAGAAGAAGAAGAAAGTTGAACCACAAAAGTCTAAGAAGTCAGCTACTCCAAGTTCAGTGGAGCAGACTCCTGACAACAAGGGATAGATGAAGTCTGAAGCCACCAGGGCTGTCAGACAAGTTTGGATCCTAAAATCTAACCATTAAGGACCCAAGCTGAACCCAAAGGGTACCTGAATCTATTTTTGTTTTGCAGGTGCTACAGGACCCTTGGATTGTCGACAGTGGATGCTCAAGACATATGACACATCAGAAGAGCCTACTGACCGACTATGTTCAGCAAGATGGATCCAAAATTAAGTTCGGTGACAACTCCAAAGGATACACAAGGGGATATGACACATTGAAAATAGGAACTGCAATCGTTCCTAGGGTATCTTATGTTGAAGGACTTCAACATAATCTCCTTTTGGTCAGTCAATTCTATGATAACTCCAATAAAGTGACTTTTGACGCAGGTTTTTGTGATGTTCTTGATAAATCTACAGGAAAAACTGTGTTATCAGGGTCACGGCGAAAAAACATATATTATGCTGAATGGAATATCATCGAACCTTAAGATTGCCTGCTAGCACACACGAGGTCAAATGACACAACTGCATGGCTGTAGCCTAGACGATTGAGTCATCTGAACTTCAAAATAGTGAACAAGCTAGCTCGTGATGCTAAAGTCAAAGGACTGTCCAACGAGGTATTCAACAGACATAAAAACATTGAAGCATGTCTGAAGGGGAAGCAAAGAAAGTCAAGCAACCCGCCCATTCCGTCACCTTCCACTGATGGAATCCTTCACCTGCTGCACCTGGACTTATTTGGGCTAGTCAATCAAGTGATGATTATAGGAAATAAATATGCTCTTGTAGTCGTTGATGAATATTCAAGATATACTTGGGTGATATTCATCGCCAACATGTCTGACGTCAAAATTGAGCTGCCGAAACTACTGAAGCGGCTGAGCATCGAAAAATATATCAAGATTCAAAGGATACGTTCAGATCGTGGAACTGAGTTTCTAAACTCAATGGTAAGAGACTTCTGTGAGGCTGAAAGCATTGAACACGAAACCTCAGCGGCACGTATGCCTCAGCAGAACGGACTTGCTGAAAGAAAGAACAAAACGCTTAAAGAAGCAGCAAGGACTCTACTCGCAGACTTAGGTCTTCAATTGAAGTTCTGGGAAGAAGCTACTGACACTGCTCAGAACCGGTCTCTACTGACTCAGATGCACATGAAGATGCCTTACGAGCTATGGAAAGGGAGAATTCCTTCTATCACGTATTTCCATATCTTTGGCTTTCCATACTTTATCCACAATAATGGAGAGGACCAGTTAAAGGTTTTTGAAAGTAAATCAGCCAAGGAGTCTTCTTAGGATACTCTATTGTCAACAAAGCTTTTAGGGTTCTTAACTACCGGACCCTTTGCGTAGAGGAAAGCCCCCATGTTGTATTTGATGAGTTTATTTCTGAGTACAGTAAGTCAAACTCTCAGCCAAAAGCTAAAGAGGTCAAAAGAAAGCTACAGGATCTAAGCTTAAAAGACAATACTGAAAAGATCCAGCACTGTTGGGATAAGGATTCAAAGGACGAAACTCAGAATCCTACAAGCAATGTAGCTGAGGAGATTGATTCTAACAAACAGAATCAATCCCAGGTAATTTTGGTTGATGAGGAAACCGATATGGTAACTGAGACCTCTATTGAGAATAACAACTCAAGGGGAACTACTAATGTTCCTGAGCTAAATGCCCTGAACCTGGTGACTCAGTAGATCCTACCCTTGTTACTGAACTACTTTAGACACAGAAGAGTACCACTGAAATTCCTAATACACCGACTTTTTGTGTTGAAACAATTCCAGATGAAGTAACAAGACATCGTCGCTCGTGGTTAGATGCTCACTCTTCAGATCTTATCACTGGAGATCCTTTAGCTAGCGCTAAGACACGATCTAAATTCTGTCAAGGAGAAAGTGTTTTGTATTAATGCTTCTTGTCAACTGAAGAACCTCAGACAATAGAGGATGCGCTGAATGATGCCGACTGGATCACCGCCTTGCAAGAAGAGCTTAATCAATTCACGCAAAACGACTTATGGGAGCTTGCTGACAGACCTAGACACCAACACGTGATAGGAATGAAGTGGGTCTTCAAGAAAAAACACGATGAAAACAACGTCATTGTCAGGAACAAAGCTCGACTCATTGCTAAAGGATATTGTCAATCAGAGGGAATAGATTTTGGCGACATTCGCCCCAGTCGCAAGATTGGAAGCTATTCTTCTATTCCTAGCTTATGCAACACATCAGCAATTCACAGTCTATCAGGTGGATGTAAAGTCCGCTTTCCTGAACGACATACTAAAGGAAGAAGTCTACATTGAACAACCGCCCGGATTTCAGTAGGGACATCAGGTTTATAGACTTAAGAAAACTTTGTATGGGTTAAAACAAGTACCCAGGGCTTGGTACGATACCCTCTCAGACTTTCTACTTCATAAAGGTTTCCAAAAAGGAATAATGGATCGCACCCTATTTAGTATCAAGTCAGGAAAACACATCTTACTGGTGCAGATCTACGTGGACGACATCATCTTTGGATCAAGAAACCTTACTATGTGTCAGAAATTCAAGCAGATGATGAAAGAAAAATTTGATATGTCGATGATGGGAGAGATGAATTATTTCCTTGGACTACAAATCAAACAATAAAAGAAGAGAATATTCATTAATCAAGCGAAATACACAATAGATCTGATCAAGATGTTCGGCTGCGAATCCAGCAAGTCAGTCAAGATACCCATGAACACCAATCTCAAGATTGATCTTGACAAAGAGGGAGTATCTGTTAACTCAACTGACTATCGTGCTATTATTGGTTCTTTATTATATGTTACAGCAAGCAGACCTGATATAACTTATGTTGTAGGTATATGCGCGAGATTTCAGGTGAATCTCAAGAAGAGTCATATCGATTCAGCGAAGAGAATTCTTCGTTACCTGAAGGGAAAACCTGATGTTGGATTATGGTATCCAGCTGATGATAACCTTGAACTAACTGGTTAATCTGATACTGACTATGCAGGTTGTCGAATCGACATAAAATCAACCTCAGGAACTTGTCAGTTCCTTGGTAGCAAGCTTATATCGTGGTTCTCAAAGAAACAGCACTCAGTAGCAACGTCCACTACAGAAGCTGAATATATGGCTTCGATAATAGTTGAGAGACTACGACATCCATCAAGATGAAGTGCCGATCTACTGCAACAGTACCAGTGCTATTGCAATCACTTAGAATCGAGTTTTACAAACAAGGTGCAAGCACGTGGACATTCGTCATCATAGTTCATGTCGAGAAAAAGGATATCAGAATGGAGAAGATCCACACTGATAAGCAACGAGCTGAATCCCGACCAAACCTCTAGCTAAGACCAGGTTCAACGATCTCTCAATATAACTAGGTCTTTTGGATCCTACTGATACGATTCAGTAAATGATCTGGGAAGTACTAAGTAAGGGGAAACCTATATTCAGTACAACTGAATACTTAGTTTCGTCAAACGTGGTATCAGCTGACTACGTTGTTCAGCTAACAGGTTATGAGTATTACCTCCTATTGCATCAATGGCTGATTCAATTCAATTGCTTGATTCACTGGGCTGGGCTAAACCTTCGACACCAGCATTGGATTTGCACAAAGAGAAAGACCGTTTCTTGGCCCAACTAACGGGAATCAATCAGAAGGTTTCACCGCAAGTGTCTTCTTCGATATGATAGTTTGAAAGCAGTAAGTAGAAGAGTAGCTCCTCAATATGTGTGGTTTCAGTAGTCAAGGTAAATCGCTATTCACGCTCATGTAGAAATTCAGCTTTTGGTGATTCAGCATGTCATATCATTTATTTCCCGTCTTTAATGTTCATTGTATTGCATTGAGTATGTCATTTTCATTAACACACGATATTCTGTAAAATTGACTGTGGCGCATTAAATGCATGTCATTTCACCTTACCACTTACGCGATAGAGATAAGTAGGCGAGATTATAGGCGGCACAGTCATCATAACCTATTATAGCATTCAATCTGAGCCGCTCACTATTTAAATCCTGATTAATCTCCGCCGCATGCTTAAAAACTGCCTCAGATTCAAATCTGAATATATACGCTCTTATCTCTAAACTGTATCACTTTTATCTGCCAGTATCGAAGAAATTGTGTACTGCATCTGCTATCTACATTGTAACAGACATCTACTGCACTTTCTGCACTTTATCTTCGGTATGAACTTCTTAAAACTAAATATGTCACTAACTCACTGTATTTTCGAATGCTAATGTTTATTTCTGCAGATTTCAGTTAAAAATGGCACTTATCGTACCGATCACAGATGTTACCATCCCTAAGGACATCAAGGATATTCTCTCTGGGAAGAGGTTCCTATTCGAGACCGTTCTATCTATCAGAACATGCGGGGTGGAGTGCATGACGCTGATCTTCGATGCTCTTAAGAGGTCGGGCCTTCTGCCGATTTTTTCCCGTACTCCGCGTCACCTCCTTCCGCGCCAGGTAGCGGAATTCTTCCTGAACTTCCGCCAAGATGATGATTCGAATGAAATCTCCAATGTCATTGCGAAGCAGGAGGTCCGTCCCAGTCAGTGAGAGGACAGAGCCCCTTAGATGGACGTCTCCAAGTGTCTCCGTGACAGCTTCGGTTTGGTAGATGAAGGGTTACCGATCGCAAGGTATAAGGAATCGGAGATTGATCAGTACCTCTACAAGTTCAGTGGTCAGGCGATCATCGTATTCAAGGTAGCATTTCCCAAAAATCAGTTGTTGCCTGAATATAGGGGGTCAGCGTACGTGGTCAATCACATCCTCACTAGCTCAGCGGGATCGTACGACCAACTGTCCCGAATCCGCGTCCAGATTATGATGGCAATAGTCGATGCAACACCCATCAATTGGAACGCATTCTTCAGAGCTGAGTTCAAGGCTTAGTTGTAGAAGTTCGTCGACACTGAAGAAGGGATGAAGTTGATTCCTAAGGGAAAGCTTCTGTATGGGACAAAGGTGTCTATCCTAATCGAAGACGACCTCCCAAGCATGGTTTCTCTCGCCAATGCTTTCTATTTTGACTCCAAGCTGATAAAGTTTGTAACTTCATCCTCAGCCGAAAAGTCCATCGGGAAGGGACCTCAAGCTAAGCGTCCCTTGGAGATCTCTTAGGATCCCCTTCACACTCAGGCGAAGAGACCGAAGACACTGAAGAAGACTACTTCAGTCTTCCCACCTTCCTCACCAATCTCAGTTGAGGACTCTAGGTCAGGGTAACATGACGTGACCATAATAGAGAAGGTGAAGACGGTTCTCTCAGAGGAAACTCACCCGAAAATTCCAGCTAAAACTCAGACTGTTGAGGTTTCCCCCGTTCTGATCTCAGTGCTCAATGCACGACTGAGGGCGACAGATGATGGCGCAACTGAGATTCCGGAGATTAGTTCTCACCCTGATCTAGTGGACATTGCAATCCGCACTCGTATTCAGATGCACATCAGATTCCTAGAGTGGGATTTGCTAGAGGAGTCTATCCCAATCAGGTCTCTGTCCACTCTGCTTGAGGAAGAGTAGAAGTTAAAAGAGGAGATAGGCTATGAGGAGCCTTCCGATATTGCTTCTCTGGAGGATCTGAGAGCAGTCATGCTGAAGATGCTCAGTGATAGGGTTCAAGGAGCTGAGCCCTCTTCCACTCAGCCTCCTCCTTTTCCCCCACCATCTCCTCCTCATGACGACACGCCTAAGGATGCTGACCAGGGAGGATCTGCTGACAACCAAACTCCCAAGAATGATCAGCCACCCCCACCTTCCTCATCTAGCAAGATCATTGAGACTCCTTCTTCGACTCAGCACCAGCAGATACTGAAACGTCGTTACCAAGCTGCTGAGATCAAAGAACTCTCAACGGAGTCAATAAATAAGGTGTTCAAGCGTAAAGCGCACAAGAATTGGAACCTTGCCGATGATGTGAACCAGAAGTGGAGCAGGTTCAGTGAGGTACAGACTAAGACGCTAACCAGCCTTACGACTGAAGTGCAGAGGATCAGTATGCCAAGCTCTATTGATACTGAAGATATCCTCGCAAGGGCACTTACAACGCAAAAGACCAACCTGACTGCTCAGTTCGAATCTATACAACAGTCGCAGGCCAAATCCTTCTTTGAGGAAATGGCGACTGTAACAGGTCGAGTCCAAAAGGCAGTGGAGGAACGCTATGCTTTCACAGCTGATAGTGTGTCTAAGGCACTGACTCAGCCGCATACATCCTGCCGGGGATTGAAAAGAATGCATCAACTGCCGTACAGGATTATCTCACGAGATTTGGCAAGTCCAAAAATGCTCTACTCAAAGACATAGACCAAGAGCATGAGAAACGGTGGGAGTCGTACACGGACGCAACATCTGATATGGCCAATGGGATGACTTCGGTCAAAGACTCAGTGAATGAATTGACAAAGAAGGTCACGGCCCTGGCAACCCTCCTTGATGATGCCAAAAATGGGGAAGGATCTAGATCAGCTCATCTTCGATCTATCCTTAAAGTTGAAGATCAGCAGGGCGAACCTAGCTCAGCAGCTGCACAAGCGATAATGTCAGCTAAAGCAGCAACTGAATCAACTGTAGCTGAGGTGGCTACGTACTTGGAGAATTTTCCGATTGAGGGCTCGCCACCTCCAGCTCCTGAGAAAGCTGATAAGGGTAAGGGCAAGGCTCTTGCTGACCCTAGCCCACCCAAGGCAAAGAAGCTTAAGTTAAAATCTCGCGAGGAGCAGATAGCCTACGACGAGAAGCTCGCGAGTGAACTAGCTGAGGAAGAAGCAAAGAACAAGCCAGCTGCTAAGAAGAAAGGTGTTGAAATCCGTTCTTCTGCACCTTCACGCACACGGACGACGACCTCTAGGCAATCCAGATCGCCAGCAGCAGTGGCTAGAGCTCAGCAATCCATAGCTCAGCAGTCCAAACACTCCAAGTCTGATAAACAGGGCGCATCAGGTTCCAAATCCAAATCAGAGTCGCTTGCTGACTCAGAAGAACAACCACATGTACCTTCCACGGTCCCTTCCAAAGAATAAGAGCAAGAGATGAAGGAGTTATGGGACGCGTGCTAGAGGGAATTGGACAGAACAGCTGAGGCAAGGCAGCTTAGAGAGGCGAGGGAGAGAATCCGCCTAGCTGACCTTGAGGCCCTCAGGCTAAGGACTGAAATAGAAGCAAGGGAGAGGGTGCCAGTCAAATATAGAAGCATTCCTACCTCTTCTCGTTTCTTCAGGAGCAGAGAGCCACTCAACGATGTGAAGAGAGTCGTTTATAAGAGAACTGACGACTGGGCGCCTCTCAGGCTCAATCAGTAGTGGGAGAAGATGAAAGTGGATTTCATCAAGAGATTTTATATATGGAAAGTCGGGAATGAAGAATCCTCTATTGTTGATGCATATTTCAAGGACATTCTGATTGCTGCCAATCCAGCTCTCCTAGCTGAGATTCAGACTCTGCTTGACCAAACTGGTCAAACGCTGAAGGCACCTCCGTTCCGGACTCTTCCTCCTCCGATGACTCATGCTGACAATTTATGCAAGAAGGAGATAGAAGAAGAGATTGAGAATGTCATCTACAGCAGAGGACTGGGCAAGAATGTCGAAGAAGACTTAGTGGAGATCAAGGCCCTGTGGAACAGAGTCTACACAGGTTATGGCATTGAGCTTCCAGAGAAGAAGTCTGCTGACTTCCAAGCTCGCATGTAGAATTTTAAGAAGAAGCCTAGCTCACTTGCTCTCCTTTCTCCTAGTCTAGCTTCATAGTGATAGAAGTCATTGTATTGTAGTTTCTCTAGCTTATATGACATATCACCTTTTGGCCTCGACAATCACACATTGTCTTTACGGCTTTATTTTATCTTTTCAGCACAACTGATCACCTAAGTGATCAGATACTTATCTTATCTGACCCTATGTGACTTATGTGGTCATCTCCCTCAAAATTATTTCCTAGTGATTAACTATGTTTGCCTTATTCTTCTCTGATACTTTGTTAGTACTTAGGGGGAAGAACTCATTTATGATATAGAGGGAAATTGTTCTTAGGGGGAACATGCATCTTAGGGACATGATTGATAACTGTTGAACTTTCACTTGATGATTAGCTACTATATGATCTACTCTAAACTTTGATTATTTGTATCGGCCCTGATATTGTAAGAATGTGCTGGACTTGTTCTGTTATGGTCTGATAAGCTCTAATACATGTCGGTAGAATCATCATGCCATAACTATGTTAACAGAAGTCATACGCTTTGTTATCATAAGTTTGCTCTAATATTCCATTTACTTGTGACTGCTCTGATCCCTTCTTTTTATTATCTTAGTCAGCCTTGATATGTTGACTGGAGCATTTCCTTGTAATATATATTTTATTCAGTAGCTATAGCTCTTAACCTTAGCATGTTTTCTGTGATAGAAGATGTAATAGGTTTTGGCATCATCAAATAGGGGGAAATTGTTGGGATAAGGATTCAGTAGATGATTGATAGATTTGATAGATCTCAAAACCCTAGCTGAATATTGTAACTTCGCATCTGTAATAGCTTTGTCGAGTTCATTTGTTAGAACTCAGTAGGCTAGAGTTCAGTAGCTGTAGGATTCAGTAGAAGACCTCGTACTCAGCTGATGGACTCAGGATCCAAGAAGTCAGTTGGACAATCAACCACCAACTGAATCTGGGCAGGAATTCGTGCCCATGCACTGAATGCTCAGAAAAATATCAGTAGGAAAGTCACTTCAGTTGAAGGTCCGAGGATTCAGAGGAAGTCAACATTGAAGTTTGACAAGTCTCACCAACCAATCTACCTCGACCAATAAGGAGCCAACAACAACCTATCATTTCTAACAAAAGCTGCTCCCAGACTGAAAAAGAGGAGAATCCCTACAATGAATCTACTCACCAACGTTCAAAATAAAGGAGCCGTTTCCCTTGTCGTTTCGACACGTAGCTAGACCTCCCTCCAACGGATCTATTGACCATCGACGACTATAAATAAGAGAAGTCTTAATGAGAGATGACACCGGGAACCCAAGCTATCTACGAACAAACTATTAGGACTCTCAATGAAAAATCCAGTGAAGAACTAGCGTCCAATAAAGAACCCTTTTAGTTCAAAGCTTAGATTTATATATGTTCCCCTTCTCTTATCTAAGCAAGCCTCAGTGTAATATCTTTATCTTAGAAACCTCGAGGAAGTTCACATCATTGTGAAACCGTACTTATTTGTAAGAACTTCCTCTTAGTTGGAGAAGACTCAAACTCTTAAAGTTTGAAACCCCTGTAAAAGTCACTATGACTATAAGTAGAGAACTTGTCCAACACACAGATCACTGAGAACTTGCTCAGTATATGCTTGAAGTTTTGTGTTTGTCCAATGAACAGACCAACTGAGACTTGCTCAGTATAAATATAACAAGTATCCTGCTTTCTGTAACACTGGACGTAGGACCCAGTGTGTCCGAACCACTTTAAAATTTTCTGTGTTGATTTACTGCTTTCTGTAACTTGCTCATACTGCATTCAAAACTGTACTTCATAAAACTCATCATAAAACCGGTGTTTTCTAACTGAGACGTTTGATAGGGCCTACACTTCCGCAAACACACACTCTGATACTGAACGACTGTTCGACTGACTAAAGTCAGTAGAGCTGAACTCAGTAGAAGTTTTTCTTGACTACACGATCTGAAGCATATTTGGCTCTGACTCAGTCAGTAGCAAACTCAGCTAGAGTTGACTTCGTGTTTGAGAACGAAATTTGTATTCAGGTGTATTCACCCCCCCCCCTCTTCTACACCTGAACCACGTCTCAGGACCAACAACTACTCAAGAACATAATAAGATGTAGGCATGGATTGGAATTAAAGAGGTAGGTATATAGCTTGGTCTACGGGTGCACAAGTAAACGTCCACCTGAGTGGCTTACGAGTGTGATCTCTAGGGCTATTCGAGTATTTAACATCATTGGTTTTTCAAACGGTTACAATGATGGTTAATTACGAATTATGTGCAAATATTAATTGCATACATGCTTTTAAATTATATTTTTCAGATATGTCTGTTCGAATATTTTTCAAGTTCCTAAGTCTCACCAACCAAACCTTAACGGGTTTAACAATTTAAAATAATTTCATAAAGATTGGAAGAGAACCCTTACACTATTGTTCCAAACTGAGAAAATAATATATGTTCTCAGTACCCCTAAGCCTGAACTCCCCGATGAAGGGGCGACGGAATCAGAGAAGTGGATGTAAGATAATGACAAGACTCGTTTTGTCATTCTATCTACAATGATCGATTCTCTTGCTTCATAGTATGAAAACACGCCCCTTGCGGGAGTGATATGGGATTCCATGGCTGAAAAGTTCGGTGAGACCAATAGATATCAGAGATTCCATCTCTTAAGGCAGGTTACGACCTGCTCTATGGCTGAAGGTGTATCCGTGCAGGATCATATTTTACATATGATCGAGCTACTAGATCGGCTTGCAAATGTTGGTTGTATCTTGGAGATTGGCATCAAGATAGATATCATTCTGCATTCACTAAGTCATACGATAACTTTCGCCTAAATATAGTGATGTCAAACAAAAACTACACTCTGAATGAACTTTCGAGTGAGTTAATCACTACAGAAGGAATCATGGATATGATTAAATATAAGGGAACCCAAGTCTTGAACACTACTAGCAGCTCAAGGAACCCTCCGAAAGGTGGATTCTAGAAAAAGTGCAAGAAGGCTACAAACGTCAAGAAGAGTAGTGGGAGCACGAAGTTAACACCTACCAGAGGGGTTCAAAAACCTAAGGGGACATGTTTCAAGTGTGGTAAGGTTGGACATTGGAAAACTGAATGTCCAAACTTCAAGGCAAAATAGAAAGAGAGGCAAGTCGCTCTAGTAACTGAAACTGTTTTGGTTTCCTCTTCTACCCACGAATAGGTAGTGGATTCGGGGGCAACTGATCATGTTTGTCACACCTTGCAAGGTTTGTTGCAGAAAAAGCAATGGAGCGATGGCGAGGAGGTAGTCTCAATGGGCAATGCATCTAGAGTTCCTGGAATTGCCATTGGAGATTTACATCTATCTTTTAATAATTCCGTTTTAGTATTTAAAGATGTTTAATATGAGCATGAGTTTAGGCGAAACATTATTTCTGTTTCAAAACTCTACTCCGTGGATGGTTACAAATCACGTTTTCATAGTGAAATTTCTATCATGAAAGACGATGATTTTATCTGTGTTGGACCATTAAACGAATCATTACATACTATTACTTGTAAACCGCATAATTCTATTAATGTCGCATCCTCATCATCAAATCCTAAGAAGAGGAAGGTAAACCAAACTTATATGTGGCACTTAAGACTAGGTCACATCAATCTAAATAGGATTCAAAGGTTGGTGGAATATGGATCATTGGAGTCCCTCCATGTTGAACCATTTCCAACTTGCAAACCCTGCTTAGAAGGAAAGATGGTGACTAGGCCTTTCAAGGCAAAGGGTTATAGAGCTACAGAAGCATTACGTTTGACACATTCTGACTTGTGTGGGCCTATGTCTATACAAGCTCGTGGAGGGTATGAGTTCTTCGTCACATTTACTGATGATTACTTGAGGTATGGATATGTTTACCTTCTTCACCACAAGTCGGATTGCTTTGAAACCTTTAAGGAATTCAAGGCAGAAGTAGAGAAGAAGTTAGGTAAAGGAATCAAAATACTGCAATCTGATGGTGGTGGGGAATACCTATCCAATGAGTTCAAGGACTACTTGACAGAATGTGGGATTACATCCCAGCTGTTGGGAGATGATTCAGTCTTCTCACAAACTGTTGAGACATAACTCAGTAGCCCTGTGCTCTGAATATTTACTGAAGATTTGAAGATCCCAAAATCCTATCTTGGCTGATGAACCATTCAATGTAACCTGTTCTATTTATTCTCTGAGGATTCAGACTTAGTAGACACTCTGCATCTGGTTCAGGCGCTCAGTAGATTACCTGCCTCAATACCAGAAGTAGAAGACTCATTGATACTGAACTCAGCAGGAGCAGTATACTGAAAGGGGTCAGTAGAACTGAACTCAGCAGGAGTAGTTCACTGAACTCAGAGTTGATCTTAAGTAGAGCCGCCACAGCAGGAGCATGCTACTGAATAAGAGATCAGACTCAGCAACGGCTGGACAATCTTCTGTCTGTCAGATTCACTAAAGTCAAATCAGCAGAGTCAATACGAGGAAGAGAGAAGTCAGCTTTAGATCTCCTTGAAGTCTGTTCTGTCTCACCTACCTTCCTGAACCTAGACCAATGACGAGCAGCCACCTGTCCTATATATGTTAAAGCTGTAAGTCAACAACTTTCCAGAAATAGAGGGAAAGGACACTGCAACCATACTTTGAAAGAGCCGTTAGCTACCTAAAAGAGAGAGACAATGGATCGTCGTCTCCAACGGATCTATCCTTGTCTCTGCTCTATAAATAGAGGGATAAAATCAAATTGAAGCTCACCTAGAAATCGAAGAACATACAGAGCATTCAGAGAGCAACTCATAAACGTCCTAAGTCTTTCCGCAAGTAATTCGAAGAAGTAATCTCTGGCGAAAGACGATATACCCGCTCATAGGGAACCAAGCTGAACCAGAATTACATAGCCTCTAGTATCCAAGCGATTGAACACGAACCCAAGTCTATACTTACTCGTTCGTTGCTCTAGAAGCCACTTTCTCGTTCCCTATCCCTCTAACCTAAGCTCAGTCGATCATATCTATAGCTTAGACAAAGGAGTTCATAGTCGAACTGATCCTTATTCTAAAGGACTCCTTCATAGTTGGAGAGTTTTTCAAACACTTAGTTTGATACCCTATAAATTGAGACTTGCTCAGTATAAATCTCAAGACCAGAGTTTGTCAAGTGTACAAACCTGAAGAGGATAGATTCATCCAAGTCAGCTCTACTGAAGGCTATTAATCTAGAGCACGACAAGCGATGGACTTCCTACACCGATGTAGCTGGATATGTTGCAGCCTTTCTAGACTTGATCAGAACAACCATCGAGGGGCTGTATACCAAAGTGACCGCCTTGGGAATAATAATAGATGATACTAAAAAGGGGAAAAGTAGTAGGTCTTCTCAACTACTGACCCTCTTTAAAGCCGAAGAGGCAGGTCCCTTAGCTGCAGCAGCAAGTAAGGGGGAAAGAAATGAAAGGAAAGAGAAAGATGTTGAAGGCTCAGGAGAGCCTACTGAAGAAGCAGTTGCTGATGTGACTCAATATCTGGAAGCTCTACCTGAAGAAGAGCGAAGAGACAAAGCCAAAGTCAGCAGCAGCTAAAGCCATAGCCAAAGGCAAAGGCAAAGCTCCAGCCTCTCCTTCTCCCTCTCCTCCTAAGCAGCTCAACTTCAAGATGCGTGAAGAGCAGATAGCGCATGATGAGCAGCTCGCACCGGATGAGAAATCAAATTTTGGAGTAATTGAGTCTCTGTTATGTAGCTTATCCTTGTGAGCTAGAAAAAGAAGATGCTCAGAAGGCCAAGGCCAAGAAAGGCGTACTGATCCATACTCCAGTTCCTACTCGAACTAGATCAGTACATCCTAGACAATCAAGGTCTTCAGCGGCAAAGACACCGACTAAATCCAAACAAGCTGAGAAACCAAAGCCTGCATCTCTTAAGTCAAAATCAGCAGAGCAGAGCGACTCAGACCTGAAGTTTATCACCACCACAACATTGTCGAAGAGACAAGAAGTTTAAATGAAAGAGCTGTGGGATAGCTATGAGCGAGGACTAGACAGAACAGCTAAGGCTAAATAGTTCAGAGAAGCGAGAGAGCGGATACGTCTTGCTGATCTGGAGGCTCTCAGGCTAAGAACTGAGAGAGTTCCTAAGAAGGACAGGAGCATCCTTACCACTTCAAAGTTTTTGAGAAGAAGGGAGTCTGTCAATGAGGTGAAGAGGACTATTTTCAAGAGGACAAATGAATGGGTACCACAAAATATCAACCAGAGATGGGAGCAGATCAAAGTGGACTTTATCAAAAGACTCTATGTCTGGAAGATTCTGAATGAGGAAGCTGATCCGGAAGATGCCTTCGCAGATTTTCTTAAACATATGGATCCTCATCTCTATGCTGAGATTCAAACCCTTCTGGAGCAATCCGGTCAGTTACAGAAAGCAACTCAGTTCAGACCACTACCTCCTCTTATAACGCACCAAGGCATTTTATGCAAAAAGGAGATTGATAGAGAGATCTTTGATGTCATCAACAACAAGTGTTGGGAGATGATTCAGTAGTAGATTGTCTAGAAGATTTGGCAGCTCCCAAAACCCTAGTTTGATAGGTGAACTATTCCTTTGTAATAGTAATGCCTTGGTCTCTGAGAGTTTCAGACTCAGTAGACTTTCCTTCAGCATGGTCCAAGCTCAGAGTTTTGTTTTGCTGATCCTCAGCAGACTATCCCCTAAGTACCATGGAGTGAAGACTCAGTAGTGTTGGACTCAGCAGGAGCAACATACTGAGTGGTGTTCAGATTCAGTAGTGCTGGACTCAACAGGAGGAGCATAGTGAAAGAGTCAGTAGAACTGGACTCAGCATGAGTAGTTCACTGAACTCAGAGTCGACCTTCAGTAGAGCTGGACTCAAGCAGAGTATACCACTGAACCCCAGGTCAAAATCAGCAACGGGCTGACAGTCTCCTTGATTGTCAGATGATCTTCTAAGATAAATCACTAGAGTTGTCCGAGGTTGTATGCATCAGAGAAAGTCAGCTTCATTATCTTCCTCTAAGTCTGTATGTCTCAACTACTTTCTACACCTCGACCAATGACAAGCAGCCAGCTGTCAAAGTTTTGGTAAAAGCTGCAAGTCAACGACTTTCCTGAAATGGAGGAAAAGACTCTGCACGATTTCTAAAAGTGTCGTTAGCTACCCAAAGAGAGTGATATGTGGACAGCTCGTCTCCTACGGATCTATCCATAGCTCACCTCTATAAATAGAGGGAAAATCAAATTAAAGAAATATCGTACACACGAAACATACGTTCATCGAACAAACAAGTCACAAGCTTTCTGCAAGAACTTCAGTGAAATACTCAACGCGAAAGGCAACTACTTTGCTTTAGGGAACCAAGCTTAATAGAATCAAAGCCTCTAGTATCCAAGTGATAGAACACGAACCCAGAGAGATTATTCCTCATTGTTCATCACTCTAGAAGCCATTTTTTTTCCCTTTTTCCCTCTAACCTAAGCTCCACTGAAAATATCCATAGCTTAGAATCAAAGGAGTTCATATCTTGAACTGTTCTTATTTTTAAGAACTCCTTCATCGTTGGAGAATTTGTCAAACTTTATAGTTTGATCCTTGTAAACTGGGACTTGCTCAGTATAAACTTCGAGGCCGTGTTTGTCAAGTGTACAAACCAACTGAGACTAACCCTGTATAATAAAATAGCCTCCTGATCTTTTTAGGACAGTGGACGTATGATTGTTTGATATCCGAACCACTTTAAAACCGCTTTGTTCATTTACTGTTGCATTGATTTCTTATTCATACTGAAAACAATTTTAGAAAATCATACAACAGAGTTTCAGCAAAGCTTAACTGAGTGCACTAATCCAGCTGAAATAGTTTTAATAAAAACTATTTCAACTCAACTGAATTGGGCCTACACTATTCCGCACGCTACTGAACTCTTACTAAACGGTACTGAATTCCGACACTAGTCACCTAGCAGGCCTCAGTATAATCAGTCACTCTATCCAAGCGATCCAGAACAGCTTGCCGGTTTACTGAATTTATTCAGTAGACAACCTCCTTAATTAGAATGTTCGCGTTTTAAGCTGAGAAAGTTTTCAGGTGTATTCACCCCCCCCCCTCCACCTGAACGTTTATCTCGGGACCAACAATTGGTACCAGAGTGGGAGTTCTTTAAGACTCTTGTTATCTGAAACTGGTCTACTTGAACGGATTCTGAAAACGTTTTCACTGCATATCATTCTTCATTCATATTATTACCTAACATGCCTGATATGTCAGGAATCAGGATGGTACCCATGTTCTCAGTAGAGAGCTATGGGGTATGGCGAGTTAGAATGGAAGCTCATCTGACTTCCCTCCATGACATTATGATAGAGGTCTTGGAAGACGGACCTATCGTACACATGATCGATAGTGTTGATATCCAGGATCCAGCACAAGGAGGTGGAATGGTAACCGGGAAGAAGGTTCCAAAAGACTGAAGCCTTTTCACTCCAGAAGAGAAGAAGCTTCACAATCTTGACCGGGTTGCTAGAAATGCCATACTGACCACCTTGAGCGACTCATATCTCGAAAGAGTTCCAGACTGCAAGTCAGCGAAAGAACACTGGGACGTTTTAGCGCTACTGAGTCGGGGGACTAAGAAGAACAAAGCTAACAAGTTAGCGCTGGAACTGAAGAAGCTGGAGAGACTATCACTCATGCTCGGTGACACGATTGAAGATCTTAATGTCAGATTTACGGATCTGATGAATACTATCAATGGGCTGGGAAAGACGTTCTCCAACCGAGAGATGAATCTCAAAATGTTGAGAGCATTGCCAGATGGATATTAGACTCCCTTTGCTACATTGCTTAGACATTCTGATCTTGATATTATTTCTCCTGATCATATATTTTCATAATTGAAAGCTGAGGAGTTCGAGTTCGGTCTACCACAGAGGAAGGAACGAGCTGAAGCTAACACTCAGATAGACCATACTTTTAAAGCAACAATCAGCCCAGCAGCTCCAGCATCTACCAAAGCTGAGCCTTCAACCAGTGACCTACAAGAAGGAAGCCTAGCTAAGCGATATGCACTGCTTGCCATCAAATATCATAAGGAAAGGAGCGGCGTAGAAAACTTTCCAGAGTCGTCAGAGACTCAAAGAGTAAGTCTGAATACTCACCTAAACGCACTCCTGAACCACATACTTCTAAATGCAGGAAACAAGAGGATTCTGCACAGTCGAAAGACCGTGAAAACAGATAGGCAGAGTTGCCTCCTGGTATAACTGCAAGAAGCCAAGACACTACTAGTAAGACTGTCCTGGGCTCAGCACAGATGAAAGAGCTGCAAGAAAAGCTCGAAGGGAGAAGTTCATCAAGAAGCGACAAGCCTACATTGCTGGTGAACTCTCAAATGACTCAGATGAAGTCGATTCCTTCATGGATTCATTAGATGATGAAGCTGCCTTTATGGACCAAGAGCTTGAAGAAGATATTGAAAAGTGTCTAATGGCAGGAGAAGAGGATGAGGTAAACTCTCACGAACCATTTAACTCTTCTTCACACTGCACACAAGACACTATTTTAAGTGCAGATGAGAATCTGGACGTCGCGATTGCCTACGAAGAACTACTCGACGAGCAGATTCAGATGAGTCTGCAGCTCAATAAGACTCTTCAGGAGTTGGATGCCCTGAAAGTGGAAAAACGGAGACTTTCTCAAGAGAGTCATGTTTCTACTGAGTCAGAAGGACTTGTTTTGAGACTCAAGGATGAGATTAACTCTCTGATGGCCAAGTCTCAACAACAAGAACATCTGATTTCAGTATTGACCAAAGACTTGACTCAGAAAGATACTGAACTGAGTCTACTGAAGCAGAAGTTCACAGGACTTCAGACCGAGCATGAAATTCTCAAGAAGAGTGACGATGTCTGGAGGAACCTGATCATTGCATTATATGGGAGCTGAGAAAAAGCTTGAGGCGATGCTAGCTAACAACAAGCCCAAACACTGCAAGAAGGGACTCAGATTCAGCCAAGGAGCCTCCACATCTGCCCCCACACGCTCAGAAAATAAGCTAACTGATAGGTTTGTTCAAGGGGAGATGATCAATGCCGAATTACTGAGCCCCCTAGCAAAGAACAAACAAAAGATAAAAGCACCTCATCCTATCTATCAGAAATCTGACAAAAAGATTAGCTCAAAATCACCCCAGTTCAGTCAAGGGGGAACCAGCACAGTCAAATGGGCTGATCAGTATGAACCACCACAGCTGACACATCCACCTCAATATGAGTCGTATTATTATGATCCTATAGTGAGAAGGGGTTCCAAGAGTCAGAAGAAGAAGAAAAAGGTTGTTCAGAAGGCTAAGGTCAGCAATCCACCACCTCAGAAGATCAGGACTCCTGAACCTGTACAGCCTCAGAAGTCAACATCAACCAGTCCAGTGGTGAAGTATGTTGATCAGAGTGGAAAGAAAATATCTGAGACCACCTGGGTCGTAAGACAAATTTGGGTTTCCAAAAGTAATGCTTAAGGACCCAAAATCAAAATTAAAGGGTACCTGAATATAATTATGTTTTGCAGGTGCACAGGGACCCATGGTACATGGACAGCGGATACTCAAGACACATGACATACCAGAGGAACCTACTGAAGAATTATATTACTGAAGAAGGACCCAGAATCGAGTTTGGAGATAACGCAAAAGGCTATACCAGAGGCTACGGAACACTCAGGATTGGAACCACCACAGTTCCAACATTATCATATGTTGAAGGACTTCAACATAATCTTCTCTCTGTTAGTCAATTTTGTGATAACTCGAATAGAGTGATTTTTTACACTGGTTTCTGTGATGTCATTGACAAATCTACATGGAAAACAGTGTTATCAGGTTCGCGCAAAAAGAACATATACATTGTTGACTGGAAATCAGCAGAACCTGAAGCATGCTTGCTGGCGAAGAACGACAACAGAACGGGGTGGCTCTGGCACAGAAGACTCAGCCATCTCAAGTTCAAGACACTCAACAAGCTTGCTAGAAACGCTCTAGTGAGAGGATTGCCGAATGAAGTGTTCAGCAAGGACACTCAGTACGAGGCATGCCTGAAGAGAAAGTAAACAAAGAAACAAAATCCACCAGTTCCATCACCTTCCACGGATGGAATCCTTCAGCTCCTGCACTTGGACTTGTTCGGTCCAGTCTCTCCTATGACGATCAGAGGCAAGAAGTATGCTTTAGTGGTCATTGATGACTACTTGCGCTACACATAGGTCATATTCGTTGCCAACAATTCTGACGTCAGAATAGAGTTGCCTATGCTTCTGAAAAATCTCGGTGTCGAGAAGAACACCGAAATCAGAAAGATTCATTCAGACAGAGGAACAGAGTTCCTAAATTCAATGATGGAAGAATTTTGCAAAACTGAAGGAATAGAGCATGAGACGTCTGCTGCAAGCACGCCTCAACAAAATGGGATTGTTGAAAGAAAGAATAGAACACTCAAAGAAGCAGCAAGGACCCTGCTCGCAAATTCAGGACTCCCATCTAAAATCTGGACAGAAGTGACTGATACTGCATGTTATACTTTGATTAGATCACTACTGACAAAGCAACATCAGAAGACACCATATGAACAATGGAACGGTAGGAAGCCTTCTTATCTTATTTCCATATTTTTGGGTGTTCGTGCTTTATCCACAATAATAGAAAGGATCAGTTAAAGACTTCTGATAGCAAGTTAGACTAAGGAGTCTTCTTAGGATACTATCGGGTCAGCAAAGCCTTCAGAGTTTTTAACTACCGGACCCTTTGTATGGAGGAAAGCCCTTATGTTATCTTTAATGAGTTTGCTACTGAGAACAGGAGCAGAAAATCAAATTCATAATCTGAGGACATCAGTAAACAACTACAGGATCTAAGCTTAAAGGATAATGTTGAAAAGATCCAGCTTTGTTGGGATGATGATTCAGAAGAGGATAATGAAGTTAAGACTACTGAATCATAGCCAGCAGCAAACGTAGTTGAGCCGATTAATTCTACTTAATGGAATCAATCCTAGGTAACTCAATTGAATGAAGAAACCCAAGTGGTAACGTAGACCTCTACTGAGAATAACAACTCAGGGGGAACAAATGACGTTCTTGAGCTTAATGCCCCTGAACCTGGTGACTTATTAGACCCAACTCTTGTCACTGAATTGCTTCAATCTCAGAATAGTACAACTGAAATGCCTAAGTCACCTACTAGATGTGTAGAACAAATTTTAGATGAAGAGATAAGACATCGTCGATCATGGCTGGATGCTCACTCTTCAGACCTTATCATTGGAGATCCTTCAGCAAGTATAAAAACAAGATCTAGATTCTGTCAGGGAGAAAGTGCTCCATATTCCTGCTTCTTGTCTACTGAAGAACCTCAGTTAGTTGAGGACGCGCTTAAAGATGCTGATTGGATCACTGCTATGTAAGAGGAGCTGAATCAGTTCACTAGGAACGACATATAGGACCTTGTTGACAGACCCCGACATCAACATGTGATCGGAATCAAATGGGTCCTCAAGAACAAGCGAGACGAAAACAACATCATAGTAAGGAACAAAGATAGACTCGTGGAAAAAGGCTATTGTCAAGCCTAAGGAATAGATTTCGACGAAATGTTCACTCCAGTTGCAAGATTGGAGGCAATCAGATTATTCCTTGCCTATGCAACATATCAACGCTTCAGAGTACATCAGATGGATGTGAAGTCCGCGATCCTGAACGGCGTACTGAAAGAAGAAGTCTATATAGAATAGCCCCCCGGCTTTCAACAGGGACATCAAGTGTATAGACTTAGAAAGACTCTGTACGGGTTAAAACAAGCACCGAGGGCTTGGTACGATACCCTGACTGAGTTTCTTCTTTAGAAAGGTTTTCAGAAAGGCACCGTGGATTGCACACTATTCAGCATTCGTATAGACGACGACATCTTACTTGTGCAGATCTACGTAGATGACATTATATTCGGTTCGAAGAATGTCATTATGTGTCAGCAGTTCGAGAAAATGATGAAGGAAAAATTCGAGATGTTGATGATGGGAGAGATGAATTATTTCCTCGGATTTCAAGTCAAACAATCAGAGAAGGCAACGATCATCAATCAAGGCAAATACACTCGAGACCTCATCCAGAAATTAGGTTGCACATCCGGCAAACCAATCAAGAACCCATTGAACACAAATATGAAAATCGATCTTGACAAAGAGGGAGTATCAATAGACCATACTGAATTTCACGCAATTATTGGTTCTCAATTATATCTAACTGCCACTAGACCTGACATAACTTATGATGTAGGTGCATGCGCTCGATTTCAGGCGAATCCTAAGTAGAGTCATATGGACTCAGCAAAGAAGATTCTCCGCTATCTCAGAGTAACACTTGACATGGGTTTATGGTATCCAGCATATGATAATATTGAACTAACTGCTTATTCTGATATTGACTACGCAGGTTGCAGGATTGACCGAAAATCAACTTCAGGAACTTGTCAGTTCCTCGGCAGTAAGCTCATCTCATGGTTCTCAAAGAAAAAGCATTTAGTAGCGATGTCAACTACTGAAGCTGAATACATGGCTGCCGGAAGTTACTGCACCCAAATCCTTTGGCTGAGACACCAGCTACGCGACTATAACGTCATTCAGAATGAAGTGTCGATCTTCTGCGACAGTTCCAGTGCCATTGCAATCACTCAGAACCTTGTTCTTCATACTAGATGTAAGCACGTGGACATGAGACACCACTTCATTTTGGACCACGTCGAAAAGAAGGATATCAGAATGGAGAAGATCCATACTGACCATCAAAAGGCCGATATACTGACCAAGCCTCTAGTTGAAGCCAGATTCAGAGAACTTTCAATAGATCTAGGTCTGTTGGACCCTACTGAGTCAAGTCAGTAAGAGGAGTCAGGAGAAACGCATTCAGCAAGGGGGAATGCTTACTCTCAGTACTGGACTCATTGAGTACACAGAGATTCAGAAACCAACTACACGAGGTATCAACTACCTACAATGTTCAAATGACAGGTTTACGTATCTCTTTCAGTAGTCAACCCAATAATTAATGTTGTTATAACATTGATTCAACATCGTATTCAATGCCTTAGAGAATGTCATTTATTATAAACGATTTCTTTATATGCACGACATTCTATGCTAAGTTTGTTGAGCTCTGCTTTGCATGAAATACATGTCATGTCAACTTATTTCTATAGGCTATATACAACTGGAATTTGACTTAGGCGGCTAGTTACTCATGACTTCATATAATATCGAATCTAGACCGTTCATCTATTAAAGTGGGATTTAAACTGAGTCGTTGATCAAAAATCTGTTCATCTTCAAGATCATATATATCGACTTATAGACTCTGAAACCGCTATTTTTACTCTGCTTAAACCCTAAATCCCTGAAAAACTTAGAACCTCTACTCTTGCAATCTGCATTAACTTTCAATCAGAGATTATTACGGTAAATTTTATGCTTATTAGTACTTATGATGATTTATTGTATTATCCAATACTAATACTAAATTCTGCAGATTCAGTTATGGCAAAGTCGAGCAATATTTCAGTAGTCTCCCCTGTCAACATGATCGAGATCCTGGAGAAGGATAGAGTCTGGTGTGAGCTGATTATGGGGTTCGACTCCTGCGGCATGGATATTCTGGAAGAGGTATTTGATGCACTCAGAGCATCAGGCCTCGAGGGTTTTTCGTTGAGGAAGCCAACATACTTCCTCCCAAGGCAGATTTCTTAACTCTACCTCAATTCTGAGGAGGTAGATGGAGATATTCTTGGCGCGTTCACCATTCATCACGTCGCTGACCCTTCCAAAGCCAATGCTGAAGTTAAGCAGATGTCAGTGAAGCAGGCTCTTCAGTACAGCTTTTAGTTGCCAGACAGTGGCATTAGTATAGCAGGGTACAAGGATGACTTGTTGGACGAGTACTTGGAAATATTCTGCGGGGAGCCAACATCATTCAGAGCTGCGTTTTCCCAAGAACTGTATGCTCCCTCAATACCGTGCCCTAGCGTACATTGTTACGCAAATCCTAACAAGCCAATCAGGCTCCTTTGATCAGGTGTCCAGACCGAAGCTACAAATGATGATGGCTATTTATAACAGAGCCAAAGTCAACTGGACGAAGTTTTTCCTCAAAGAGTTTCAGACACAGGCCTCTAAGTTCGACAAATCTACCTGGTGTCTAAGTTCCAAGGACAAGCTCTTGTACGGGATGAAATTTTCAGTCATGATTAAAGATTTCTGCGGAGACGACAATGTTACCTACGCAGTAATGGGTTACTTCAACCCTAAGAAAATTCGCTTCCACAGCAAGGCTATTGCCCTTCAGCAGATAGTGGCAGGGGCAGCTGAAGAAGGAAAAGGGAAGAGGAAGACTTCCACTCTAAGCAAGAAGGAGCTACCCCTCAGAAGAAGCAGAGAAGATCTTTTGAGAAGGTAGTAGTTGTACCCCCATTCAGACTGCGAGACGACTCAGATTCATCTGAGAAAACAGTCTCAGCCAGCGGAACAGGGGACCGCACCTGAGCCTTCAACTCCAACATCTCAGTCCCCATTAGATGTTCCTCCACTCAGCAGTATTCCATCAGCTGCGAAGACCGTGTCTCCGATTAATATAGACGACATGGAGACCATTGGGTACGAAGCTGACGTTCTTCAAAATAGAGCCACCCGAGAAGTCTCAAAGGCCATCCGAGAAATCACAAGTCACTCTGACTTGGTGACTGTTGCTCAGAAGGCCAGGCTTTAGATGCTAATCAGATTCCAGGACTGGATCACCCTCGATCGACTCATTCGATTCAGGTCCTGCAAAACTCTGAATTTCGAGGAGCTGGAGATCCGTCAATAGATGGGCTATTCCGAGCAGTCGTGCCTTCAGAGGGTTCTGATCCTGATGATCAGGACCCACCCAGTGATGCAGGCTTTGAGAAGCCTGCTGAGGGTACTCAATTGGAGGAGGGAGCTCAACCCTTAGCTGACCGACCTATCAGCTCCCTCCCTCCAGATTCGGCCGCAGCTGGAACCTCACATGCAACAGACTCGGAACAGCTTGTACTGGAGTTTGCTTTTGAGGTTGCGCCCAGTGCCAAAGGCCGACGATCTCAGATAGTAGCCAAAGCTCTGAAGAGTCAGGGGACTCAGAATGGCCTCCTGGCGAAGGTTGTTCACAGGAGCTGGAAGGAGGCTACAATAGCTCAGAGTAAGGAAATCAGGGCGCTGAACACCTCCATTCAGAATATGCATGTCCTTGATTTCTCTGCCATTCTCACCAATTCTCACGCCACTCAACGAGTTGAGTTCGAAAGTCAGCAAGCATCATTGACGGCTGCCCAGACCTCTCTTCTAGAAACCTTCAAGGCAGTGCAGTCATAGCACGTAACTAGCATATCCACACTGTCTTAGGCTTACGAGCTCAGGATTGCATCCATTCAGCAAGCATGTGAGGAGAAAATTGATTCTAAGCTGAAGACGATTCAGGAGTTGGTCGACACCTCTCATCGCAAGTATGGCAAAGATCTGATAATCGAGAAGAACGACCTAAACCTGAAGTTCGAGAGTATGCAGAAATCCTTGGATAGGCTGGCAGCTGCATACTCTGCCTTGAGCAGCAAGGTAGTCTCGATCCCAACCCAGGTGTAATTGATGATGCCAAAAAGGAGGAAAGGACAATGAGGGGGAAGAAGTCAGTAACTGGGACTAAAAGCCAATCTGCTCCTACTGACCGCTCAGAGACTGAGATGGGTAAGGCCCAGAGTATCTCTAGCGCATGAGATGTAGTAGGCGCTGAGACTGGCCCAAGCGGCTCAGGACCCAAGGAATCAGCAACACAGACTTCTGCTGGAACATATAAAAGAAGTTGTTGAGTTCCTTGAGGAGGATTAAGAAGAGGAGGAAGAGCCTCCTCTGCCTCCACCAATGTCGGGTAAAGGGAAGAAGCCTCTGAAGAACCCTACCTCACTGAAGAAAGGGATAAAAAGATATATAAGCCCAGCTGAGCAGGCCCAAATTGAAGCCGACGAAAAATTGGCAAGGGAGCTAGCTGAGGTTGAAGCTGCCAATAAGCCTAAAAAGGCTCCTACTAAGGCCAAGACTAAGGTTTCACTGAGGAAACCAGCTAAGAGGCCTCCTCCAGGAAAGCTAAAAATTAGGGGCAAAGCTAATAAAGAAAAGGAGAAGGAGCAGGAAGTTGAGCAGACATCAATTGACTCTCAGCAGCAGCAGCAACAAGAAAGAAAAAGAGCTGAGCTGACCATTGATGAGATGATAAATTTTAGTATCATGGCTCTGGATAAGAGAGCTCAACATTATCAGATTAAGGAGTGTAGGTGGCAAGAAGCTCTGGCAAAGGAGAAGGCTGCTGAAGAAGCAAGGGAAGCTGAAAGGCTGAAGCCTAGACCTCCTCCGCCAAAAGACATGGAAATCCCTTATAAATATAGAAGAGGCAAGAGACCGAATAATCAGAAGATACACAGGTGGCCTCGGGTGGATTAGTGGATGCCATGGGAGAAAACTCGGCAGTGGGAGACACTGAAGGCCGAATTCGTCAAGAGATACTATGTCTGGAGATTATGGCCAGAATCTCATAAGAATGAGGCTTTTGCAGACTAGCTTTTCAAGTGTGATATAGAAATCTACAACATGGTCGAGAAAGCCATTGCTGACAAAGAAGACATTCAGACTCCTGCTTTCAGACTATTACCTCCACCTTAGAAGCTGGATGGCTCTCTCTATACTGGCGTAATAGAAGGGGAAGTCAGGAATGCAGCCATTGAACTTGAGCTCGATCTTAATGATCCTGAAGACGTGCCCGAAATTCAGAAGCTGCGGAGAGACACATTCAAGATCTATGGACTCCCTCTGCCTGAAGATAAGTCCAAAGATTTCAAGGCAAGGATTTAGCGGTTCAGAAAATAGCTCTTGATAGTTTCTCTGTTTCTATTTTTGATAGAATAGCAAAAGATGTAATTGTATTGAACTTCCTCATATATATAAATGCATCTTTGTTGTTTGGCCTGACAACACCTTATTGTCTCAATGGCCTATTTATTTAATTTAACACTCAAAATCACCTAAGTGATTACTGACTCACACACTCACTGATTATCTGTGTTTGTCTGTTCTTGCTTAGATTTGATAGATTCTATTTGAGGGGGAAATTATTGTTAGAATTATTTATGTATTCCTTATCCCTCAGTCGATTAGAACTTGATGTATAACTCAATTGATTCTACTTATAATATTTGTAAGGAGTCTGTATCTGATAGTTTGTAGTGTTAGGTTCTAGCATCATCAAATAGGAGGAAATTGTTGGGAGATGATCCAGCAGTAGATTGTCTAGAAGATTTGGCTGATCCCAAAACCCTAGTTTGATAGGTGAACCATTCCTTTGTAATAGTAACGCCTTGGTCTCTGAGAGTTTCAGACTCAGTAGACTTTCCTTCCAGCATGATCCAGACTCAGAGTTCTGTTTTGCTGACCCTCAGAAGACTATCCGCCTAAGTACCATGGAGTGAAGACTCAGTAGTGTTAGACTCAGCAGGAGCAACATACAGAGAGGTGTTCAGATTCGGTGAGGCTTGGACTCAGCAGGAGCAAAGATACCGAAAGATTCGATAGTCTTTGGACTCAGCAGGCGATAAACTAAAAGAGTAAATAGAACTGGACTCAGCAGGAGCAGTTCGTTGAACTCAGAGTCGACCTTCAGTAGAGCTGGACTCAGTTCAGTAGAGCTAGACTCAGCAGGAGTATACTACTGAACCCCAGGTCAGACTCAGCAATGGACTGACAGTCTCTTTGATTGTCTGATGATCTTCTAAGATAAATTAGTAGAGTTGTCCGAGGTTGTACGCATCAGAGAAAGCCAGCTGTCACAGTTCTGGTAAAAGCTTCAAGTCAACTACTTTCCTGAAATGGAGGAAAAGACTCTGCACGATTTCTAAAAGAGCCGTTAGCTACCCAAAGAGAGTGACACGTGGATAGTTTGTCTCCAACGGATCTATCCATAGCTCACCTCTATAAATAGAGGGAAAATCAAATTGAAGAAATATCGAACACATGAAACATACGAGCATCGAACGAACAAGTCACAAGCTTTCCGCAAGAACTTCACTGAAATATTAAACGCGAAAGGCAACTACTTTGCTCTAGGGAACCAAGCTTAATAGAGTCAAAGCCTCTAGTATCCAAATGATAGAACACGAACCCAGAGAGATTATTCCTCATTGTTCATCACTCTAGAAGTCATTTCTTGTTCCCTTTTTCCCTCTAACCTAAGCTCCACTGAAAATATCCATAGCTTAGAATCGAAGTAGTTCATATCTTGAACTGTTCTTATTGTTAAGAAATCCTTCATCATTGGAGAATTTGTCAAACTTTATAGTTTAATCCTTGTAAACTGGGACTTGCTCAGTATAAACTTCAAGGCCGTGTTTGTCCAGTGCACAAACCTAATGAGACTAGCTCAGTATAATAAAATAGCCTCCTGATCCATTCGGGACAGTGGACGTAGGATTGTTTGATATCCGAACCACTTTAAAACCGCTGTGTTCATTTACTGTTGCATTGATTTACTATTCATACTCCAAACCGTTTTATAAAATCATACAACATAGTTTCGACAAAGCTTAACTGAGTGCACTAATCCACTAAAACAGTTTTAATAAAAACGTTTTCAACTCAACTGAATCGGGCCTACACTATTCCGCACGCTACTGAGCTCTTACTGAACGGTACTGAATTCAGATACTAGTTAGCTAGCAGGCCTCAATATAGTCATTCACTATATCCAGGCTATCCAGAACAACTTGCCTAGTCTACTAAATTTATTCAGCAGACTGCCTCCTTAATTGGACTGTCGCGTTTTAAGCTGAGAAAGTTTACATGTGTATTCACCCCCCCCTCCACACCTGAACATTATCTCGGGACCAACAAAATGGGTCCGAACAAGAATGATAGAGAAGACAAGGAAGAAATTAAGGCCCTACGGCAGCGTGTATACTCAGCTTACGGCCTTGATCTTCCGGAGAAGAAGTCTGCTGACTTCAAAGCTCGGATGCAACTCTTTAAAAAGAAGTCCAGCTGACTGTCTCCTTAGTCTTCTAGGTCTTTAGAATAGAATGTCATGTAACTGTAAACTTCTCATCTCATATATAATATCTTTTCTTTTGGCCTTTGACAACTATTCATTGTCATTTGGCTGTGTATTTTCTTTTCCCCCTATCTATATTTTATATTTTTTTTGTTAATTCTTAGAACTTTTTAAGATCGTATTTTCATTTTTTAAGGGAACACTATTGACTATGATAGGGGAAAAATGTCCCTCTATTTAGGAGGAAATTGTTGCCTATATGTTGACTAGATAACCTGCCTGATAATACTGTTAACTCAGTAATGCTTTGATAATTCAGTATGTGACATTGCTCTATAAGTTATATCATTTCTCTGATAATTCTCTTTTATGAGAGATTCAGCATACCTGACATTTATCTGCCTTATTGATTATTGCTCTAATACCATGCCTTGTTTATTCTTGTAATATTTCTTTAGCATAGTCAGTTGCAGTAGTTGTTGTAAAAGGTTTTAGCATCATCAAATAGGGGAAAATTGTTGGGATGAACATAAATAATTGGGTTGAGTTTATATGGTAAGATTTGAAGATCCCAAAACCCCTAGCAGAACGATAAACCTTCGACATTGTAATAGCTTAGTTTGAGTTCAGCTATTAGAACTCAGTATACTAGAGTTCAGTAGCTTTGGGTTCAGTAGAAGAATCTGCACTCAGCTGAAGAACTTAGTATCGAAGAAGTCAGTTGGTCTGTCAATCACCAGCTGAATCTGCAAAGGAAATCAAGCCAGCCACTGAAATGATCAGATGAATGTCGATAGAGGACTATCAGGCGACGGTCCGAGGATTCAGAGGAAGTTAACTCAGTGTACTTTGAGTTTGAACAAACCTCACCAACTCTCATGTACCTCGACCAATAAGGAGCCGACAGCGCCTTACATGCTTTGCCATAACGTTGCTCCTAGTCGGAAAAAGTGGAAATCTCAACAGTGCCTCTACTCAACGTTCAAATTATATGTGGTCGTTTTTCTTGTCTTATTCGACACGTGGCTAGAACCTCTCCAACGGATCTATTCACAAATCAAAGAATATAAATAGAGAGTGTCTTCATACCGAAAGAACACAACACCGAGAACCAAAGCGAACAAGCTCAACTACTCTAGCGAACCTTCAAGCAACATACAAACGAAGAACTTGCTCTTAGATTAGATATCTTTTAGTTCTTCTTTCTACAGAATTATTGTTCCCTTTCTCTATCTAAGCGTGCGTATTGTAAAATCAATAGCTTAGAACTTCGAAGGAGTTCATATCTTTTGAACTATTCTTTCTTGTAAGAACTTCTTCACAGTTGGAGAATCTCTAACCTTAAAGGTTAAGAAGTGTAAAGTCAATATGACTATAAGTAGGGGTGAAAATGGATCGAATACGGACGGATAGTGCTATTCCCATATTTGATTCCATATTTTTTTCTCGGATTCGGATTCGAATACGGGAAGGCCGGATATGAATACGGATTCGGAATATTCGGGATACGAATACAGGGCGGATATATGACGGATTCGGATCGAATTCGAATAATAATAATCGGATAATATGATTCATAAATAATCATCTATTTGTGATTGCAACACATGAAAAAATCACATATACAATATTTAATATTTCATAAAGCAATTAAGCACCATTTCAGAAAGCAATTAAGCACCACTACTTTTATGAAAGCAATTAAACACATCCACCTAAACGGTACCTTTGGTTTTTTTTATTTTTTTTATTTTCCAACCTGAAGAACAGCATGAATCATACATGAATCACAAGATCAGAATCTCCATTCCCATAAATTACACGTTGAATCACTATCTCCGATCCCCATTCCTCCAAAAAAAGGTAGAAAAATTAGACATCTCAATTCATCGCCAAAAATCCGCCATTAAAACTCTGGCTTCGAGGATGTACAAACGAAAAAAAAGGGGAAGAAGGGAGTTTCAACTTCAAAACTATGTCGTTTCCACAAAAAACCTAAAAATTAGGGGGGAAAATCCATTACAGTCGAGAGCTTCAAACGCTAGTCTTCTGCAGCAGCGGCGCGAAGGCGTAAGAAGAAGAGGACTCTTTACATGTGAATCGGTCCGTTTCGAGATCTGAGGCAATGCGGAGGAAATCGTCGATGCTCAGGCCGCGAAATTTCTCCTCATCGTCGTCAAGGAACCGGAGGATCTCGGCGAAGAAGTCGGGTTCGCAGGGGAGGAGCAGACTGCCGGTGGTTTGGAAGCCGAACTCCTCTTCCGCCTGGTTTAGGAAGGCAACAAAGACCGGGAAGTTTAGGAACCGGGTCGGGATGATGAAGTTTAGAAATTGATTATTATATTATAAAATTAATTATTAAATATTTTGAATATCCGATTTCATAATCCGGGAAGTATCCGATTAAATACGGGAAAAATCGGATATGGGCGGATAATGTGAAATCCGAATTCGAAGTCGTACTCATATCTATCATTATAATATTTTTTTTAGGAAATGGCTCGGGTGTTGGTGGTGATGGTCACGAGGATAATTTATCGTATTTAAATTATTATTTTTAGTTTATGAACTTTTCATTGTTTTTTTTTTATTGAAAATGTTAGACTTAATAAATTTTTATTTAAGACTTCCGCTGAGTATGAAAATAAGCTAAGGTTTGCAATGATTCTTTTCCTTGAAAATGTTTTTAAAGAATTGAAATATGCATTTTAAGTATGAAGTAGCGTCCCTTATTAAGTTAGGAAAACTGGGGCGTAATAGCTAGATTGTCTTTAGTTCCAATTTTGTCAATCACCACGTCTCCTCGATTTATGAATTCTCGTAAAATATGGTACTTCATGTTTACGTGTTTAGACGCCTTGTGGGATCTTGGTTCCTTATAATTTGCTATTGCAAATGCATTATCACAATAAATTGTGATCACCTTAGGAAAATTAGGAACAATATCAAAATCCAGGAGGAAATTCTTGAGTCAAACTGCCTCTTTTGATGCTTCTGAAGCAGCTACAAACTCTACTTCCATGGTAGAGTCCGCAATGCACTTCTGATTTGCACTCCGCTATGAAATGGCTCCACCTCCCATGGTAAACACATAACACAAGGTAGACTTCTTCTCGTCTCGGTCAGCCTGAAAACCCGAGTTTGTATAACCCAAAGGCACAAGACTGTCTGACTAGTAAATAATTCTATAATCTCTAGTTCGTTTAAGGTACTTGAGAATATTTTTGACCGCAGTCTAGTACGTTTGTTAAGGATTAAACTGATATCTTGAGACCATACCTATAACATATGAGATATCTGGTCTTGTACAAAGTATTGCATACATAAGACTACCTACAGCGGAAACATATGGTACTAGCCTCATACTTTCTATCTCTTCAGGTATTTTAGGGTACTGATTCTTGGATAGAAAAATGACATGTGTGAAAGGTAATTGTCCTCTCTTGGTCGTTTCCATGCTAAAATGAGCTATCATAGTGTCAAATATAGGACGCCTGGGATAAACTTAACATCCTTTTTCGGCGATCTCGTTTAACCTTAATCTCACGAATGTAAGCAGCTTCATCCAAATCCTTTACTTAAAACTGCTCGGATAACCATTTATTTATGCCTGATTACACTTTAATATTATTTCCAATGAGAAGGATGTCGTCTACATAAGGTGCAAGAAACACCACTGATCCATCAACACAGATACAATATACGCACACCTTGTTAGGAGATGAGACAAAACCATAAGATTTGACTACCTTATCGAAATGCCGGCGCTATAACCGAGAAGCTTGCTTAAGTCCATAAAAAGAATTCTTAAGCTTCCAAACTAGATGCTTTCGCCCTCTTTCACATAATGTTCTGGCTGTTTCGTGTAGATGTCTCTATCTTCTTCAAAGTGACCGTTTAAGAATGTGGTTTTGACATCTATCTGTCCGATCTTTAGGTTCATGTGGGCTTTTATGGCAAGGAGAATCCGAAAGAACTTGATCATTGCTACAGGCGAGAAGGTGTCCTCATAGTCGATACCCTCTTTTTGAGTAAACCCTTTCGTGAATAGCATGGCCTTAAATGCCACGATCACCCCATTTGGTCCTCTCTTTCTCTTATATACCCACTTATTACCAACGACCTTGCAGCCCTTGGGTAGTTATGTGACCTCGTATACATCCATATCAGTTATGGACTCAAATTCCGTGTTCATGGCGACTCGTCATGAATATGCATCTACATCTCCCACTATTTCGGTGTAGGTCCAAGGATCCATGGTATCTTATTCATAAGCAGGGAGACGATCAGACATCTCCCAAGTGAACATAAACCGACCAGGCATAAATATCACCCTCCCACTACATCGAACAATGTTAGGCGTTGTGTTAACACTTTGTGCAGTTGCTCGTGGAGATCTATCCTGCACAACTGGCTCTCTGAGTGGATCTTGATCACCTTGTGATTTCTCAAGGGTGATCTCAACTCGAGACTTGTGGTTACAAATATAATCCTCCTCTAAGAACCGAGCATTGGTGCTAAAAACAATATTCTATTCCTTAGGATCATAAAAGTATCCACCATTTGTTTCCGTCGGATACCCTATGAACAACATCACTTCTGAACGTGCTTTCAACTTGTCAGCTTGCTTATTTAGTACATAAGCAGGACAAACCCCAAATCCTTGAGTGGTTCAAACTGGGTTTGTGTCCGTTCCACAACTTGAAAGGAGTCTTTTGTAACGACTTGGAAGGTATACGATTTAGCAAGTATGTTGTAGTCCCTAGGCCATATCCCAAAAGGAAACCAACAACGTTGCATAAATCATCATCGATCGAACCATTCTAAGAGCATTCGATTCCTTCGTTCTGACACACCATTCTACTGAGGTGTGCCTGGTGCTGTCAGCTAGGACGTAATCCCATATTCTATCAAGTATTCCTTGAAATCGTTTAGGAGGTATTCTCCACCGCCATCAAATCACAGTATTTTAATTTCTTTACCAAACTTCTTCTCCATTTATGCTTTGAATTCCTTAAAGGTTTCGAAGCAATCTGACTTTAGGCGAAGAAGGTAAACATATCCATACCTCGGCTAATCATCAGTGAATATGACGAAGTATTCACACACTCCACAAGCTTGTCTAGACACATGTCCACACAAATTAGAATGAATCAAACTTAATGCTTATGTAACTCTATAACCCTTTGCCTTAGAAGGCCTAGCCACCATTTTTCTTTCCGAGTAGGATTCGCGAGTTGGAAATGGTTCAACATAGAGAGACTCCAATGATCTATATTTCACAAACCTTTTGGTCCTATTCAGATTGATATGACCTAATCGAAGATGTCATAGATAAGTTTGATTTGTCTTAAAAGATTCTCTCTTCTTCTTAGAATTTGATGGTGAAGAAGCAACATTAACGGAATTATGCGGTTGCAAGTAATAGTATATAAAGATTCGTTTAATGGCCCACCACATATAAAATCTCCATCTTTCATGATAGAAACATCACTATCCAAACTTGATTTATAATCATCCATGGTGTAGAGCTTTATAATAGAAATGATGTTTCGCCAAAACTAAGTGTTGGTCCCTAGAGCACGTTCAGGTGTAGAGGGGGGGGGGTGAATACACCTGACACCGATTTTCTCAACTTAAACACGAACAATCCTTTTTCAGGATGATGTCGTACTGGACAAGTTCAGCAGACCAGATAAGCTGTTCTAAATCGTGTTGGCAAAGTGACTGACTCTACTGAGACCTGCTAGCTGACTGAGAGTCATAATTCAGTATCTTGCAGAAAGAGTTCAGTGGTGCAGAATAGTGTAGGCCCAATTCAGTTGAGTTAGAAAAACGTTTTTACCAAAACAGTTTCAGTTGATTAGTACAGTCTATTTAGTTTGTTGAAACTCAGTTGAATGATTTAAAGAAGGTTTTTCAATATGAACAGTAAATCAATGTAACAGTTAAGAACAAAACACACGACACAGAGATTTTTAAAGTGGTTCGGACACAAATATACTACGTCCACTATCCCGAAAGATCAGGAAGCTATTTATTATACTGAGGTCGTCTCAGTTGGTTTGTACGCTGGACAAACACTGGTCTTGAGATTTATACTGAGCAAGTCTCAGTTTACACGGTTATCAAACTGAGTGTTTCAAAAAACTCTCCAACTGTGAAGGAGTCCTTTACAATAAGGATTAGTTCAAAAATGAACTCCTTCGTCTAAGCTATGGATATATGCTATTGAGCTTAGGTTAGAGGGATAGGGAACAAGAAGCTGGCTTCTAGAACGACGAACAGCTAAATATAGCTTTGGGTTCGTGTATCGTCGCTTGGATACTAGAGGCTGTATGAAAAAGTTAAGCTTGGTTTCCTATGAGCCAGAATGTAGTCTTTCGCCGGAGATAGATTCTTCAAACTTCTTGCGGAAGACTTAGGCTTTTCGGATTGGCTCGTTTGAATGCTTTGTGTGTTCTTGGTAGTTCGTTTTTTTCGCGTATTCGTGTTCGTTTCTCTCGTGAACTTCAAATTTGATTTATCCCTCTATTTATAGAGAAGAGATTAGGATAGATCCATTGGAGACGACGAACCTTTGTCTCTCTCTTTTGGGTAGCTAACGGCTCTTTTGAAGTATGGTGGCAGTGTCCTTTCCCTCCTTTTCTGGAAAGTGGTTGACTTGCAGCTTTAAGTAGATATAGGTTACGTGTCTGCTTGTTATTAGTCGAGGTTCAGAAAGTGGTTGAGATAGAACAGACTTCAAGGGGATCTGAAGCGGACTTCTCTCTTCCTCGTATTGACTCTGCTGAAAGGTGACTTCAAAGATTCTGACAGTCAGAAGACTCTGTCCGTTGCTGAGTCTGATCTCTGATTCAGTAGCATTCTCATGTTGAGTCTGCTCTACTTGAAGATCAGCTCTGAGTACAGTGAACTACTCCTGTTGAGTCCAGTTCTATTGACTCCTTTCAGTATACTGCTCCTGTTGAGTCCAGTATTTACTGAGTCTTCTACTTCTGGTGCTGAGGCAGATAATCTACTGAGTGCTTGAACCAGAGCAGAGGGTCTGCTGAGTCTAAACAAAACAAAATACAACGTAATGGTTCACCAATCAATATAGGGTTTTGGGATCTTCAAATCTTCATAAATACATTCAGAGCACATGGCTACTGACTGTTTCACAGCATAGAAGACTGAATCATTTCCCACTATTATCGACACTGCTGAGGGTAGAATCATCACCCAACATTTTCCCCCTATTTGATGATGCCAAAACCTAATAGCTAAACAAACAACCTAACACTATGACTTATCAGAAACAGAGCTCCTTACAAGTATTACAAGTAGGACCAGTGGAGTTGTTCTTCAAGTCCTAGATTACTGAGGGGATCAGGGCAGAAGGTCAGAATAAATTCAATCTGAGCAACAATTTCCCCCTGTCTTAACAATATTTTCCCTTTATCTATCAAGTCTATCTGAATCTAGCTAAGCAACAACTGACAATAAGTAATCAGACAGTGAGTGTGTGATTCAGTAATCACTTCAGTGATTCTGAATGTTAAGCATAAATAAACACGGTTGTTCAGACAATAAGATATTGTCAAAGACAAACAGAGATATATTATATATATGTAAAGAAGTTCAGTACAGTATCTCTGCTAAGCTAGAAAACAAGAAAAAGATACAAAGAGAACACAAAAGCAAAGAGTCATTTGAACTGCCTAATCCTGTCTTTGAAATCTTGGGATTGAGATTCAGGGAGAGGCACTCCATACATGCGTAGGCTTCCTGAATCTTCTGTATCTGTAAGGGATATCAGCCTTTGAGGGGATCCTCTGACTCACTTCCTTTTCTGTTCTCAGCCTGAGGGCTTCAAGGTCTGCTATATGTAATCTTTCCCTGGCTGCTTCAATATGCCTGGCCTCTTTACCTCTGTACAAGTATCTGTCTAACTGAGCCTAGATCTCTTCCATTTCCTGTTCTTGTTCCTTAGAGGCAGTATAGGAAGGCTTGTGAGGTGGCTCTTCTTCTGAGTCAGCAGGAGTAGAAGATTTTTCTTTGGAGGTGCCCTGCTGCTCAGTAGACTTTTGTTGTTGTTGCTCCTTCTCTTTTTGCTTGTCAGCTGAGTTTAAGAGTTCTGGGAGGCAGCCTTGACCTTGTTCTCTTGCCTCCAGCTGGAGCTTTGGTTTTGCCTTTGACAGGCTTCGGTTTAGGCTTTTTGGCTGCTTCAGCTTCGGCAATCTCCCTTGCCAGCTTCTCGTCAGCGGCTATCTGAGCCGCCTCCTCCGGGGTTATGAACCTCATGGGTCCTTTCTTCATGGAGGGAGGTGTTGGGAGTTTCAGTACTTTCTTGCCTTTGCTGGCTACAGGAGGTGGAAGAGGAGCTTCTTCCTCTTCTGAGTCCTCCTCGTCAGCGTACTCGGCAACTTCTCTAATGATATCGAGAGGAGTCTGAGTTGCTTGAGTCGCGACTTCTTTGGGTCCTAAGCCACTTGGGCCTGTCTCATTTGATGCTGCAGCTGCAGTTGAGACACCCTGGGCCTCGCCAGTTTCAGTAGGTGCAGTAGGGGCGGATGTCTGAGTTGTTGCCCTTCCTACTGACCTTGCTCTCTTCGGAGCCTTGAGTATCAGCTCCTTGGCAGCTTCCCCCTTAATTGATTTTTCTATTAGACTTTCCCCCTTAGCCAAACTTTCCCCCTTTTTGGCATCAGAAAGTAGGGTTGGGGTTGGAGAACCTTCTTGTTCAAGCTTTTGTAGGAGGCTGACAGATCATCTAGTCTGGCGTGGATCTTGGTCTGCGCCTCATCCGGCTCATTTCTCTCGTTGGTCAGCTGATTGCTGTATTCTTTGGGTGAGAGATCTGCTGTAGCCTTGAACTCTTTCAGCTGCTGTTTAACCTTCTCTTCAAGGGCCTTCTGTACAGTTTGGAGTCTGAGTTCATTACCTTGAGAGGTGGCTGCGACTGATTCAATATGAGCGGTTTGAGCGGCCTTGTATTGATTCAACAATTGATCCTGGCCTTCCTGAATAGTCTTAAGCTGATCCTCGAATTCAGCTTTTTGTGCAGCTAAGGCATTCGTCAGAATGCTGGAGAAGTCAGGGACCTAAGATGAAGAAATGGCTGAACGGAGTCCCTGCAGCTCTGCACTCTTTGCCTCAGTGGTTTGCCGCCAAGTTTTGTGGACGGCACGGGCAAGAAGGCGATTCTGTGTGCCTTGATCCTTTAGTGCCCTGGCCACTATTTTTAAGCGACGGCTCTTTGGGCTGGGCGCTACTTCGAAAGCAGATTGGAGAAGAAGCTGAGCAAGATTAGCTGCCTTCGAAGTACCAGCCACCGTCTGTCCAGGACCAAGGATGCTGAGTGGAAGGTCAGCAGTAGATGCAGTGGGTCCTGACTATCGGGGTCAGACCCATCTAAGGGTGCGGGTGCTGAGACGGGTTGTCTCTCATTCAGCAATGTGAGCGTAGCCGCCCACAGATCCTCGAGCGTGCCGAGATCAGATGGCTCTGAGTAGCCAATCTTCTCTCTTATCAGCAGCTCTTCTTCATGTAGCTGTTCACAGGTATGGTAGAGGACAAGGCGCTTCAGATTAGGCCATTCCTGGAACCTGATCAGCATATGGAGCCACGCCTGCCTCGCTAATGTAACAAGGTCTGAGTGGCTGGCGATCTCCGGTATCATCTCAGCAATCTCCCGGGAGGCTCTGGATATGAGCGCTGAGGCTTCCATCCCGACAGATTCTTCTTATGAGGCAGTCTTCGAGCTCTCGACTTCGATAGGAGACGCCTGTTTCTCAGCAGTAAGGATATTGCTGAGTGGAGGGACGTCCAAGGGGCTATCCAGAGTCTGGACTTCTTCAGTCTGGACTTCAGATTGGATCTCTTCAGCTTGGACCCCTTGGTCCATTGTCTCTACATATTCAGTGGAGACGATCTTCTCCACTGATTGAGTCCGCTCAGAAGACTCAGGCTCGTCTCTCAGCTGAAGTGGTGGCTGAGCAATGACGACCTCTATTTCCACAGTAGTTTCAGTGGGTTCAACCTGGCTGACCTTCTTCAGCTTTTTGGTTGGCGTCTTTGGTGTGGATTTCGGTGGGGACCTCTTCTTCTTCGGTGTTGAGGTCTGCTGAGTCCCACTCGTAGGTGCAGCGGGCCCTGAGCCGATCTGTTAAAGGGTTGCTGACCTATTCTGAAATCTGACTTTTTTTACGTTGAAGTATTTTTTGTCAGCGAAGGTGACTTTTTCAAATTTGCAGAAATCCTCTATCATCACTGAGAGTTTGAGTCCATAGAGGAGCTTTCCTTTGGCGCTCAGCCGGTTAGATGCTTTATCAAATTTGGTGCCGATCGGTGTGAATTCTTTGATGAAAAATTCTGTCCAGTTGATCTTGGCCCGATCATATATTGCCATCATCAGTTGTAGTTTGGGCCTAGATACCTGGTCAAACGAGCCTGCTTGACTTGTCAGCAACTGAGTCACAATGTAAGCTAGTGCTCTGTACTGAGGGAGCATAGCGTTCTTGGGAAAAGCAGCTCTGAAAATGGTTGGCTTTCCGCAGAACTCAGTGAGGTATTCATCCATTAAGTCATCTTTGTAGTTGAGTGTGCTGTGTCCTGAGTTGGGGAGGTTGAAGCTTCTCTGAAGGGCTTCGCGGATAGACATCTGCATCACTTCAATCGCGTTCCGTGAGGGATCGTGTACTGGATGGATGACAAATCTTCCTCTAATATCTCCATCTACTGAATCATTGTTGGAGTAGATCTCGGCGATTTGGCGCGGAAGAAAGAAAGTCGGCCTCCTGGTCAGAAATCCTTCGACACCTGTTTCTCTGACATGAACAGTTAAAGATCAATGGTTCAGTTTGAACGCGCTTTTCAGATGGACGGCTAGGATTAAGTTTTATAAAATAGGAATGATCAAATTACTCGCCTAAGTCAAAAGCCAGTTGTAAATAGCCTAAGTAGTAACTTGATACGACATGTATTAAATGCGTGGCAGAGTTCAGCATGCTTGTACATAGAATGTCGTGTATTAAATATGATCCGTTAAAAATTAAATGACATTTCTTAAAGCATTGAATGCGATGCTGAATCTCATCATAAATGCACAGAATCGTTCTATAGGCTACTGAGTAGAGATACGCAAACCTGTCAGATGAACATCGTAGTCAGCTGATACCTCGTGTAGTTGGTTGCTGTCTCTACGTACTGATTTTACTCAGTACTGAGAGCGAACATTCCCCCTTACTGAATGCTCCTCTCCTGAATCCGCTTACCGACTAGAGTCAGTAGGGTCCAGCAGACCTAGCTCTACTGAAAGTTCTCTGAATCTGGCTTCAGCTAGAGGCTTGGTCAGTATATCAGCCCTTTGATGGTCAGTATGGATCTTTTCCATCCTAATATCCTTCTTTTCGACAAGGTCACGAATGAAGTGGTGTCTGATGTCCACGTGCTTGCATCTTGTATGAAGTACAGGATTCTGAGTGATTACAATGGCACTGGTACTGTCGCAGAAGATCGGCACTTCCTTCTGAATGACGTCATAGTCGCGTAGCTGCTGTCTCAGCCAAAGGATTTGGACGCAGCAACTTCCGGCAGCCATGTATTCAGCTTCAGTAGTTGACGTCGCTACTAAATGCTGTTTCTTTGAGAACCATGAGATTAGCTTACTGTCGAGGAACTGACACGTTCCAGAAGTTGATTTTCGGTCGATTCTACACCCTGCATAGTCAGCATCAGAATAACCAGTTAGTTCTATATTATCATCAGCTGGATACCATAAACCCATGTCAGGTGTTCCTCTGAGATAGCGGAGAATCTTCTTTGTTGAGTCCATGTGGCTCTGCTTAGGATTCGCCTGAAATCGAGCACAGACACCTACATCATAAGTTATGTCAGGACGTGTAGCTGTTAAGTATAATAAAGAACTAATTATAGCACGAAATTCAGTTTGGTCTACTGATACTCCCTCTTTATCAAGATCGATCCTCATATTTGTGTTCATCGGGATCTTGATTGGTTTGCCGGATACCGAATCTTTTGATGAGGTCTCGAGTGTATTTGCCTTGATTAATGAACGTCCCCTTCTCAGATTGTTTGACTTGAAAGCCGAGGAAATAGTTCATCTCTCCCATCATTGACATCTCGAACTTATCCTTCATCATTTTCTCAAACTGCTGACACATGATGACGTTCTTCGAGCCGAAGATGATGTCATCTACATAGATCTGCACAAGCAATAGGTCGTCTTCCAGTCGAATGCTGAATAAAGTGCGGTCTACTGTGCCCTTCTGAAAACCTTTCTGAATAAGAAACTCAGATAGAGTATCGTACCAAGCCCTGGGTGCTTGTTTTAACCCATACAGAGCCCTTCTGAGTCTGTATACTTGATGTCCCTGCTGAAAGCCGGGAGGCTGTTCCACATAGATGTCTTCTTTCAGCACGCCGTTCAGGAAAGCAAACTTCACATCTATTTGATAAACTCTGAATCTTTGATATGTTGCGTAGGCTAGGAATAGTCTGATTGCCTCCAATCTTGCAACTGGAGCGAACGTTTCATCAAAATCTATCCCTTCAGCTTGACAGTAGCTTTTTGCCACGAGTCTTGCTTTGTTCCTTACTATGACATTGTTTTCATCACGCTTGTTCTTGAAGACCCATTTAGTTCCAATCACATGCTGGTGTCGGGGTCTGTCAACAAGCTCCCAAACTTCATTTCTCGTGAACTGATCCAGCTCCTCCTGCATGGCTATGATCCAGTCAGCGTCTTTCAGTGCGTCCTCAACTGACTGAGGTTCTTTAGTAGACAAGAAGCAGGAATATAAGGCGCTTTCTCCCTGATAGAATCTGGATCTTGTCTTTACGCTTGCTGAAGGATCTCCAATAACTAGGTCAGAAGTATGAGCATCCAGCCACGATCTACGATGTCTCAACTCTTCATCAAAAATTTGTTCAACACAGATAGTAGGTGAGTTAGGCATTTCAGTTGTACTATTCTGAGATTGAAGCAATTCAGTTACAAGAGTGTGATCTACTGAGTAACCAGGTTCAGGGGCATTTAGCTCAGGAACGTCATTAGTTCCCCCTGAATTATTATTCTCAGTAGAGGTCTCAGTTACCACTGGGGTTTCTTCATCGACCTGAGTTACCTGGGATTGACTCTGTTTTGGAGAGTCAATCTGTTCAGCTACTTCTGCTGCTGGCTGAGATTCAGTAGATTTTTCTTCAGTTTCCACATTTGAATCATCATCCCAACATAGCTGGATCTTTTCGACTTTACCTTTTAAGTTCAGATCCTGTAGCTGCTTACTGATGTCCTCATATTCAGGTTCAGAGTTTCTGCTCCTGTCTTCAGTAGCAAACTCATTAAAAACAACATGAGGGCTTTCCTCCACACAAAGAGTCCGATAGTTAAGGACTCTGAAAGCTTTACTAACCCGGGAGTATCCTAAGAACATTCCCTGATCTGACTTGCTATCGAAAGTCTTCAGCTGATCTTTCCCATTATTGTGGACAAAGCACGAGCACCCAAAAATATGGAAATAAGATAGAGAAGACTTCCTGTCGTTCCATAATTCATATGGTGTCTTCTTATGCTGCTTTGTCAGTAGAGATCGGTTCTGAGTGTAACATGCAGTGTCAGTAGCTTCTGCCCAGAATTTGGTTGGGAGTCCTGAGTCTGCGAGCAGGGTTCTTGCTGCTTCTTTGAGTGTACGATTCTTCCTCTCAGCAACCCCATTTAGTTGAGGCGTGCGTGCAGCAGACGTCTCATGCTCTATTCCTTCTGCTTTGTAGAACTCCTCCACCATGAAATTAAGGAACTCAGTTCCTCTGTCAGAACGTATTTTGACAATCTTGGTGTTCTTCTTAACACTGAGCCTTTTCAGAAGCGTTGGTAACTCTGTTTTGATGTCAGACTTGTTGGCAATAAATATGACCCATGTGTTGCGCGAGTAGTCATCAATGACCACTAATGCATACTTCTTGCCTCTGATCGTCACCGGAGAGACTGGACCGAACAAATCCATATGTAGCAGCTGAAGGATTCCATCAGTGGTAGGAGATGGAACAGGTGGATTTTGTTTCTTTGTTTGCTTTCCCTTCAGACATGCTTCACACTGAGTGTCTTTGCTGAATACTTCATTCGGCAGTCCTCTTGCTAGAGTGTTTCTAGCCAATTTGTTGAGCGTTTTGAAGTTGAGATGACTGAGTCTTCTGTGCCAAAGCCATCCCGTTCTGTTGTCATTCTTCGCCAACAAACAAGCTTCAGGTTCAGCTGAGTTCCAGTCAGCTACATAGATATTCTTCTTGCGCGAACCTGATAACACTGTTTTCCCTGTCAATAACATCACAGAAACCAGCGTCAAAAATCACTCTATTCGAGTTGTCACAAAATTGACTAACAGAGAGAAGGTTATGCTGAAGTCCTTCAACATATGATACTCTTGGAACTATTGTAGTTCTAATGCTGAGTGTTCCATAGCCTCTGGTGTAGCCTTTAGCATTGTCTCCAAACTCGATTCGGGGTCCTTCTTCAGTAGTATAATTCTTCAGCAAGTCCTTTTGGTACGTCATATGTCTTGAGCATCCGCTGTCCACATACCAAGGGCCCTTGTGCACCTGCAAAACAGAATTATATTTAGGTACCCTTTATTTTTGATTTTGGGTCCTTAGATGTTAATTTTGGTAACCCATATCTGTCTCACAACCCTGGTGGTCTCAGACAGTTTCTTTCCACTTGTGTCAACATATTTAACCACTTCGGATCGGTTCTCGCCGACTTCGAGGCTTTTCAGGTTCAGGAGTCTGGATCTTCTGAGTGGGTGGACTGCTGACCTTTGCCTTCTGCATGACTTTCTTCTTTTTCTGACTTTTGGGTCCTCTCCTGACTATTGGATCATAGTAATGTGACCCATACTGAGCTGGATATATCAGTTGAGGAGGTCCATATTGATCAGCCCACTTTGCTTTGCTGGTTCCCCCTTGACTAAACTGGGTGATCTGGTGCTGATCTTCTTATCAGATTGCTGATGGGTAGGATGAGGTGCCTTCATCTTTTGTTTGTTCTTGGCTAGGGGGTTTAGTATATCTGCATTGATGGTCTCCCCTCGAACAAAACTATCAGCTAGCCGGGTTTCTGAGCATACGGGGGCAGATGAGGAGGCGCCCTGGCTAAATCCAAGTCCTTTCTTGTAATGCTTGGGCTTGTTGCTTGCTAGCATAGCCTCCAGCTTCTTTTCAGACATCATCACTTTTCTTCAGCATTTCATCCTCGGTCTGAAGTCCTGACAACTCTTGCTTCAGTAGACTCAGTTCAGTATCTTTCTGAGTCAAGTCTTTGGTCAGGACTGAGATCTGATCTTCTTGATGCTGAGACTTGGCCAACAGAGAGTTTATCTCCTCCCTGAGTCTCAACTCAAGTCCTTCTATCTCAGTAACGACTTGACTTTCCTGAGAAAGTCTCTGATTCTCCACTTTCAGGGTATCCAATTCCTGAAGAGTCTTACTAAGCTGCAAACTAATCTGAATCCGCTCGTCGAGTAGTTCTTCATATGCGATCGCAACGTCCAGATTCTCATCTGCACCTGAAAGAGTGTCGTGTGTGCAGTGTGAGGAGGAATTAAATGGTTCATGAGAGTTTACCTCATCCTTTTCTCCTGCCATGAGACACTTTTCAGAATCTTCTTCAGCTTCAAGTTCTAGGGCCATGAAAGCTTCATCATCATTAGATGAATCCATGAAGGAGTCGTCTTCATCTGAGTCGTCTGAGAGTTCACCAGCAATGTATGCTTGTCTCTTCTTGATGAACTTCTCCCTTCTTACTTTACGTGCTGCTCGTTCAGTAGTACTGAGCTCAGGACAGTCATACTGATAGTGTCCTGGCTTCTTGCAGTTATAGCAGATGGTGACTCTTTCTTCCTTACTTTAACTGTCTTTCGACTATGCTGAGTCATCCTTTTTCCTACATTCAGAAGTATGCGAGTCAGGAGTGCGCTTTGGCGTATATTCAGACTTACCCTTGGATTCTCTAAGGGCTTTAGTCACTTTTCTGCGCCTCTCCTTCTCCTTCTGATACTTCACGGCAAGCAGTGCGTATTTCTTGGCTAGATTTCCTTCTTGTATGTCAGTAAGTGAAGGTTCAGCCTTGCTCGACGCTGGAGATGCTGTACTGACTGATGCTTTGAAGGCATGGTCGACTTTAGTGTCAGCTTCAGCTTGCTGTTTCCTTTGAGGTATGCCAAACTCGAATTCCTCTGCTTGAAGTTCTGAAAAGATATGGTCAGGAGTAACAATATCTAAATCAGAATGACGTAATAAGGTAGCAAAAGGAGTCCAGTGACCGTCTGGCAGTGCCCTCAAAATTTTGAGATTCATCTCTCGGTTGGAGAATGTCTTTCCCAGCCCGTTGATAGGGTTCATCAGATTCGTAAATCTGACGTTGAGATCTTCAATGGTGTCACCAGGCATGAGTGACAATCTCTCCAGCTTTTGGAGTTCCAGCGCAAGTTTTTTTGCTTTATCTTCTGAGTCCCCCGACTCAGTAGAACTAGAGCATCCCAGAGTTCCTTTGCAGACTTGCAGTCCTGAACTCTCCCGAGATAGGAATCACTCAGGGTGGTCAGTATGGCGTTTTGGCGACGCGGTCTAAGTTGTGAAGCTTCTTCTCCTCTGGGGTGAAGAGACTTCTGTCCTTGGGAATCTTCTTCTCGGTTACCATTCCACCTCCATCTGCTGGATCATGAGCTATGACGCTATCGATCATGGGAACGATAGGTCCGTCTTCTAGAACCTCTGTCATGCTGTCGTGGAGAGAGGTCAGATGAGCCTCCATTCTGACCCGCCATACTCCATAATTCTCTACTGAGAACATGGGTACCATCCTTATACCTGAAATATCAGACATGATAAATAGTGATATGAATGAAGAATGATATGCAGTGAAAACGTTTTTCCGGATCCGTTCAAGTAGACCAGTTTCAGAATAACAAGAGTCTTATAGAACTCCTACTCTGATACCAATTGTTGGTCCCGAGAGCACGTTCAGGTGTAGAGGGGGGGGGGGTGAATACACCTGAAACCGATTTTCTCAACTTAAACACGAACAGTCCTTTTTCAGGATGATGTCGTACGGAACAAGTTCAGCAAACCAGATAAGCTATTCTGAATCGTGTTGGCAGAGTGACTGACTCTACTGAGACCTGCTAGCTGACTGAGAGTCAGAATTCAGTATCTTGCAGATAGAGTTCAGTGGTGCGGAATAGTGTAGGCTATTCAGTTGAGTTAGAAAAATGTTTTTTATCAAAACAGTTTCAGTTGATTAGTCCAGTCTATTTAGTTTGCTGAAAGTTGAATGATTTAAAGAAGGTTTTTCAGTATGAACAGTAAATCAATGCAACAGTTAAGAACAAAACACACGACAAAGATATTTTTACAGTGGTTCGGACACAAAAATCCAACGTCCACTGTCCTGAAAGATCAGGAAGCTATTTATTATACTGAGGTAGTCTCAGTTGGTTTGTACGCTGGACAAACACTGGTCTTGAGATTTATACTGAGCAACTCTCAGTTTACACGGTTATCAAACTGAGTGTTTGAAAAAACTCTCCAACTGTGAAGGAGTCCTTTACAATAAGGACTAGTTCAAAAATGAACTCCTTCGTCTAAGCTATGGATATATGCTATTGAGTTTAGGTTAGAGGGATAGGGAACAAGAAAGTGACTTCTAGAACGACGAACACCTGAATATCGCTTTGGGTTCGTGTATCGTCGCTTGGATACTAGAGGCTGTATGAAAAAGTTAAGCTTGGTTTCCTATGAGCCAGAATGTAGTCTTTCGCCGGAGATAGATTCTTCGAACTTCTTGCGGAAGACTTAGGCTTTTCGGATTGGCTTGTTTGAATGCTCTGGGTGTTCTTAGTAGTTCGTTTTTTTCTCGTATTCGTGTTCGTTTCTCTCGTGAGCTTCAAATTTGATTTATCCCTCTATTTACAGAGAAGAGTTAGGATAGATTCGTTGGAGACGACGAACCTTTGTCTCTCTCTTTTGGGTAGCTAACGGCTCTTTTGAAGTATGGTGGCAGTGTCCTTTCCCTCCTTTTCTGGAAAGTGGTTGACTTGCAGCTTTAAGTAGATATAGGTTACGTATCTGCTTGTCATTGGTCGAGGTTCAGAAAGTGGTTGAGACAGAACAGACTTCAAGGGGATCTGAAGCTGACTTCTCTCTTCCTCGTATTGACTCTATTGAAAGGTGACTTCAAAGATTCTGACAGTCAGAAGACTCTGTCCGTTGCTGAGTCTAATCTCTGATTCAGTAGCATTCTCATGCTGAGTCTGCTCTACTTGAAGATCAGCTCTGAGTACAGTGAACTAATCCTGTTGAGTCCAGTTCTACTGACTCCTTTCAGTATACTGCTCCTGCTGAGTCCAGTATTTACTGAGTCTTCTACTTCTGGTGCTGAGGCGGATAATCTACTGAGTGCCTGAACCAGAGCAGAGGGTCTGCTGAGTCTTAACAAAACAAAATACAACGTAATGGTTCACCAATCAATATAGGGTTTTGGGATCTTCAAATCTTCATGAATACATTCAGAGCACAGGGCTACTGACTGTTTCACAGCATAGAAGACTGAATCATTTCCCACTATTATCGACACTGCTGAGGGTAGAATCAACACCCAACACTAAGGCACATATAAAACATCTTTAAGTAATAGAACAAAATTATCAAAAGATAGATGTAAATCTCCAATGGCAATTGTAGGAACTATCAATCCATTGCCCATGGAGACTACCACCTCACCATTACTCAATTACCTTTTCTATATGAAACCTTGCAAGGTGTAACAAACATGATCAGTTACCCCCCGAATCCCCTACCCATATGTGGGTAAAAGAGGAAACCAGAACAGTTTCAGTTGCTAGAGCGACTCACGACTATTTTTGTTTTGCTGCATTCAATTTGAATTAATTGGCCATCCTATTTAATTAATATCTGCTAGAGTACTCATGTTTGCTAGGCACATAAGCCATTTCGGTGGACGTTTAGTCATATAATTGTTCCACTTTTGTGTAGGGTATAATTAAATGGAGGTCTGATTAAATATTTAATATCCAATTTAATGAAATCCAATTGAACTTTTAAATATAAAATCTTGCTTATAAGCACATAATTTCAAAAAACATGTTATTATAAGCGCATATAATAAATCATGCTCGACAAAAAATTAGCATGCTTTCAAAAGCTGGATTTATCATGCTATTCTAAGCGCAATTAAATAGATATTGCATGCTTTAGCATAATAATAAATAAATTCATCCACGACATATTTAAAAGTCATCATCGGGCTTAAACACACGTAGATCATATCTATTATAAAGCCCGAACCAATTACAGATCTTCAATCTTTGAAACTTGTCGACAAAGAAATCCGACACGTATCGTCATCATCACCGCATGGATGACATGTCAGCTCACCACGTCAGCATTTTGCCACATCAGCCCTTGGACTGATGTAAGGCCTAATATCCTGATGTAGCCGGATGTCCGCCGTGCAGCAAAGCTGCTGCCCCCAACCGCCGGTACATTCCACCTCTACCGCCTAATCTTTCATTTCGTTCACACGATTTCAGACTATAGACTTGGAAAGGGAATGATTCCGGCCACCATGGACGGCTTCTAGTCGGAAATCAATACCTTCTTCTATTTCATCAATGAATCAATCACTGGTAAAAATTAGAATTACGGTAGTCAACTTCCAACGTCAATTCCCGTCTCCACAGAGCTAGGATTAACTCGTGCGAGACATCGACGTGTACCTCTGGAATAGACAAACCAAACTGTAAAACTCATTTGGCGAGAGGGTTTTCACACGTGCCTCCACGCACCATTGGAGGCTACGTTGCCTGAATTTTCTAATTTTTCCAACAGCCAACCAATTCTGCTTTCTGCAACGTTTCAGGAAAATCAAAGACCCAAACGGCTCATACGATATATCTAATTGTAGCTAAGGAGGAAACAAATCAAAATATCTTATCGATTTATTGAGACAAGCTCTCACGTGTCGCCGAAAGCGACGACAAAACCCATAAAGTTTTATGTTTTCTGGATGACCACCTCTGCTTTCTGACACTATTCTTGACAAACCATAACTCGGAATGGATCGTACGACCTATCCTGACAAAGCTAACAAATTGTCGCATCAAACTATCCTAACGGTCCGACAAGATAATGTCTCACGAGCTGCCACACACCTGGTAGAAAGTAGTGTTTCTCTTTTTTTTTACCTTTCCGCGTTGTCGCACCTCTGCTTCAATTTTCGTGCCATGCCAGACTAAAATACAATACAAATTTGTCCTATACTACTCGTGGATTAATCTCACTAGAAAAATGATACAACGAGGTCAAAATAGTGGCACACAAGCTGCCCCAAACACAAAAAATAGCTTGAAGATGAAGGAAAAATACATAATTAGAACCTAATCATGCTCCTTATGCGCAAATCAAAGACAGTAACCTGGCTCTGATACCAATTCAATGAGTTTCAAATCAATACATGCGTCCTTAAGCCACGCTTTGATTTGCTCGCGTACAAGATCTTTAATCTGTGTCCCGTTGCCGGCTTGCCCTTCGGATGAACGAAGAACTGGAGAATCAATGAAGAGTCACACCTCCTCTCTCTTTCTCGCTCACACGTTGGAAAGTGCGTGTGCGAGTGTTTTTAATTGTGAGTTTCGTAAAGTGTGTGTTCTAATAATAACATAATACCTTATTATGTACACCAAGCTCATTAATTAATTAATTCCTAAAATTCTTCAAACACCAAGCTCATTAACTAGTTTAATAATATATGGACTGCTTACTATTTAGCAATTAATTGGGGCAACCAAATAATTCGTTAAGTAATGCATTAAATGCATTAATCCCTTAATAATCCAATGAGGGCGTGAAATAAATACTTTTAGATAAATAATGTCCACATTATTAAGTATGTGGGCCAAACTAGGGATACAATACAATAAATAAAGAGAGCCTCAAATTAATTAATTCTCTATACTCAGCTCAGAGATAAATTAATTAATAAACACGAATTCATTTAACTAGAGAATTTGTGTTGACTGACCCCCTTTATCCCAATTTGAGCATGGTTTTGTATTTTAGACTTAACTGGTCCCCATATTTAATATAGAAAAATCTGTTAATTAATTTATCGCACTGATTGCTTAGTTAACATCTTATTATATTCCTAAGTAATACCACTTGACCTTATCAACACACCTAAATTCAATCAACCTGCGGGGTTTAGTGAGCTAATCATTTCGAACTCCTCAAGGGATACTATCAACCCAATTATCAAGGATATGGTTGCATGATACAGACAACCAATGTGAGTCACAAATAACTACTAACACTAAGATACGTAGATCCGGTGGCAATGGTGTTCACTATAGTAGGTCAAAGTAATAGTTAGTCAAATGAACTTAACTGATGTCTTATCAAGCTTAAGACCACCTAGGTCATAGGAATTTTTGGTTCTCCACTCAGATCAGTTAGGAGAATACATCTCACTGTGATCAGTCACTACACCACCTTAGGTATATCAAAATAGACAAGTAGCCAAGACAAACTATTTCTTATCTAAACTGCAGCTTAAACCGACAACATGTCCTAAAGTTGTCTCATCAGTGATATCTATTTATAAGTTGTTAGTTTAACCAATTATGTAGTCTTCTGTGATTTACAACACACTACACAATCTAACTATTATACACGATAATAGGACTTAACATGTGCAAATATAAATAATCAGATAGGAAAACATACAATGTATATGAATAACATTGTATACAAGCATAAAAGTTGCTTCCAATATACAAAATTCCAACATGTGCGTGCTTTAAGAGGTTTTACTAAAAATCCAATGTTTTATTTCTTCAAAGTGATTTTATGCAGGATGAACAGTAGTCAATAAAACAGTATATAGACACGTAATTTTTAAAGTGGTTTGGTTGCACAAGATCCTAATTCCACTGTTAGAATTACTAGGAGGTCTTGAATAGATTATACTCAGCAAGCCTCAGTCGATTCGTGCACTGGACAAATCACTAGTTATAGTCATCCTAGCGACTTTACAAAGGGTTCAAACACGAGGTTTGAGATTTTCTCCAACTTAGAAAGAGTTCTTAAAATAAGAACAGTTCGAAGTTGAACTCCTTCAGCTTCGACGCTTATGATCTAACAATATATGCTCAGAGTATACAGAATGTGCATTTAATTACTCTAGAGTGGAGAACAATAAAAAAATTCTATGGTATGAGAGTTCTTTGCTTTGTATGCTTTAAGTGTACTAGAGCTTTGATCGTTTGAATGCTTTGTGTTTTTGGTGTCTTCAATGCTTGACGACCGATCTTTATTTATAGTCTTGACCCATGAAAAGATCCGTTGGAGAGGACCTAGTCACGTGTAAGCGATAAGGAAAAACAGTCATCTTCAATTTTGAACATAACTGTAGAGATTCTCTCTTTTTCAGCTTGATGACAGCTTTATATCTGGGCAAGTACAGTGTTGGCATCTCCTCATTAGTCAAGGTTGATTGGTAGGTGAGGCTTGTTCAAACTCCAAGACTGATGCTGAATTAACTTCATTTGATACTTCGGACACTTTAACTGAGTTGTCCTCTACTGACATTATGTGGAAGATTCAACTTTTATGTTGATCCTTTGGTACTGATACTCAACATACATTCAGTAGATTGGAATGAATCTTACTGAGTCTTCAAATACTGAGTCCATCAACTGCTGAAAATAATATACTAAGACTAAAGCAACTACTGAACTCTTTCTAGTCTACTGAGCTGCTAACATGCTGAGCTCAACTAAGCTATTACATTATGCTGGTAAATCATTTAATTAGGAATTTTGGGATCTTAAATGTTATATTAAATCATCACCCAACATACGTCATTTCATGAAGCTCAAGTCCATAAGAAGATTATCTTATCCATCTAGCTCACCAAGAAAAGGACTCTTAGCAGATTTCATTAGTAACAAATTAACTGTGTCGTTTAATCCAGCTTTACTCTTGTATTTTAGTGTACCAAATGGATTACAAGTGTACGACCGCAACTTGTGCGGCAACTGGTCCAGCTTAGCTTTGGATCATTCAGTATCTCTATGTATTAATATCTTTGTAATGTACTCCGCTACTTTATTATGTAACGAAACAAATAGCTTCTGCAGTTTGTTGTGAAAACAAAGCATGAATTATTACTAGCAAAAGCAAACTGACACTTGGATACCTTAACATAACAATGGAATTTCGTAATTCAGTTATAGACTTTTCCATAACACAAAAGATGAATTCTTTTCAGATCTGAAAATTTTTCATTTTATTATTATTATTTTTTTTTCATTTTTAAGATTCAATAGCCTATATGAATACTAAAAGTGGAAAATCTCAAAAATTAGATAAGCCATAATCATAAAATTTCATGGCTGTAAATAAAGGCAGAGCAAATTACAAATACAAATATACTCTAGTGCCTCTGTTAATTTCACTTTCTATTATATTATATATTTTCATGTACAGATCTCCATTCAGGAAATTGCAAGATCCACTACCAGCACTGATCGGTCTCCCAAGACCGCCGATGAGCTGAGTAAGAATTGCCCGACATAACCGCCGGACGCCGCTGCTGGAACAGAGAACTGTCGTAGACCGCGCGCTTCTCCGGGTCGGAAAGAGTGGCGTACGCCGCGTGAACTCGCATGAAGTCGTCCGCGGTGTCGCCGCCGCCGCACTTGGACGCGACGTCGGGGTGCAGAGTCCGCGCTAATTTCCGGTAGGCGGATTTCACCTCCTTGCAAGAAGCGCCGACCTCAATCCCTAGCACATCGTAGAACGACGCCGTCTGGGAAGCGGTTCCGATTCTCTCCGCGGTGGCGTAGCTGGCGGAGACGCGTAGAGTAGTCGGAGAATGCGAAGGTGGAAGGGCAGCGAATTGGCGAGTAAAGAGCTTGTTAGGGACAAAAAATGAAGTGGAAGCCATTTGAGAATTGTTTGGGAATGTGTTATTGTATTTGTGGGATAAAGATATGACTGAAACGTTAAGTTGAGGAGCTTTTATATATATATATATATATATATATATATACATAGTGGTAAGGGGTGCTGTAAGGTGTTCGTATTCCATTTTTATTTTTATTTGTTCATTTCCAAAAAAAAAAAGTTTTGATCAAATAAAATCTAAATATTTAATTTGTAAGTTTGATAAAACCGTATTTAGGTCAAACTTGATGCACAACTTATTTAATAAAATTTATCACTTCAGCAGATTATTACATTGAAGTCAGATTTAATTTATCCTTATATTAGTGAACGATTTAAAATTTCCTGCGTTAAAAAAAAATTGAACAAATTGTTAAAGAATCAATAGCAGAACAAAATCAAACGACAAAGTTTTACTAAAGCATAAACTACACATATCCTAGCAAAACTCCATATTACATAAGTTATTACAAACACGCTGATAAGAAATGAAGTAAGGAAATGAATCTATCTAATAATAAATAGAAAATTACAAATGTAACAGATTGTTTAACTTCTAAACAAAGTGTAAAGTATAAATTACATACAATATAAATGAGATTTGGAATTGATGGATATAGAGGTGGGCCAACGTATTCCATTTCCAGGTCCACAGAGCGATGTGTTGACAATGTACACTGAACTGGGGTGCCTTATCCATATATCGTGGATATGGATAAAAACTTGATTTGCTGACTCCATAAATAAATAAAATTACACTATCTTAATATTAAAATATATCCAATATGATAAATAAAATCTGAATATGAATAAAAAAAGAAAAAACACTCTGGGTGTTATCAGTATTTTGTCCTGATTAGACCGAGTTTGATCCGGTCCACTAATTAAAAAGAAAAAAGAAAAGAAAAAACAACCGCGCGTTCAATTTCTTCCCAAATGTGGGTTTTGTTCTCAAACGTGAATTTTGTTGTCGATCGTGGGTGTACTGCTCTTCTTCATGCATTTCAATTTCATTGTTGTATTGATATTCGAGAGTTCTAATTATTTTCTCTAATCGCCGATTTTCGAGCACAATTATTAAGTTTCGTGCTATTTTCTAGTAGAGAATTTGTGTTTTGAGGATTTCTGTTCAATTATCCAGTTCTGCGAAATAGATTCAGGTAATTGCGTTATTTAGTGCTTCTATTTGGTTGTGCGATTTGGTATACACAATGTTTGAACTATTTGAGTGTTAGTTTTAGAGTGATTCATTCAGTGTGTTTCAATTTAGGGTTATTGATACTTTTAGTTCATACAAATGACACATATATTGAGGAATTGTTGTGCAATTTGAATGTGCCCAATGTTTAAAATTGTTTTGAGTGTTAGTTTTAGGGTGATTCATTCAGTGTTTCAATCTATGGTTATTGGTACTTTTAGTTCATTCAAATGACACATATACTTGATAAATTAACACGCTGTCATAATTGTTGTGCAATTTGAATGTATGCATTATTTCTGACTAGTTGACAAATTTATCCTGCATATTAAAACTATCCATTTGTTTGGTTGAAGAGAATTTGAGAGGAAAGAAAATGGGAGGAGAGAAATAGGAGAAAAAGTAAGATTTTCTCATTTGGTTAGAAGAGAAAAAAGGGAGAGGAGAGAAAAAAGGGTGGACCCTCATTAAAATATTTTCTCTCCAAATATGAAGAGAAAATGAAGAGAAAGAAAGATTTGAACCAAACGACCATTTTAACTTTAATAATATTTTAATTTTCTATTTTAATTTTCTATTTTATTGAAGGATAATTTTCTATTTTATTGAAAGAGAAAGAAAATGAAGAGAAAGAAAGATTTGAACCAAACGACCTTTTTTTTTCTCTTTTATTTCTTTTCTGTTTCTCTTCAACCAAGCAATTTACAAAATACCCTCTCTTCCCACCTATTTCTTTCTCCTTATTTTCTTTCTTTCTTCTCATATTCTTCTCCTAACCAAACAAAGGCTAAGTGTTTCATATGTATATTGTGTGTGTGATAGGTGAAAATGCCAATGATTATAGGTCCTACACAATGTTTTAAATTGTTTGAGTGTTAGTTTTAGGGTGATTCATTCAGTGTGTTTCAATATAGGGTTATTGGTACTTTTAGTTCCCACAAATGACACGTATATTTGATAAATAGACAAGCTGTCATAATACCTGTCCAATTTGAATGTATCTATTGTGTCTATATATGGCTTCAGAACAATTGGTACTATTACTCACCCTAATTGATACATTTACCCTGCATTTTTACACAATGGGTTTAATACGTATATTGTGTGTGTGATAGGTGAAAATGCCAAGGACTAGAGGTCGTGGAGGTGTTAAAGATGTTGATAGTGGTGTAGGAGATGTTAATGTGCCTCGAGACGATGTTCCTATTACTGCAAAGCCATTAACTATACTCCCACCATCTAAACATCCGGTGGCAACCGCTAGGAGCAGACGAGCACCGACAGCCCCCCTTGCAGTTCCTGTACGGAAGAAGAGGGCATTAGTCAATGTTGCAATTCAAAAACAATCTGAAGTTCAACCTACAGCTGCTGAAGTTGAAGGTACATCTGATGTCCTAGTCCAGAGAAAAGATGAAGTTCAGCCTACAGCTGCTCAACCTAATGCTACATTTGATGTACCAGTTCAGAAACAATCTGAAGCCTAGCCTACAGCTGCTGAACCTGAAGCTACATCTCATGTACCAGCTCAGAAAGAGTTTGAAGCACACCCTACAGCTGTTGAAGATGAAGTTGAACCATCTGAATCCATATGTCCTACTTCCGACGGTGATGAAATAACTAAAGCACGTTCGCGGGTTGATATTCTTGCATCAGCTGCAACAGAGCTATTGACTTCGAAGAAAGTTGCAGAAAAGGGCACAAAAACTCCTGCTTCCATAGAGTGCGAACTGCCTAAAAGGTACAAGAAGTCGAAGATTGCAGGAGATGTTGTCTCACCTTCTCACTCTAGCAATCGCAAAAGAAACCAAGCATCACTTGAAGTACAAAAAGGGACGAAGAAGACTATTTCTGAGCTTAGTGATCCTCAAAAAGCAAAAGAGTAAGTAATTTACTTATGATCAAACTACCATAAAAAAAATTATATTAAATACTTCACTTTGTTTTATGTATATTTGTGCAGTGCTCCAACTACTTTTACTGTAAAGTGTAGGCCTGCTGGACTATGCCAGATCATTTCCGAGTTGAGTGATCTTAAAAAAGCAGCCCTTAAAGAAATAGGGTTTGATGGTCTTCTTTCTTTGCAAGGGTTTAAGTATATACAATGGAGTAAGATGTCTTGGTTCATTAGAAATTTTAATCCCATTAGTCGTGCTATTACGTTTTCTAACAACACGACTATTGTGTACACGACAGATGATGTTAGGGATTTATTTCTACAACCTAGAAATGAGGGCAATAAGGTCTTGTTCAACGATGAAGAGAGTGAGACTATCTTGAATGAATTTAAGAATAGACATGGGTTAAATAAGAGAGAGGTGAATCAATCTATGTTTGGTGATATGTTAAGTGGGCCTAGTTTAAGAGATGGAGGTGATGATTTCAAATGCTTGTTTGTCCTTTATAGTCTGTTCAGTTTCCTTGCCCCTGCTAAGAATCAAACAATTGACTTTTCCGTTTTTAATTCATTGATTGATATATCTAGTGTTGATAAGTTTGACAGTTTGACAAGTGCTCATTTGTTATTGAACGATTGTGTAAAGGCATTCAATCCCTTAAGAATATCAGTAGCTGTCTTTTAATACTCCCCTCATTTATTTTCACCGGTTAATGTGGTTGGGTAAAGCTAAGAGTAGTAGCTTTCCCTTGATTAAGCATTGGACATCTGTGAAATTTAAAGAGAGATTAGATCTAAAGGTTATTACTGGCGAGTTTGGTAAGGGTGTAGGGTAGAAGACATTTATCCAGCAGCCTGAAGAACAAAGGATCAAAAATCTGAATCATGCCCAATTGAAGTTGATGTTGAAGATCAAGTTTTGCTGGATATAGCTGAAGATCCGCCGTCAAAAGCAAACCAAGCTAATAATCGAGTGATTAGGTATAATCACCTGTCAGTGAGAAGACTAACTAGGAGATTAAAGCTATGGCAAAGGATGTAAGTATTTTTTTCTGACCGCCATTATTTCTTATGCCAAATGTCAATTGTATCCAATAAATGTGTCAATTGTGTTCAATAAAAGTGTCAAAGCTTGTTATGGAAAGTGTTGATTATCTTTGTATTTTATAGGGGCCAGAATGAGACACTCCTCCTATTGCAAAGTGTCATTGTTTGTTATGAAAAGTGTCAATTGTGTTCATAGAACTGTCAATTGAGAAAAATAAAATTGTTAATGTTTTATTATACAAAGTGTCAATTATGTTCCATAAACGTATCAATCACGTTCAATAAAAAAGTGTCAATGTTGTTATCTTTGTATTTTTTAGGCCCTGAACGAGACATTCTTTCTTTTACAAAATATTATTATTTGTTAAGAAAAGTGTCAATTATGTTCAATAAAAGTGTCAATCATGTTCAATAAAGGTGTCGATCATGTTGATTATCTTTATATTATTTATAGGGCTTGAATGAGACATTCCTACTTTCGCAAAGGGATCTGAGAGTAATTTCTAGTGTTCATCTGGAGAGATTGAAGAAATTAACTGTAAAGGATGCTGAAGAGTTTGAAGGAACATCTCCCCAACCTTCTCAAGGTGCTGCAGATAATAAAGTTGATGATTTTTTTCAGAATCCAGAATTTCACTCTCACATTGATATGATAGTTGAACAATTCCTCAATATGAAGAAATGTTCATAGCAAGCAGGCAATTAATAACAATCATTCTTATGTTATTTTGACATTTTATAATTGACATGTGTTCTATCTTTCTTTTAGTGGGCAAGGCTGATAAAAACACTGACGAAGGGAATGGGGATCACGCGCTTCCAAATGTCAGTCGGTGAAAAGAGCCAAGAACAGACTCATGAAGGTGTTGAAAAAGATTATCATACAAATCTTAATTCTCTGATTACCAGAATAGGAGAAATGGCAGCTGAAGAAGGTATTTACGTATTCTTTGATGTAGTACTGATTAACAAAATCGTCACTCTGAAAAAATAATAATTGACACTCCACAATAAATTGTTCCTGGTTTTACTAATTCTGTACTAATTCGATATAGGCTTGAAACAAACTGATCCATGACAATTAGGTAATGTTGATTGGATTGCTAGATGAGATCATTGTATGTTTACTTCCTATTTCATGAAGAAATATATGAAACAACTGTGAGATCTTACACAATTGGAGAAGGATGTGGTTGATTACATTTTCCACACACATCGACCAAAAATTGAGTAAGTATTTTTCGAATATTTTCTTTAACTATTAAATATAGTTAACATATTTTTCTACAAACAGAGAGACTGTCTTTGCACATGTTGGCCAATTCTACTTGTCATTTTGTGTTATGAACAGCATGACAGATTCCACTTTTATCAACATCAGTGTAATTGACATTTGGAGTCTGTTGCTGAACAAAGCAGAGAAATACCGAGCTCATATTCATTCAAAAAATATTGAGAAGTTATATTTTAATGCTCAATTCTCGATAGCCAAAATTGTTATTTCTCATTTTTTTTATTAATTTGATCTATTGATATAATTTTTTTTTTTACCATAGAACTTTCTGCAAATTCGCACAACTGAAAAAGATTTTACAAAGAAAGAGGAATGCAAAGACACGGTCAAAAACTGTTGGACGTATTGGATGAGACGCATGGAAGAAAGTACTGATCTTATGAAGGCAAATCTGGTAAGAAATAAATTTCATTGTTCTTTTTCATTATAACATAGATATATAATGTGCTGAAATATAATTCTATTTTTTTCATTATAATATAGATATACTTCCCGATATGCTTCAATACTCATTTTTTGGAGTTTTAATAGACTTTAATATGAGAAAACTGCACTACATAGACAATGTGAAGTCAAATTCAAAGTAAAATTCAGATTTCATGAGACTTGTTACAGAAATGTATGTATTTAGTCAATTGTATATATGAATATGATTGAAGTGTCAATTTTTTTCATTGTACTTATTAGTTTTATATATGTAAAGTGTTATTGTATGTTTTCCAATAATTTTTTTTGGGAAATTACTCAACTTGTCGTGTCACCTCAAAGCAGTCGAGTTTGATGAATATGTCATTTGAAACACATTTGTTTCATGGAAGAATGATAGAACCAATGTTGATTGCGGTGTATTTCTAACGAATCATTTGGACAACTTCGTAGGGGTTCCTTACGAGTGTGAGGATTTATTGCAGGCATGATTTTATTTGTGTTTTATATGCTTATTTTAGAAAAATTATCTAATGTGATTTTTTTGCTTATATTCTAAGGTTGGGCAAAGAAGAATGCTTCGAGCAAAATATTGCACGAGGATTTTTCTCTCAAGTATGAACGAGTTGAAATAATGCTTCGAAGATTTGTGTTAAAATAATGAGGTGGTGGATGTTGTTGATTTATTGATGTCTATGAGTTAAGGGAAGAATTTCTTATGTTGATTTTTTTAGATCCATTTGTTGTTAATTTGTTGATGTCTAGATCCATTTTGAATCTTAATGATGTAGTTTTTAAGTTGTTGGTAAATGTTAGAACAAGTTTTACTTCGTAATGCAGTAGAATTTTCTAGTGTCAATTTTATATGTTGTTCATGTCAATCATGACAAAAGAACGTATCAATGATGAGTAGAGTGTCTCTTTAAGACAAAATTACCAAGGAAAGTGTAAATTATCTAAAAGTGTCGATTTGAATAATGTATCGTGTCAATTTTTCCTTTCAGAATACCAATGGGCTTCTCCAATTGCCCACGATGTCGGTGGCGCCGCAGGCTTCGCTTAGATATGTTGTGTGCCCCGCAACTCCACCCGTGTCAAAAGTTACGCACGTTGCAAGTCACGCGCCGCGTCGCGCCGGAAACCGCGGCGTGCTACAAGAGAATAAACCATGCAATATTTACGAGTGCAATCATACCAGCACTAATGCACCGGATCGCATCATAACTCCGATAACAAAAGTGTCAATTCTTACTGATAATCACAAGATGAATACAAACAGCGAGCGTGTTAATTGTTTAAGCTATTCGTGTTAGTTGTAATCGAAGAACGTGTCAATGATGTGCAAAGTATATGTTTATACCATAATTCACAGCAGAGAGCAGAGAGTCAATTTTAACTGCAGTTCGTGTCAATCACTACAAAAGAACGTGTCAATGATGAGCAAAGTGTATTTTTAAGCCATACTTCGCAACAGAGAGCATATTGTTAGTTTTAACTATTGTTCGTCTCAATTATGACAAAAGAACGTGTCAATGATGAACAAAGTTTGTTTAATCCATAATTCACAATAGAGAGCAGAGTGTCAATTTTATATGTTGCTCGTGTCAAGCATCACAAAAGACCGTGTCAATGATGAGCATAGTGTCTGTTGAAGTCATAATTACCAAGGAAAGTGTAAATCATATAAAAGTGTTGATTCGAATAATGTATCATGTCAATTTTTTCTTTCAGACATACTAAACAAAAGTGTCAATTCTTACCGATAATCATAAGATGAATGCAAACATCGAGCTTGTTAATTGTTTAAGCTATTCGTGTTATTTGTAATCGAAGAACGTGTCAATGATGAGCAAAGTGTCTAGTTAAGCCATAATTCATAGTACAGAGCAGAGTGTCAATTTTATATATTGTACGTGTCAATCATGACAAAAGAACGTGTCAAATGATTTGTAGAGTGTCTACTTAAGCCTTAATTCACAATAGAGAGTAAAGTGTCAATTCTCTCTTGTTGTGCGTGTCAATCCTTTAAAAGATCATATCAGTCATACTAAACAAAGTGTTTATTACCAATAATACCAGAAGCTAAAATACTCTTGGGTTAGGAGTTTTGGTACCGAACTCCCTTGTTAGTTTTGAAGATGAAGTATCCTTTACTGTTCTTCTCTTCACCTTCTTTCTTTCTGGAAGACTTTTTATCCTTTGTTGCTTCCTCCCTTTTGTGACTGCACGAGACGGATCCAAGACTTGATTTTATGAACATGAAATAACAATGTCATCAAAGGTGTTTTCCCTCGCAGCAATCAATTCTTTGACATTTGAAATCACACCATTAAGCCAATCTTCAATAGTTTTGCGCATCTCTCTATTTTCTTTAAGATTATGATACTTTCTCATCATTTGGCTTCTCCAAGAGCTCTTTTGAAACTTTTCAAAAAAAAAATATTTGTCTCAATAGCTTTATCCCATATCTCTTGCTTGGCAAATTTTGTTCATTTCTTCTTGATGTAGTAATCTGGTATTTGAGTCACACAATGGACATGTAATATTCTCAAATAATGATAACATAGCAACCCACATTCTTCAAATTTTTGGCAGGAGCAGCCTACCAAAGATCCCAAAGTAGAAAAACTAACATATTAATACGTACTGCTACTCTCATTAGTAACCCGATAAATTTTCACAATTTATTGTTCACTTATAAATAGGAATGTGGTGGAAATCGATGCCAAGCATTCCTTCTCAAATTTTTTAAAAACTGTAAGAGTATATACCTCAGAAGCATGCTTGAGAATTCCTGACAATGGAAAGCAGGATACAGGTCGGGCTATCGAACATTGGAATTCGGCCTTTGATTCGGTACTCCTCCATTGTTCAACTGTTCTCTGAAAGATTTTATAGAAATCATTCAAACTAGTTTTTTTTGCACCAAATCCCAATGCATTATTCGTGCTCTCACTTCTTTGTGAAGATAAAATCCCGGCTGAGAAGAAGTCCTTGTTATAGGCAGTGCTCCATTTTTCTCTCAGTCCATACAGCCTGGCAAAACATTCTTGATCTTGCAACCCATACGATGAAATCATTGAGTCCCAACAATCCTCAAATTCATCTTCATTTGAACAACCCGTCAAACATTTGCTAAATGCGTCGTTGAATCCCTTATCAGACTTCAATCTTCTAAATCTGCTTATTGCATTTTGATACAAATGTCATATACACAATCTATGCTTTACTATTGGGAATATCGTCTCTAATCTATTTGCAATGGCTTTGTCATGATCTGTGAAAATACTAACTGGACTTTTATTCCCCATTGACTTCTTGAACACCTCAAACAACCATTTAAAAGAATCCTCTTGCTCATTTGAGAGAAATGCACATCCAAACATAATTTTTTTGTAATGGTTATTCAAACCAACAAAAGGTGAACAAATGAAGTTATACCTATTCGTTCTGTATGTAGTGTCAAAAATGAGGACGTCTCCGTATATCATATAATCTTCTCTTATCATGGAGTCTCTCCAAAATACATTACAGAATCTACCATCATCATCAAACCTTACATGGAAAAAGAAGTCTGGGTCTTTAGCATTTTGTACGTGGAGAATGTCGATCTAGTTTTGTGCTAGCATTTTCATTTTGGTCACAAAGTTCAAATAATCCTTCTTCGTGTGACCAAGGACTGGCTCGCTTCCTGCAGCTTGGGACATGAATCGGAATGAGTCTATAACCTTTATCCCAGATGAGATCATATCTTCAATAAGCGCAGCTTTCTCACTTGTAATTGTGCATTCTGAACGATGCATGCAATTCAAATCTTTCCTACAGAGCGCATGGTTGTGTTCCGTCAAATGTTGAGTAACTTCATACATTCTATCATTTGTCAACTTGATCTTCAACATAGCTTTGCAATTCGTGCGTGTTATGTATTTTCTAGAACTTTTTTCTTTATTACCCAAAGAAGCGGTTATATTGCTTCGCATTCATTCAGATGAGGAGACAAAGGCCTTCGCAACAATACCACCAACAATATTTTGTATTGAATTTGATTTTCTCACGTTAAATCCAACTTTAGCAGCATTGGTACGTTATGCTTGATACATCTCCTCAATGATGTTACCCTCTAAACCAATCAAAGAACCTGAGAAATCTGTAACATTATCTGTAACAAGATCAATAGAATAAGAGTGTCAATTTTAATAACCATAAGTGTCAATCTTAAAAAGCAAAAGTATCATAATTAAAATAATAACATAATTAAGAAACATAATGAATGTAACACTTTTATGTAATAAACATTTTGAATATCTTCTTCTGTATGAATATGATGACTAGGGTTGATTAATAAGAACTGAAACAAGTGTTCCATCATTGACAATTGTTTGACTATTTTCAACCCCTAATCTGCTACTTTCTGATAGATTGACACTTTGCCCTACACAGATTAACACGAGAGTCACATAAACTGACACTTCTAATTATAAACACAGTTTATAATATGTCCCTTTTTACCTCATCAATCATTTGGCACCATACATTCTATATTCGTAGCGTGAATAACATTACTATTGTTATTGATGTTTGCTTCGAATCCAGATTCTACAAGAAAGTTTCAATTGTAATGAGGCATAGTATTATCTTGTGCGCATGCCAATCATAACGTGTCAATTATTATTACAGGGGGTGTAAATTAATTTCTATAATCATATTAAACTTTAATAAACTGAGTAAAAACAGAACAATATTGAAAAACAATAATTAAACTAACCTTTCAATCATGTTGATTTAAAGTGTCACCCATACTCAAGTAAAGTGTCAATTACAACTACATGAAGTGTCAATTAAGACTAAAGAAACTGTGACCTTAATTCAATAATCATACAAAACTTCTTTTTAAACAGAATTGGAGCATAACAACAATCAGCAACATTAATTAAAGCTTCAATCATTTTAAACAGAGTCCTATTACCTTCAACACTTGATTGAATTTCCTATTCAAATTCAATTTTTCAAACAAATTCGGGCCAACAATTGGTACTAAATTTATGCCCAGCAATGTCCTCAACATTTCATAGCGCCGACTAAAAGAATTTCGACCAAATTCGTGGAGATTTTCGCCGTCTCTGCGTTGCTGCGTCTCTGCGCCGCCATCTCTCTGCCGCATCGTCTCTGCGTCGCCGCCTTTACGCCACCACACGGATAATATATGCCGCCTCTACTCCGCCTTGATCGACGGAGCCATGGAAATCCAATAATTGAAGCTCTCTCTTCTTCAATAAATGTCGGGCCGTCGTTTTCTCTGAGCTGAGGGTTTAATTTTTTTTTTTATATAGTAGTCACCCAAGTTAAACCCGGGTCAAAATTGTGTATTTGGATCATGTTACATGTGCAACATATTCCACCCTAGTCCATCTCATACAAAATATTGCGTACACTAGCATAGATAGAGTGGCAGTGTTTCATTCGGATACTAAATTAAAAAATTTAAACTCTAAATATGATGAAGTAATGTGTCTTGATTCTTAATTTTACAATTAAATTAAATTGAAAATAAAAATTGCATCTTAGTCTGACAGCTTTCTCGCCACTTTTCTCGTTGCATTCTCTCTATCATGAAGTTAATAGTCTTGCCACACCAAAAATAATGAACTAACTATCAAAATTTTATTATTTTCTATTTACATTTTAGAAATTTGTTGAGGCATAATCTTGAATTAAGTAAAGGCAACATAATCTTGAATTAAGTAAAGGAAGAATGATTAATTACGTAGACGGAATTTCTGGACGAAATGAAAGCAACATGTGTCAAATCGGCACAACTCGTAACGTGATGAATCAATGATACGACATCGCATAACCCTAAAATTCAAAAATCTCACTTCTTATTTTTAAGCTATAAATAGATTATTATAGAGTTCATGTGAAATATCAATTTACCAAATAAAAAATTAGATATCTCAACATTTTGAGGGGATCTCCGAAATAACATTATGTAAAAAATTAATTCTCAAAAATAGCATTCTTTAAAATATAATTCACAATTTAATATATATATATTTGCTACATAAGAGTATGACTGTCAATATTATTAAGTATTGGTACTGAAAGGACTAATCTATAATTAATCATTTATAAGGCAGTTACATAATTGAATCTATGGTAAATACCTAGGTTGCACGGACACGGACACGGGACACGGTACGACACGGACACGGGACACGGGATACGGCATTTTTTGAAAAATTTAGGACACGACACGGGCGCTGATATAAAAAATATTAAATTATTAATATATATATATATATATATATTTAAAAATGATAAAGTCAAGTTTTTCAATATCAAACTCATAGTTCAAATGATCAACTCAAACGACATAGTCATAATTCATAAGTAGATAACCATAGCATAAAAATGTAAAATACTAAAATAAGTAAATAATCTAAATACATTAGTAAGGTAAGTAATATTTAATTATATATTTATTTACTTATTAATAATTATATATACGTGTCCCAATATCCCTTTACTTATTTAATTTTATATTTATTTACTTTTTACTAATTTCTAACTAAATGGCCCATTCAACCGTGTCCACTACAAGATTAAATCAAAAAACGTGTTCGTTGTCCCCTTGGGATGGCAAAGTTGGTGAAGGTAGGTAGGCCCGGGAGCGATAGGTCCTGAGTTCAAATCCTATTGGAAGCAACTTTGTGGAGTCTGTCACCTATCGTTAGCGTAGGATGGTTGAACTCTCCTGTGTGGTTTGCAGACTACTGCACAAGGAGCGGGGTTTACCCAGTGCACACCAAAGGTAGCGGCTACGGGTTCCACGTATCAAAAAAAAAAAAAAAAAAAAAAAAAAAAGTGTCCGTTCCATTTCGGACACACAAATCGCCGTGTCCGTTCCGTGTCGGACACATAAATCGCCGTGTCCGAAAACGTGTCCGTTTTTTTTTATGGACACATTTTTGTCGTGTCGGACACGTATCGGGCGCGTGTCCGTGTCCGACACAGTACGACGGGTTTTTTCAGAGTGTCCGTGCAACATAGGTAAATACTCTTCACTACTAATCATAGTTTCAAAGGTGGAGATCAAGACTTATAAGGATATAAGTTAGTTACTTGATCGTGTTGTTAGTGGCATGTAATCATAATCCTTAGAAGATTGAGAGATACAAAGAGTTAGAGAGAGAAGAAAGAGAGTATTCTACTACTGTAATCATCTAATTTCTTCTTGTTCATAGTGGAACTGTTCTCCGATCGCTCCTCCGTGCATGTAGGTGTTTAATCACTGAAGCACGCAAATTGTTGTTTTATTTTGTTCTTATTTTCGTTTATTTCTCTACATGGTTAGGTTTTGCTTTTACAATATACGATCTTGATTGCTTGTTTGTGATCTAATTCATAACAAGTGGCGCCGTCTGTGGAAATCGAAGGTAGATCGGATCAAGATGTCATATGCAAAATTCAAAGAGGAGAAGTTCTCGGGTAAGAACGATTTTGGATTATGGAGGATTAAAATGAAGGCACTTCTTGAAGAATGCTTTAATCTCAAAGGAGAAACATGTTGAAATCACAGAGAAAGTACATAGTATGATTATATTATGGCTTACTGATAAAGTGTTGAGGGAACTTGCAAAAGAATCAACTGCAGCGGCGGTTTGAATCGAGTTAGAAAGCCTCTACTTGACAAAGTCTTTGGCTAATCGGTTGTACATGAAGCAACAGTTATACTCTTACAAATTAGTGGAAGATAAGGGTATGGAAGATCAGTTGGAGGAGTTCAATAAAGCAATTGACAAGCTGGAAAATATTGAAGTGAAGTTGGAGGATGAGGATAAAGGCTATTATCCTTCTGAATGCACTTCGTAAGGCTTATGAACATATAAAGGATGCAATGCTATTTGGCCGTTGCAGTTCTATTTCCCTTGACGAAGTGCAGTCTACACTTAGGGCTAAGGAACTCCAAAGGCAGAGTGAAGGGAAGCCTACACTATCTTCAGGGGAAATCTTGAATGTTAAGTCTAAGAAGAGCAAGTTCAAGAAATCTGGAAATTATTAGAAGAGAACTTATCAGTCTAAAGGCAAAGAAGATGAAGGGAAAGAGACAAGGAAGTGTTATCACTGCAAGAAACCTGGACATCTAATGAAAGACTGCTACACTTGGATCAAGCAACAGTCTTCTAAGGCGAAGAAGCCTGATTCGGCTGAACTTATTGAGCAAGTTCAAGATGTCGAGTCTCTGAATGGGATGGAATCTACACTACAAAAATTATGCAATTTACCGACGGAATAAAAACAGGGGTCGACATACCGACGAAATACCGACGGAATTGGAGACGCTCAATTTACCGACGGATTCCTTCCGTCGGCCACTTACCGACGGAAAAATCCGTCGTTAAATATTGAATTTCCAATTTTTTTTTAATTTTATTGCCGTCGGAAAATTCCGTCGGTAAAAATTAATTTTTAATTTATTTAAATTGAATCTTTACTTAAATTTTGAACAAACATTTACCGATGGATTATTCCGTCGGTAATAAGTAAAGAATTTACCGACGGAAAAATCCGTCGGTAAATTCGTCGGTGTGACCTAAATTAATTAACGGGCAGACGCCCGCTGAACCAGAACCAGTTTTTACCCCTTATGCTGCGCCGCGCCGCCGATTCGCCCCTTGTCGCGCCGCCGCCGTCGCTCCGTTGCCGCGCCGCCGCCGTCGCTCCATTGCCGCGCCGCCGCCCTCGCTTCGTTGCCGCTCCGGTAAGATTTGAAACACTTGCTTTGTGGGCTGTTAATTCTTGATTGTGGTGGCATGTATGTTTCTGGAAATCCATTACTTAATTTGTGTATAAAGTGTTGATGCTGATGTAGTTTATGTGATGAAACCTTTATGGTAACTGTGCTTTGGTTAAGACTACTTCAGCGGTTATGTATGTGAATTACCTTATCCTTTCATGAATTTCTTGCACTGCCTTCTCAATCCCTTTAGTCTGTTGGATTATATGTATAGTTAACAAAACCACAGAATTCCCACAAATCTCACACTGTAATAAACCTTGATTTTGTACTGATGTAATAGAGGGATATGTAGTTATGCAGAAATCTTACTAAAGAACTGGAAAAGAATATGCCCAGATGCAAATAAAAGTAATTGCAATGGATAAAGTGAACTTTAGACCATTTACCAAACAGCAGAAGAACTTCCAAACTCAACCAAAGGATGAATTAAGAAAACCACAGATTTGTCACAAAAGTCACACTCTAATAAGCCTTACTCACACACTACACATTGCATACAAGAAGCAATTTATATAGATGCTATTGCTTTTGATGCTCGTGTGTTTACATAGGATTGGAGTGAGTCTAGAACTTTTAGTGAACAATATTAATCAGGATTTGAAATAATGAGTCGTTCGTGGATGTATACACGGTGGGCAGTAAATGGTTCATTGAATCCTCAATTTGTGAATGACATTGAGGATTTCATTGATTGGGCAAGTAGTCAGACAGCTTATACGGACGGGGAAAAAATTAGATGTCCGTGTAAAAATTGTTAGAATAAGCTGTTTTTTACTACACAAGTTGTAAGAGAGCACGTTTATATGAAGGGATTCGTTAAAAATTCTAAAGTTTGGTCATCTCATGGGGAAAAACATGTAACCCTAAATGAGCAAGCTACGAGAAATGTGCAAAATGACACGTCGACCTCCTATCAGAGGATGGTAATGGATCATGCTGGGCCAAATTATAATGATGCGGATATTGAGGAGGCGCCAAATAATGAGTACTGGATGCGGCCAGATGTACTCCAAAAGTCGGAGACTGCTTCCCAATGCCGCAGGTCAGAACCAGAGCCGGGCGTCGGGATGAGCAAGCACAAAGGAGGGTCCCGGTCAGCCCTACAGTACTCCCAGTCTACGGTAAGTCTCATTTTATAAGTTTTTTAGCTTCTTATGTCTTTGTTTTTGACATAATTTTATTTATGCATGTGATGAATAGGCTTCTCAGAGGGGATGCTCCTTAGAGTCCACCGCCTTTGACACTTTCCAGAGTCTCCATTACAAAGGTGGAGACTTCTCCAACATGAAGGCGGCGAGACTTCATGTAAGCACACAATTACAATATATAGAATATTATTCTAGAATTCTGAGTTTGACTAATTTATATTTTTATATTGTAATAGGGGGAGGTGGAGCGGATTGCTGCTGAAGAAGGCCCCAACGCGGATAAAAATGCGATTTATCTGCGGTTGGAAGGGGTTCGGGACAAGAAGCAGCAGTTGTACAGTTTTGGCGAGGAAGGGAGCGGCTACATCAACGCCGCCAGCCGCTCTTCTACTTCTTCACTTAGGCCATCCCAGAGCAATGCTGAGATCATGCGCCGACTGGAGGAGGAGTCGGCAGCTAGGAGGAGCCTCCAGGAGCAGGTTGCATTCATGAATGCGAAGATGGACCAGCTTATGGAGATGATGGGTTCCTCTAGCCGACGAGACCCTCCGGACGATAGCAATCAGTCCCCTCCTGCCACCTCTTTATGATTGACTTTTATATGTGTTATGTATATATACTGAATATTTGGATTTTATGATTTATATATTTATATTTCTGTTTCGGTTTGTTTTTTGACTTGATTTGAATAGTTATATGTATGTGCTGTGTTGGTTGGTTAAAAAAATGCAGGTTGTCGAGAATTGGGTACGAAAAAATAATAAAAAAATTATTAAAAAAAAAACATTACCGACGGATTACTGACGGAATGCCGTCGGTAAAGTTCGAAAGTTACCGACGGAATTTTCCGTCGGTAAAGTTTACCGACAGATATATTCCGTCGGTAAAACGTCGGTGATTACACCCCGACAGAATATCTGGTGACATTCTCCCGACGGAATATTCCATCGGTAATATTTACCGACGGATTTTTCCGTCGGTAAATATTACCGACAAAGCCTGACCCGACGCCATATTTCCGTCGGTATTTCGTCGGTAATTTTATTACCGACGGAATTTTTCGTCGATATACGGTGAATTTCTTGTTGTGCTAGTATAGGTGATGAATGGTTCTTGATTGTGCTTGTAGTTATCACATGTGTCATAGAAAGGATTGGTTCACATAACTTGAGTTCAAGGAAGTGGGGTCAGTTATTCTTGGTGAGGACCAAGTTTGTCCAGTAGAGGGCATGTGCACAGTCAGATTGAAGGTTCATGATGGGTCCATTAAAATTTTGTAGGAAGTGAGGTATATTCTAAAACGCAAAAGGAGTATCATTTCACTTGGTTAGTTTGAGTCAAAAGGTTTTCATTATAAGTCTAGAAATGGAATATTATGTGTGCTAAAGGATTCTAGGATTATATTGAAGGGTTTAGAGATCAAAACCTATACTATTTTATTGGACAAACGGTAGTCGGAGAGGTGCATGTCAGTAGTTTCGATGACTCTAAACTCTAGCACATGAGACTAGGTCATATTAGTGAGAGGGGTTTAAATGAGTTGCAAAAGTAGGATATTCAAAGAAATCCTTGCAAGTTTAAGGTGGAGTCTTGTTAAGAATGTATCTTGAGGGAAGAGTAAGAAATTTTCCTATGATACTGCTAAACATACTTTTACTACACCCTTAAAATATATGTTTTTAGATTTATGGGGGCCATCTAAAATAGAATCTATAGGTAGTGCAAGGTACTTTATGGCATTGATTGATCATTTCTCAAGGAAGTTGTGGGTATGTGTCTTAAAGCATAAGTCTGATGCCTTCATTAAGTTCAAAGAATGGTGTAGTGAAGTAGAGACAGAGAAGGGGTTGGCTCTAAACTGTTTAGGAACTGATAATTGTTTAGAATTTCTGTCGACTGAGTTTCAAGATTTCTGTAAAGGAAAAGGTATTAAGAGGCACAGAATTGTACCATTAAATCCACAACAAAATGGTGTGGTTGAAAGGATGAATAGAACGTTACTGGAGAGAGTAAGATGCATGCTATTGACTTCTGGTTTGCCAAAGAGGTTTTGGGGAGAGACTATTTCTACAGCCTGCCACCTAATCAACAAATGTCCTTCATCTGCAATTGGTTTCAAAACTCCATAATCAAGGTGTAGTGGAAGATCTTCTGATTATTCTTATCTTAGGACTTTCGACTATAGAGCTTATGCTCATATTAAACAACACAAGCTGGAACCTAGAGCTTTGAAATGTGTATTGGTTGGATATCATAAGGGTGTTCAAGGATACAAACTGTGGTGTATGGAACATGGCATGAACAAGATCATTATTAGTAGGGATGTGGTGTTCAAGGAAGATGTAATGCCATTTTTGGACAAAGATGAGAGCTCTAGAATTACTAACAATAAAGAGTCAGAGAAAGGCAAGATTGAGGTGGAGTTGCAGAGACAAGCAACTTCAAGTGCCCAAGGTAGTGAGGCACGTGAGCTTGAAGAGGAGAGTGAATCAGATGATGACTTTGAAGCTAAACATAACTTAAGTGACTATGTTCTTGCTAGAGGTAGGTAGAGAAGGATAATTAGATTTCCTTCTAGGCTTGGTAATGCAGATGGATTGCCAAAGAGAAAGCCGCCTTCACGCTAGAAGAGAAGAAACTGCACAATCTGGACCGAGTAGCGCGGAACGCAATCCTGACAATGCTCAGTGATTCACACCACGGCAGAGTGCAAGATTGCAAAATGACAAAAGAACTTTGGGATGCCCTTGTTGTACTGAGCCAAGGAACCCCGCAGATCATAGAGAACAAGCTCGAGTTGGAGCTTCAAAAGTTCGAGACATTCGCCATGCAGCCTAATGAATCCGTTGACGAGCTTAGCGTCAGATTCACAAATCAGATCAATGTGATCAATGGGTTGGGGAAGACGTTCACCAACAAGGAGATGAACACCAAGATCCTAAGAGCGCTGCCCCGACTAAAGTGCCTTCCCTTTCCTACTTATTTACGTCGCACTGATCTAAATGCTTTAACTCCTGATGTTATCTTTTTAGAACTAAAGGCAGAGGAGTTTGAGCACAATCTACCCCAACGAAGCTTAAGCGCTCCAGCTGACCCCCAATCGACCATGCTTTTAAAGTAACAGTCAGCACGACTGGAGCAAACCCTAGTTCAGCAAGCAAGTCAGTCACAACCACGGCACCAAAATCTACTACAGAGGATCTTGTTGAACGATGAGCGCTTCTGGCTCTGAAGTACCAAAGGGAGAAGGACATAGTCAGAAAGCTGAAGAAATATCATAAAGATTCTTTTTCTGGTAAGAAAAAAAATTATAAAAAGAAAGAAGAATCTAAACCTTCTCCTGAATGCAGGGACATAGAGACTACTGCCAGTCATTCCAACGACACATCTGAAAAAGGGTGGCAGGACTTCTGTGTGCTACAACTGCAAAAAGAATAGACATTATCAGTACGACTGTTCGGAGCTCTCAGCTGCACAAAGAGCTAAACGACAGGCCAGAAAAGATAAATTTGCCCGGAAGAGGCAGACCTATATTACCAGAGAGCTATCCGACTGCTCAATTGAGGAAGATACATTCCTGTACTCCTCTGAACATGAAGCCGCATTCGTGGCTGTTGAGGTCGGAGAATCAAATCCTGAAACATCAACTGAACACTACCTAATGGCTGGAGAAGAGGCTGAGGTAAATTCACAGAGCACACACGACACTTGCTCAGCTGCAGGAGAACCTCTAGATGTGGTTCAAGCATATGAAGATTTTCTAGAGGAGCAAATTCAGACGAGCAAGGATTTCAGTAGAACCGTTCAGAAGTTGGAACAGGTAAAAGCTGAGAATTAGAGACTTTCTTCTGATTGTCAGGTCCTTACTGATTCCAAAATTCTTGTGGTGAGACAAAAGGAAGAGATTGAATCTCTCATGACTAAGTCTCAACATCAAGAAACTCAGATATCAGTCTTGACCAAGGACGATTCTGAGAAAGATATTAAAATAGCTAGGTTCAATCAGAAACTCGCAGAGGTTCATAAGGACTATGAATCACTCAGGAGGAGTGATGAAGTATGGCAAGGACTGATGATAAAGCAGTACCTGAGAGCCAAAGAGAAGCTAAATGGATTGCTCAGGGCTCAGAGGCCAACCTCCGTCAAGGAAGGACTTGGCTACATAAACGAAGCATCTACCTCAACTTTAAAAGGCTCAGATAAACTGGCTGAGCGGTTTGTCCAAGGGGGAACTCAAGCTGGTGCCCCTCAGACAAAGAATAAGCAGAATATCCAAGCACCTCAGCAGAGCTATAAGAAGGAACTGACCAGAGGTTCTAGCCCCAAAACACTACGATCAAACTTAGGGGGAGCCAAAAAGGCCAGGTGGGCAGAGCAGTACTGTGAACAAAAATAGGTGCATCCTGCACAGTATAGTTCTTACTATTATGAGCTCCGGGTCAGGAGGAGCACAAAGAGTTAGAAGAAGAAAGCTCTTGAACTCAAAACTGCCAAAAAGTCAGTACCTTCAAGTTCAGTGGAGAGATGTATTGACAATAAGAATAAGAAAAAAAAGTCTGAGACCCCCAAAGTCGTCAGACAGATTTGGATCGCGAAACCGAAACCGACTAACACATAGGGACCCAAACTGAACGAAAATGGGTACCTAAAACTGTTTCTCTTTCGCATGTGCATAAGGACCCTTGGATCGTAGACAACAGCTACTCAAGACATATGACTTATCAGAAGAGCCTGCTGACCAACTATGTACAAGAGGAAGGACCCAGAATTGAGTTTGGTGACAACTCAAAAGACTATACAAGGGGATATGGAACGCTGAACATTGGGACTGCTTCAGTTCCAAGAGTAACTCATGTTGAAGGACTTCAACATAATCTCCTTTTTGTCAGTCAATTCTGTGATAACCTTAACAGAGTTACCTTTGACGTTGGTTTCTGTGATGTTCTTGATAAATCTATAGGAAAAACTGTGTTATCAGCTTCGCGGAGCAAGACTATCTATGTTGCAAACTGGAACACCGCCGAACCTGAATCGTGCTTGCTTGCCCAGACGAAGTCAAGTGACAAGACAGGGTGGATGTGGCATAAGAGGCTCAGTCATCTGAATTTCAATGCAATGAACAAGCTAGCAAGGGACTCAAAAGTCAGAGGACTGCCCAACGAAGTATTCAATCGAGACAGAAATTTTGAGGCATGCATGAAGGGAAAGCAGACAAAGTCAAGCAATCCACTTATTTCGCCACCTTCTACTGACGGAATCCTTCAGCCGCAGCACATGAACTTATTTGGGCCAATCACTCCAGTGACTATAAGAGGAAGGAAGTATGCCCTCGTCGTTATTGACTATTATTCAAGATATACGTGGGTCATCTTCATAGCCAACGAATCTGATGTCAAAACAGAGTTACCTACACTGCTGAAGAAACTCAGTGTGGAAAAGGACATCAAGATTTAGAGATTACGCTCAGATCGAGGCACTGAATTTCCCAACTCAATCATCAAGGAGTACTGCACCACTGAGGGGATTTAGCACGAGACTTCAGCAGCTCGCACACCTTAGCAAAATGGTCTTGCTGAACGGAAGAACAAAACATTAAAAGAAGTAGCAAGAACGCTCCTAGCAGACTATGGATTACCCTCGAAGTTCTGGGCCGATGTTACTGAGACCGCTTGTTATACTCAGAATCGCTGACTACTAACAAAGCAACACATGAAAACACCATATGAACTATGAAAATTGAGAATTCATTCTATGTCTCATTTCCATATTTTTTACTGCCCTTGCTTTATCCACAATAATGGAAAGGATCAGTTAAAGGTCGTTGATAGCAAGTCTGATCAAGGAGTGTTCCTAGGATACTCCATGGTTAGTAAATTCTTCAGGGTCTTTAACTACCAGACCCTTTGCGTGGAGGAAAACCCTCATTTTTTATTTAACGCGTCTGTTATTGAGGACAGGAAACCAAGCGAAAAATCAAATTCTTAAGTTGTCAGCAGCAAGCTAAAGGATCTCAAGTTGTATGATGAAACTAGAAAGATCCTGCATTGTTGGGATGATGAGTCAGATGAAGAAGAAACTCAGACCTATTCCACAGGCAATGTAACTGACCTGATTGATTCTACTTAACAGAATCAACCGCAGGTAACCCTAGTGGTAACTGAGAACTCTACTGAGAATAACAATTCAGGGAGAACGAATGATGTTCCTGAGCGAAATGCCCTTGAACCTGGGAAATCAGTAGATCCTAACCTTCTTACTGAATTGCTTCAGTCGCAGAAAAGCACTACTGAAATGCCTAACACTCCTACTGACTGTACGTAAGTAATTTCAGAAGAAGAGACCAGGCGAAGACGATCATGGCTCGATGCTCACTCTTCTGATCTTATCATTGGAAATCCTTCAGTAATTGTAAAGACAAGATCCAGATTCTGTCAAGGAGAAAGCGCTTTATACTCCTATTTCTTGTCTATTGAAGAACCCCAGTCGATAGACGACGCACTGAACAACGCCGATTGGATCATAGCAATGCATATATTTCTACTTCAGAAAGGTTTTCAGAAGGGGACATCAGATCGACTTTGAGTCAGTGGACATGGGGGAAATTGTTGGACTGAACTTCAGTAGCATACTCAGTAAAATACTGACCTTCGTGTTTGAGCAAAAACTTGGACTTAGGTGTATTCAATTCCACCCCCCCCCTCTGCATTCTACACCTGATACTCGTCTCTGGACCAACAACTATAATATTGTATTATGTGTATTAAATAATTTTAAAATTGACTAATTTGAAATTTATACCAATTATTAGGGATATAATTGTCTTAAAACTGCTAGTAGAGATAAGCTGCTGGTTTGAGCTGGCATCCAACAGCTTAATGAAATTCTCTATTTGTTGACAAAATAGTTTTCAGCTCCTCTATAAGCTGGATATCCCAAACACTTAGTTCGTTTCCTAAAGCAGCTTTTAGTCATAAGCTAGTTTAGATAAATTATCCCTAACACCCGCTTGTTTTTTAGGAGTCCAGCATTCAACTAAAGCCTCTATATTTCCCTATGTATCTTAGAGAAGCTTCTTAGGGGAGTGGGTGTATACTATAAGCTGTAAGCTGGGGTGAGGCAGCTTACGCAACTTCTCTAAAATATGTATGAAAAATTGAGAAGTTCTAGCTGAAAGCTAGAATGCCAAACACCAAATGTACAACTTTTAGCTATAAGCTTTTCAGCATAAGCTGTTCCAAACACCCGCTTAAACTGTCTCACCCCAACTTACAACTTATGAAATTTATTGAACAAATTTGTCCTTCAAATATTTATTTAAATACGAATAAAATCTTATCCATAAAAATTATAAAGAATAAATTGACATAGAATAACAACTTATCAGTTTTATTTATAAATTATAATTATGTAATAATATTAGGTATAATATCGACATTTTTATTTAAAAAGTGAAAATAAACTACTCATATGAGCAGCATTTCCAAATATTATTTTTCCTACCTTCAAAAACTTTCATCACTTCTTTTCAAATACCTGCAGATTCTCAAATCAACAGCTTTCAGCGGCACTCAACAGGTTTCAGCTAAAGGTCGCAAAATGGGCGGTGGGTCGGCCCATTCCTAGGCCTATCAGGCCAACTCAATTTTTGGGCCCGCCCGAGCCCGCTCGGACCTTTACCGGGCCGTGATTTATGAAGCCCAACTCGATCCCGGGCTTTCGGGCAGACGGGCAGGCTTAGCCCACTAATCTTTTTAATACTTTTCATTATTTTTTAATTTTATATTTGTTGTATAAAAATAAAATTAATATGTTAATATTGAATAAAGAATAAATTATGAAGGAATTAAAGAGATCTTACTATAGATTTTGTAAAAATAAATATCAAAATCCAAAGCCGTATGTAAATAAACATCACAAAAATTCAAACAAAAGACAATAAACAACTTAAAATCGCCAAATTTCAACATACATTAATTGTATTTTAAAATATTTCTTTTATAAGTTTTTCTCTCCCATATTTTTTTTATTTATATTTATACAATTATTTAATTTTTGAGAGGGTTTTTAGCCCAAAATCCCGGGCTTTTTTAGCCCAAAGTCCATTGAGTCCATGATTTATTTTTGGCGGACTTTTAGGCCCAACATACCTTCGGACTTCTAATTTCAGAGCTGTTGGTCCGGAGACGAGAATCTGGTGTAGAGGGGGGGGGATGAATACACCTGATTGCAAATTTTTCCTCAAACGCGAAGGTCAACTGAGCTGAGTTTTGCTACTGAGTCTATCTACTTACTTGAGTCAGTATAAGGATTTCAGTTGAAGAATATTGTGCGGATAAGTGTGGGTGCCGTTAGACTTCGTCTCTTTTGAAAACGTGTTTTGGCAAACTAAAATCGTTTCAGATGGTGCACTTTAAGTCCGTTTTATGCAAAGGATGAGTTTGTAAATAGTTTGAGCACAATGCAATAAAATAGTAAATAACACAAGCAGTTTTTAACGTGGTTCGGATACGCAAGATCCTACGTCCACGGTCCTCCTGAACATGAGTTCTTGTTGATTAATCTGAGCAAGCCTCAACAAGGAATCTGTACGCCGGACAGACCCTTCTAAATTATAGTCCTTAGCGACTTTTACAAATCAAACCGAAGTTTGAAGTGGAGGGGATGATCTCCAACAATGAAGGAGTTCTTACAATAAGAACAATTCACATAAAGTGAACTCCTTCGAAGGTTCTAAGCTAAAGATATAACAATGGAGCTTAGATAGAGAAGGGGGAACTAAAGAATCTCTAGAGAGAAGAACTATGGATTTTCAACTACGCAAGTTCTTCGATGGATTGACTTTTAGTACACTAGAGAGTTGTATGCTTATAAGCTAGTGCTCCCTTGTCGTCCCGTGCATTGAGCTTGGAGACTCTTCTCTATTTAAAGTCGTGACCTAGGCATGTATCCGTTGGAGAGGACGATGCACGTGTCACAAACTTCCAAGCAAAACGGCCATATATTTTCGAAATGCACCGCAGAGTGGTTGGCTTTCTGTACACGAGATCAGCTTTAATGTCAGAGCTGATAAGCTTAGGTTGCTTCTCATTGGTTGAGGTTTGTGGTAGGTGAGACTTGTCAGACATCAGTCTTCCATCTGAGTTGACTCTCTGAACCACGTATATAGAATGATCTCTACTGACATTCGAACGATAAGAGTTGGGCAGTCGTTTCCTTGTCCGGGCTTGCAACTGAGTTGCATGCATTCAGTAGATCTGGGCAGATCATACTGATTCTTCATCTGAGTCGGCTGATAAGGATCTTCTACTGATGGTAGTCAGCTGGCGACTCTAAAGACATGAGCTCTTCATATATTCAGTAGATAAAGGATCATACTGAGTCTTCTTCCGAAGTCTGCTGAAGGAAATCTTCTACTGAGAACAGTCAGCGGATGACTCTGAAGACTACTGAGCTCTACGAACTGATGACTTGGGGTTCTAGAATTTAACTTCTCTACTGAAGTTTAGTCGAACAATACCCCATACAGAACTTAGACAAAATAATTAATGACCATAAAAACATGTTTAGCCTATTACATCATCAAGGTTCAAACACATATAGGATTCAAGACTGGTTTTGAGATCTTCAATTCTATAGTGATACAATTCAGCATCACTACAATTTCCCTCAATAACGAATATTACAATATTGTCCCAAGTAAACGAAATACTGACGTCAGTTTCAACGCAACTACCGAGGCAAGCTCTAAGTACCCCCTAGCACTGATCTACGAGACCACTGACTCATATCCCTATAAGAGCCTAATCCAACCCTTTTTTTCGGATACCCCGAGCTGGTCCACCTGGTCGGACCTATTTTGTCGGCTCTAGTTTCAGCACTTATCAATAAGTTTTAGCTATTTTAAACACCCCTTAAGTGGAACTTTCTGTTGGTCCCGAGATTAAACGTTCAGGTGTAGAGGGGGGGGGGGGTGAATACACCTGAAAACAATTTCTCAACTTAAAACGCGAACAGTCCTTTTCAAGAGAATGTCGTACTGAAACAGTTCAGTAGACCAAATATGTTGTTCTGAATCGCGTGGCAGAGTGACTGACTTCACTGAGGCCTGCTAGCTGACTTAAGTCAGAATTCAGAACCGTTCAGCTGAAGTTCAGTATGGTGCGAAAATGTGTAGGTCCAAATTCAGTTGAGTTAGAAAACGTTTTTAAGAAAACAGTTTCAGTATATTAGTGCAATCTGTTATGCTCAGCTGAAACTCAGTTGAATGATTTAGAAATATATTTTCAGTATGAACAGTAATCAATGCAACAGTAAAAACACAGAACACAAACAATTTTTAAATTGGCTCGGATCCAACAATCCTACGTCCATTGTCCCGAAAAGATCAGGAGGCTATTTTATTATACTGAGTTAGTCTCAGTCGGTTTGTGTACTGGACAAACACTGGTCTTGAGATTTATGCTGATCAAGTTTCAGTTTACAAGATATCAAACTAAAGTGTTTGACAAACTCTCCAACTATGAAGGAGTCCTTTACAATAAGGATCAGTTCAAAGATGAACTCCTTCATTCTAAGCTATAGATATAGTCTGTTGAGCTTAGGTTAGAGGGAAAGGGAATGAGAAAGTGGCTTCTAGAGCGACGAATTATTAAGTACAGACTTGGGTTCGTATTCAGTCGCTTGGATACTAGAGGATTTATGATCTGATTCAATTTGGTTCCTTATGAGCAAGTATGTCGCCTTTCGCTGGAGATTACTCTATGAAGTTCTTGCGAAAAGCTTAAGTCGTTTCTGAGTTGCTCGTGAATGCTCGTGTGTTCTTCGTTTTCTAGGGTGAGGTTTAATTTGAAATCTTCCCTCTATTTATAGAGCAGAGACATGGATAGATCCATTGGAGACGACGATCCATGTGTCTCTCTCTTTTGGGTAGCTAACGACTCTTTCAAAGTATGGTGGCAGAGTCCTTTCCGTCCATTTCTGGAAAGTTGTTGACTTGCAGCTTTAATCAGAAAGTAGACAGCTGGCCGCTCGTCATTGGTCGAGGCTGAAGAAAGTAGGTGAGACAAACAGACTTCAAGGTGGATCTGAAGCTGACTTCTCTATACCTCGTATGACTCTGCTGATTTGACTTTTAAGATCTCTTTACAGTCAGAAGACTGTCTAGTCATTGCTGAGTCTGATCTATGTTCAGTAGCATACTCCTGCTGAGTTCAGCTCTACTGAAGATCAACTCTGAGTTCAGTGAACTACTCCTGCTGAGTTCAGTTCCACTGACTCCTTTCAGTATACTGCTTCTGCTGAGGCCAGTACTACTGAGTCTTCTTCTTCTGGTACTGAGGTTGATAGTCTGCTGAAAAACCAGCGGACAGAACTGAGCGCCTGAACCATATAGAAGAGTGTCTACTGAGTCTGAAACTCTCAGAGACAGAACAAACAATTACAACAGAATGGTTTACCAGTCAAAGTAGGGTTCAGGACCCAGTCTAAGTTGTGAAGCTTCTTCTCCTCAGGGGTGAAGATACTTCTATCTTTGGGTATCTTCTTCCCGATCACCATGCCTCCTCCTTGTGCTGGGTCCTGAGTTTCGACACTATCAATCAAGGGAACGTTAGGTCCGTCCTCCAGTACCTCTGTCTTGCTATCGTGGAGGGAAGTCAGATGTGCCTCCATTCTGACTCACCACACCCCGTAGTTCTCTACTGAGAACATGGGTACCATCCTGATTCCTGACATATCGTACATTGAAAATAGCGATATGAATGAAGAATGATATGCAGTGAAAACGTTTTCTGGATCTGTTCAAGTAGACTAGTTACAGAAAAACAAGAGTCTTAGAGAACTCCAGCTCTGATACGAATTGTTGCTCCCGAGATTAAACGATCAGGTGTAGAGGGGGGGGGTGAATACACCTGAAAACAATTTCTCAACTTAAAAGGCGAACAATCCTTTTCAGGAGAATGCCATACTAAACAAGTTCAGTAGACCAAATATCTTGTTCTGAATCACGTGGCAGAGTGACTGACTTCATTGAGGCCTGCTAGCTGACTTAAGTCAGAATTCAATACCGTTCAGTTGAAGTTCAGTATGGTGCGGAAATGTATAGGCCCAAACTTAGTTGAGTTAGAAAACATTTTTAAGAAAACAATTTAAGTATATTAGTGCAATCTGTTATGCTTTGCTGAAACTCAGTTGAATGATTTAGAAATATATTTTCAGTATGAACAGTAATCAATACAACAGTAAAAACACAGAACACAAACAATTTTTAAAGTGGTTCGGATCCAACAATCCTACGTCCATTGTCCCGAAAAGATCAGGAGGCTATTTTATTATACTGAGTTAGTCTCAGTCGGTTTGTGTACTGGACAAACACTGGTCTTGAGATTTATGCTGATCAAGTTTCAGTTTACAAGATATCAAACTAAAGTGTTTGACAAACTCTCCAACTATGAAGGAGTCCTTTACAATAAGGATCAGTTCAAAGATGAACTCCTTTGTTCTAAGCTATAGATATAGTCTGCTGAGCTTAGGTTAGAGGGAAAGGGAACGAGAAAGTGGCTTCTAGGGTGACGAACGGTTAAGTATAGACTTGGGTTCGTATTCAGTCGCTTGGATACTAGAGGCTATATGATCTGATTCAATTTGGTTCCCTATGAGCAAGTATGTCGCCTTTCGCTGGAGATTACTCTATGAAGTTCTTGCGGAAAGCTTAAGTCGTTTCTGAGTCGCTCGTGAATGCTCGTCTGTTCTTCGTTTTCTAGGGTGAGCTTTAATTTGAAATCTTCCCTCTATTTATAGAGCAGAAACATGGATAGATCCGTTGGAGACGATGATCTATGTATCTCTCTCTTTTGGGTAGCTAACGGCTCTTTCAAAGTATGGTGGCAGAGTCTTTCCCTCCATTTTACGGAAAGTTGTTGACTTGCAGCTTTAATACAACTGGCCGTTCGTCATTGGTCGAGGCTGAAGAAAGTAGGTGAGACAAACAAACTTCAAGGTGGATCTGAAGCTGACTTCTCTATACCTCGTATGACTGCTGATTTGACTTTTAAGATCTCTTTACGATCGGAAAAGGCTGTCTAGCCGTTCTTGAGTCGATCTATGTTCGATAGCATACTCCTGCTGAGTTCGGCTCTCCGAAGATCGGCTACGAGTTCGATGAACTACTCCTGCCGAGTTCGGTTCCACCGACTCCTTTCGATATCTCGCCTGCTGAGTCCAGTACTCACGAGTCTTCTTCTTTCGGTCTCGAGGCTAATAGTCTCCGCGAAAAACCAGCGGACATAACTGAGCGCCTGAACCATATAGAAGAGTGTCTACTGAGTCTGAAACTCTCAGAGACAGAACAAACAATTACAACAGAATGGTTTATCAGGCAAAGTAGGGTTCAGGACCCGGTCTAAGTTGTGAAGCTTCTTCTCCTCAGGGGTGAAGATACTTCTATCTTCGGGTATCTTCTTCCCGGTCACCATGCCTCCTCCTTGTGCTGGGTCCTGAGTTTCGACACTATCAATCACGGGAACGTTAGGTCCGTCCTCCAGTACCTCTGTCTTGCTATCGTGGAGGGAAGTCAGATGTGCCTCCATTCTGACTCACCACACCCCGTAGTTCTCTACTGAGAACATGGGTACCATCCTGATTCCTGACATATCGTACATTGAAAATAGCGATATGAATGAAGAATGATATGCAGTGAAAACGTTTTCTGGATCTGTTCAAGTAGACTAGTTACAGAAAAACAAGAGTCTTAGAGAACTCCGGCTCGATACGAATTGTTGCTCCAGAGATTAAACGATCGGGTGTAGAGGGGGGGGGTGAATACACTGAAAACAATTTCTCAACTTAAAAGGCGAACAATCCTTTTCGGGAGAATGTCATACTAAACAAGTTCGAGTAGACCAAATATCTTGTTCGAATCACGTGGCAGAGTGACTGACTTCATTGAGGCCTGCTAGCTGACTTAAGTCAGAATTCAATACCGTTCAGTTGAAGTTCAGTATGGTGCGGAAATGTATAGGCCCAAACTTAGTTGAGTTAGAAAACATTTTTAAGAAAACAATTTAAGTATATTAGTGCAATACGTTATGCTTTGCTTTGAAACTCGGTTGAATGATTTAGAAATATATTTTCAGTATGAACAGTAATCAATACAACAGTAAAAACACAGAACACAAACAATTTTTAAAGTGGTTCGGATCCAACAATCCTACGTCCATTGTCCCGAAAAGATCAGGAGGCTATTTTATTATGCGAGTTAGTCTCAGTCGGTTTGTGTACTGGACAAACACTGGTCTTGAGATTTATGCTGATCAAGTTTCAGTTTACAAGATATCAAACTAAAGTGTTTGACAAACTCTCCAACTATGAAGGAGTCCTTTACAATAGGGATCGGTTCAAAGATGAACTCCTTTGTTCTAAGCTATAGATATAGTCTCGCGAGCTTAGGTTAGAGGGAAAGGGAACGAGAAAGTGGCTTCTAGGGTGACGAACGGTTAAGTATAGACTTGGGTTCGTATTCGATCGCTTGGATACTAGAGGCTATATGATCGATTCAATTTGGTTCCCTATGAGCAAGTATGTCGCCTTTCGTTGGAGATTACTCTATGAAGTTCTTGCGGAAAGCTTAAGTCGTTTCGAGTCGCTCGTGAATGCTCGTCTGTTCTTCGTTTTCTAGGGTGAGCTTTAATTTGAAATCTTCCCTCTATTTATAGAGCGAGAAACATGGATAGATCCGTTGGAGACGATGATCTATGTATCTCTCTCTTTTGGGTAGCTAACGGCTCTTTCAAAGTATGGTGGCGAGTCTTTCCCTCCATTTACGGAAAGTTGTTGACTTGCGGCTTTAATACAACCGGCCGTTCGTCATTGGTCGAGGTGAAGAAAGTAGGTGAGACAAACAAACTTCAAGGTGGATCGAAGGCGACTTCTCTATACCTCGTATGATCGCCGATTTGACTTTTAAGATCTCTTTACGCCGAAAAGATCTAGCCGTTCTTGAGTCCGATCTATGTTCGATAGCATACTCCCGCCGAGTTCGGCTCTCCGAAGATCAGCTCCGAGTTCGATGAACTACTCTGGCCGAGTTCGGTCCACCGACTCCTTTCGCATATCGCCTGCCGAGTCCAAGTACTACGAGTCTTCTTCTTCGTGCGAGGCTAATAGTCGTCGAAAAACCGGCGGACATAACCGAGCGCCCGAACCATATAGAAGAGTGTCTAACGAGTCCGAAACTCTCGAGAGACGGAACAAACAATTACAACGAGAATGGTTTATCGGGCAAAGTAGGGTTCGGGACCCGGGCCTAAGTTGTGAAGCTTCTTCTCCTCAGGGGTGAAGATACTTCTATCTTCGGGTATCTTCTTCCCGGTCACCATGCCTCCTCCTTGTGCTGGGTCCTGAGTTTCGACACTATCAATCACGGGAACGTTAGGTCCGTCCTCCAGTACCTCTGTCTTGCTATCGTGGAGGGAAGTCAGATGTGCCTCCATTCTGACTCACCACACCCCGTAGTTCTCTACTGAGAACATGGGTACCATCCTGATTCCTGACATATCGTACATTGAAAATAGCGATATGAATGAAGAATGATATGCAGTGAAAACGTTTTCTGGATCTGTTCAAGTAGACTAGTTACAGAAAAACAAGAGTCTTAGAGAACTCCAGCTCTGATACGAATTGTTGCTCCCGAGATTAAACGATCAGGTGTAGAGGGGGGGGGTGAATACACCTGAAAACAATTTCTCAACTTAAAAGGCGAACAATCCTTTTCAGGAGAATGTCATACTAAACAAGTTCAGTAGACCAAATATCTTGTTCTGAATCACGTGGCAGAGTGACTGACTTCATTGAGGCCTGCTAGCTGACTTAAGTCAGAATTCAATACCGTTCAGTTGAAGTTCAGTATGGTGCGGAAATGTATAGGCCCAAACTTAGTTGAGTTAGAAAACATTTTTAAGAAAACAATTTAAGTATATTAGTGCAATCTGTTATGCTTTGCTGAAACTCAGTTGAATGATTTAGAAATATATTTTCAGTATGAACAGTAATCAATACAACAGTAAAAACACAGAACACAAACAATTTTTAAAGTGGTTCGGATCCAACAATCCTACGTCCATTGTCCCGAAAAGATCAGGAGGCTATTTTATTATACTGAGTTAGTCTCAGTCGGTTTGTGTACTGGACAAACACTGGTCTTGAGATTTATGCTGATCAAGTTTCAGTTTACAAGATATCAAACTAAAGTGTTTGACAAACTCTCCAACTATGAAGGAGTCCTTTACAATAAGGATCAGTTCAAAGATGAACTCCTTTGTTCTAAGCTATAGATATAGTCTGCTGAGCTTAGGTTAGAGGGAAAGGGAACGAGAAAGTGGCTTCTAGGGTGACGAACGGTTAAGTATAGACTTGGGTTCGTATTCAGTCGCTTGGATACTAGAGGCTATATGATCTGATTCAATTTGGTTCCCTATGAGCAAGTATGTCGCCTTTCGCTGGAGATTACTCTATGAAGTTCTTGCGGAAAGCTTAAGTCGTTTCTTAGTCGCTCGTGAATGCTCGTCTGTTCTTCGTTTTCTAGGGTGAGCTTTAATTTGAAATCTTCCCTCTATTTATAGAGCAGAAACATGGATAGATCCGTTGGAGACGATGATCTATGTATCTCTCTCTTTTGGGTAGCTAACGGCTCTTTCAAAGTATGGTGGCAGAGTCTTTCCCTCCATTTCTGGAAAGTTGTTGACTTGCAGCTTTAATACAACTGGCCGTTCGTCATTGGTCGAGGCTGAAGAAAGTAGGTGAGACAAACAAACTTCAAGGTGGATCTGAAGCTGACTTCTCTATACCTCGTATGACTGCTGATTTGACTTTTAAGATCTCTTTGATCGCCGAAGACTGTCTAGCCGTTGCTTGAGTCGATCTATGTTCGTAGCATACTCCCGCCGAGTTCGACTCTCCGAAGATCGGCTACGAGTTCGATGAACTACTCTGCCGAGTTCGGTTCCACCGACTCCTTTCGATATCGCTCGCCGAGTCCAGTACTACTGAGTCTTCTTCTTCTGGAACTGAGGCTAATAGTCTGCTGAAAAACCAGCGGACATAACTGAGCGCCTGAACCATATAGAAGAGTGTCTACTGAGTCTGAAACTCTCAGAGACAGAACAAACAATTACAACAGAATGGTTTATCAGGCAAAGTAGGGTTCAGGACCCGGTCTAAGTTGTGAAGCTTCTTCTCCTCAGGGGTGAAGATACTTCTATCTTCGGGTATCTTCTTCCCGGTCACCATGCCTCCTCCTTGTGCTGGGTCCTGAGTTTCGACACTATCAAGCATGAGAACGTTAGGTCCGTCCTCCAGTACCTCTGTCATGCTATCGTGGAGGGAAGTCAGATGTGCCTCCATTCTGACTCGCCATACCCCGTAGTTCTCTACTGAGAACATGGGTACCATCTTGATTCCTGACATATCATACATTGAAAATAGTGATATGAATGAAGAATGATATGCAGTGAAAACATTTTCTGGATCTGTTCAAGTAGACTAGTTACAGAAAAATAAGTGTCTTAGAGAACTCCTGCTCTGATACGAATAGTTGGTCCCGAGATTAAACGATCAGGTGTAGAGGGGGGGGTGAATAGACGTGAAAACAATTTCTCAACTTAAAACGCGAAAAGTCCTTTTCAGGAGAATTTCATACTAAACAAGTTCAGTAGACCAAATATGTTGTTCTGAATCACGTGGCAGAGTGACTGACTTCATTGAGGCCTGCTAGCTGACTTAAGTCAGAATTCAATACTGTTCAGCTGAAGTTCAGTATGGTGCGGAAATGTATAGGCCCAAATTCAGTTGAGTTAGAAAACATTTTTAAGAAAACAGTTTAAGTATATTAGTGCAATCTGTTATGCTTTGTTGAAACTCAGTTGAATGATTTAGAAATATATTTTCAGTATGAACAGTAATCAATGCAACAGTAAAAACACAGAACACAAACAATTTTTAAAGTGGTTCGGATCCAACAATCCTACGTCCATTGTCCCGAAAAGATCAGGAGGCTATTTTATTATACTTAGTTAGTCTCAGTCGGTTTGTGTACTAGACAAACACTGGTTTTGAGATTTATGCTGATCAAGTTTCAGTTTACAAGATATCAAACTAAAGTGTTTGACAAACTCTCCAACTATGAAGGAGTCCTTTACAATAAGGATCAGTTCAAAGATGAACTCCTTTGTTCTAAGCTATAGATATAGTCTGCTGAGCTTAGGTTAGAGGGAAAGGGAACGAGAAAGTGGCTTCTAGGGTGACGAACGGTTAAGTATAGACTTGGGTTCGTATTCAGTCGCTTGGATACTAGAGGCTATATGATCTGATTCAATTTGGTTCCCTATGAGCAAGTATGTCGCCTTTCGCTGGAGATTACTCTATGAAGTTCTTGCGGAAAGCTTAAGTCATTTCTGAGTCGCTCGTGAATGCTCGTCTGTTCTTCGTTTTCTAGGGTGAGCTTTAATTTGAAATCTTCCCTCTATTTATAGAGCAGAAACATGGATAGATCCGTTGGAGACGATGATCTATGTATCTCTCTCTTTTGGGTAGCTAACGGCTCTTTCAAAGTATGGTGGCAGAGTCTTTCCCTCCATTTCTGGAAAGTTGTTGACTTGCAGCTTTAATACAACTGGCTGTTCGTCATTGGTCGAGGCTGAAGAAAGTAGGTGAGACAAACAAACTTCAAGGTGGATCTGAAGCTGACTTCTCTATACCTCGTATGACTGCTGATTTGACTTTTAAGATCTCTTTACAGTCAGAAGACTGTCTAGCCGTTGCTGAGTCTGATCTATGTTCAGTAGCATACTCCTGCTGAGTTCAGCTCTACTGAAGATCAGCTCTGAGTTCAGTGAACTACTCCTGCTGAGTTCGGTTCACCGACTCCTTTCGATATCGCTTCGCCGAGTCCAAGGTACTCGAGTCTTCTTCTTACGATGCGAGGCCGATAGTCTGGCCGAAAAACCAGCGGACATAACTGAGCGCCTGAACCATATAGAAGAGTGTCTACTGAGTCTGAAACTCTCAGAGACAGAACAAACAATTACAACAGAATGGTTTATCAAGCAAAGTAGGGTTCAGGACCCGGTCTAAGTTGTGAAGCTTCTTCTCCTCAGGGGTGAAGATACTTCTATCTTCGGGTATCTTCTTCCCGGTCACCATGCCTCCTCCTTGTGCTGGGTCCTGAGTTTCGACACTATCAAGCATGAGAACGTTAGGTCCGTCCTCCAGTACCTCTGTCATGCTATCGTGGAGGGAAGTCAGATGTGCCTCCATTCTGACTCGCCATACCCCGTAGTTCTCTACTGAGAACATGGGTACCATCTTGATTCCTGACATATCATACATTGAAAATAGTAATATGAATGAAGAATGATATGCAGTGAAAACATTTTCTGGATCTGTTCAGGTAGACTAGTTACAGAAAAATAAGAGTCTTAGAGAACTCCTGTTCTGATACGAATAGTTGGTCCCGAGATTAAACGATCAGGTGTAGAGGGGGGGGGGGTGAATAGACGTGAAAACAATTTCTCAACTTAAAACGCGAAAAGTCCTTTTCAGGAGAATTTCATACTAAACAAGTTCAGTAGACCAAATATGTTGTTCTGAATCACGTGGCAGAGTGACTGACTTCATTGAGGCCTGCTAGCTGACTTAAGTCAGAATTCAATACTGTTCAGCTGAAGTTCAGTATGGTGCGGAAATGTATAGGCCCAAATTCAGTTGAGTTAGAAAACATTTTTAAGAAAACAGTTTAAGTATATTAGTGCAATCTGTTATGCTTTGTTGAAACTCAGTTGAATGATTTAGAAATATATTTTCAGTATGAACAGTAATCAATGCAACAGTAAAAACACAGAACACAAACAATTTTTAAAGTGGTTCGGATCCAACAATCCTACGTCCATTGTCCCGAAAAGATCAGGAGGCTATTTTATTATACTTAGTTAGTCTCAGTCGGTTTGTGTACTAGACAAACACTGGTTTTGAGATTTATGCTGATCAAGTTTCAGTTTACAAGATATCAAACTAAAGTGTTTGACAAACTCTCCAACAATGAAGGAGTCCTTTACAATAAGGATCAGGTCAAAGATAAACTCCTTCGTTCTAAGCTATAGATATAGTCTGCTGAGCTTAGGTTAGAGGGAAAGGGAACGAGAAAGTGGCTTCTAGAGCGACGAACTGTTAAGTATAGACTTGGGTTCGTATTCAGTCGCTTGGATACTAGAGGCTTTATGATCTGATTCAATTTGGTTCCCTATGAGCAAGTATGTCGCCTTTCGCTGGAGATTACTCTATGAAGTTCTTGCGGAAAGCTTAAGTCGTTTCTGAGTTGCTCGTGAATGCTCGTGTGTTCTTCGTTTTCTAGGGTGAGGTTTAATTTGAAATCTTCCCTCTATTTATAGAGCAGAGACATGGATAGATCCGTTGGAGACGACGATCCATGTGTCTCTCTCTTTTGGGTAGCTAACGGCTCTTTCAAAGTATGGTGGCAGAGTCCTTTCCGTCCATTTCTAGAAAGTTGTTGACTTGCAGCTTTAATCAGAAAGTAGACAGCTGGCCGCTCATCATTGGTCGAGGCTGAAGAAAGTAGGTGAGACAAACAGACTTCAAGGTGGATCTGAAGCTGACTTCTCTATACCTCGTATGACTCTGCTGATTTGACTTGTAAGATCTCTTTACAGTCAGAAGACTGTCTAGTCATTGCTGAGTCTGATCTATGTTCAGTAGCATACTCCTGCTGAGTTCAGCTCTACTGAAGATCAACTATGAGTTCAGTGAACTACTCCTGCCGAGTTCGGCCCACCGACTCTTTCGCATATCGCTTCGCCGAGTCCAAGATTACTACGAGTCTTCTTCTTTTGGTACTGAGGCTGATTGTCTGCTGAAAAACAAGCGGACAGAACTGAGCGCCTGAACCATATAGAAGAGTGTCTACTGAGTCTGAAACTCTTAGAGACAAAACAAACAATTACAACAGAATGGTTTATCAGTCAAAGTAGGGTTTTGGGATCTTCAAATCTACTGAGCACAAAGCTCCTGAGTTATCTCCCAATAATTTGAGGAGCTACTGAATTAACTCCCAACACTTTTCATATACAATCAATTTATATGCCAAAAGTGTGATTAGGCGGCAGAAAGATGATTCGATTGAGAATATTTTTTTTAAAGAGTGTTATTTTTGTAATTAATATTTTGAAGAGTGGTATTTTGGAAATTCATTCCAACATTTTGTGAAAATTTGGGAAATATCTTGATACCAATTCATATTTAGAGTTCTAACTTTCAGATATAATCAAAGAAAATTTTTAGAACGTGAAGATCCAAATTTAACGTTGTTCAGAAACGAAAACTCAAAGAAAGAGGTCTTTTTAAATCTATTAGTTTTAAGAGGAGAAACAAGTCATCAAATTAACATCGTAAACTTACTGATACCTGAATTTTCATAGACACGTTAGGCAATATTCTTGAAGAGATAATAATCAAATAACATATATGGAGGTGGTAACTTGTAACATATTATTTTTCTTTGATAAAATTATTAAGTTTGTATACTCATACTTTTGTAAATGGAATATAAACAATTGAAAATTTTATCTGTAAACAATTGAAAATTTTAGAGTTGGGTGAAGTGGGCGGCGGGGCACACTACATAAGATTCTTCTTCCTATTTCTCTCTGGGGAATCTAAACGGCCAGTTTTGTCTCTGAAACATTTTATAATCTCAACCACAGACTTACCCCTGCCACGCATTTAAATAAATCGAAACCTCTATCTATTTGTTTAATTCAGGTAGGCAAAACTCATCATTAAAGTTTGTTACGCAATTAAAGGATCGTATTCAGTTTGGAGTTAGACAAACAACGAGATATTTAGATGTTTCAATAATTACTTGTACTTTAATTTATTTATTTTTTCGTGTTTGAGATATTTAGATGTTTCAATAATTACTTGTGCTTTAATTTATTTATTTTTTCGTGTTTGAGGAGTCAATTGCCAATCAATAATCCACTATAAGGATATAGATCCAACTTTATTGTTCTGGACAGATATAATAGTTAAATAAAAACAAGAAAAAGAAAATATAGTAATAAAAAGACTCACGATCGTTTTACTCTATTCATTTTAAGATAACATGCTGGGCGAAGACCGCAACCATGATTACAATTTTATATAGTTGGATAAGAAGAACGTGGAACACTAACATCTAATAAAAGATAAATATAAGAAGTGTTGCAAAAAATATATTATATAGACTTACCATATATTTTGATGATCATTAAAACCCTAAAAATTCGTAAGTCCATCTTCTACAGTTATAAATAGAGTTATCCACCCTCATAATAATACATCATCTTATTCTCGCTCTTTATATTATTATCATTTCTCCTTAATTTATAACACGTTATAAGCACGAATGTTCTTCTTCAAGAATATTCACACGAATTTCTCCAAGGTATTGCCGCACACGTCCGCCGAATTTTCTCTAAGTGTTACTCCTTACTTAGTAAGTTTTCTTTTAATAAAATAATTGCATGAATAGTCACTCATATGTGTTATTTTGTGGCGGCATGTTGGTATTTGATAAGAGTTCTACTCTTTTGATTAGAATACGATTATATTTTTGGGATTTAATTGAGATATGATTAAATGAAATCTAAGGATTGTTGCCGATGGAATCTCAAGATTCTTAATATGATATGTATGTTTATATTCTTCGTTAAACATGGATATTTGGATTTGATGGTATGTTATGATTTGTTTGATCAAGAGTTGAAGTGAAAGCCTAAGAATTTTGGTTATTGATTGTAATATTCCTGAAGAATATTACATGCTCCTAAAGAGCAATTGAACAACATATTTCAACTTGAATTGTTGCTCCAGAAGTAGCACAGTCAATATTTTTGAAGAATATTCCATGCTCTTGAAGAGCTTTTACTCTACATACGCTTTTATTTATTTGATTGTTTATTTAATTTAATGTTAAATCACAATTGTTACTCCTGAAGTAGCAACAATCCATATTCCTGAAGAATATTACATGCTCTCAATGAACATTTCAAACTTACATATTGAAATAATTTAATTGTAACTCCAGAAGTAGCACAATTTAATATTTTTGAATAATATTTTACCCTCGTGAAGAGTTGTTAATATTATATATGTATTTACTATGTACATCTATTTTTCTTTTTCCTGCATATTGTATAATATTTATCTATATACATATAATCTTATTTGGTGCTCCTAAATTAGGACACGATTAATATTCCTGACGAATATTATATATATATATATATATATATATATATATGAGCAATTATAGATTATGTCTTATTGATGAACGAATCTTGGTAATTGAATTGTTATTATTGCTGCTCCTGAAGTAGCACAATTGATATCCCCAACGAACACAATATGTTCCTGAAGAGCAATTGGGTTTCTCGAAAATGTTAGCATTTTGCCTAAAGTAGTTTAATATTAGACTAAAATTATTGCTCCTAAAGTAGCACGATTTGCGTTCCTGAAGAATATTACATGTTATTGAAGAATAATTCAAGCTGTTGATTTTGTCAAATTTTATATGCTCGTGACTTTAATTGTTGCTCTTGAAGTAGCACAATTAACTCTACATGTTCTTAGAACAACTAAAACTTGTCATTTTGAAATCATATATCACAACAACCTTACTTTAATTGTTGCTCCTTAAGTAACACAATTAATATTTTTGAAGAATATCACACGTTCCTAAAGAACTATGTATGTTTAAAGGTATGTTATAATTTAAAGTATTACCTAATTAAATGTAAGATCCGGTAGATCTCAAATTATAGTAGTAGCAAGAGCTCCTTCATGCTTGACAACTGCATTGCCAATATCCTATTATGGCTTAATTTCTTTTCAAAAGTAGATGTGAGCTCCAATAGATCTCAAAATTTGCAATTTATTGATTTCATTTATCTTAAATAAAACTAAATTGTTGCTCTGCAAGTAGCACAATTACATTACTGAAGAACGGTCATATTGTGATAATAACATTACTATCACATTTTTTGTGGAAAATACCTCAAATATAGTATTTTTATATACTATTTAACTTTTGCTCCTGAAGTAGCATCATTTATATTCCAGAAGAATAAAAAATGCTCTTAAAGAGCAACTCGTATTTTCAATGATATATGTTATTCCTGAATGAAAAACATTATTTATGTCTCGTTGACATTAATGCACTTTTGACATGATGTGCATCTGCCAATAAGATGTATGGGGAGACAATAATAGAATAAAACGAAGCATCCCAGCATGATTGCGTAAAGATATTAATTGTTTGTCCTCCCTAAAGCTCGATACGAGTAGATGCATCCTAAACTGCGAGATTTTAAATTCTAGTGCATTGAAATTATTGAAGGCTCCAGAAGAGCAATGTGTCATTATATCAAATGATACGAAATCAACTATTAAGTTTGCCCTTACTCTAGTAAGTCTAGAAGAAACTTACTAAGTTTTTAAGGATATTCGTTGCAACGGATACCATATTGAAATAATATACGAAGCTAGTGATACTTTTGTATTTAGCCGGAAGCAAACAAAAGAAAACTTATCACACTACCAACTTGAATGTATTACACATTCATAAAAACAACTAAGACAAAACATGTCATGAACCGGAAGTTCAAAAGAACTTTACGCTTTGCCATGATAAGTTTGGACATCTGCATGCAACTATGATGCACACCATAATAGAAAATTCTTATGGGCCCTGCAGAGAGATCCTGAAGAATCTCTTAATTTCCATTAATGCTCGATTTCTAGAAGAAATGTAGCACTTTCTAGAACTAAAATCTCAAAAATAAAGAGCTCAATTTCATCAAGAGGATTTGCCTTGATAAAGCGAGTCAGTTTATGAAACTCCAAGTTCCTCCTGGAGAGGATTTAATATTATTTGGCTTTGGGATTGAGATTAAAAAATTAGTTGCGCATGACCATACTCAAAATGTTTTTTGTTCGTACAAATATGAGTCTCACAAGAAGATTGTTATTATGATGAAATAACGTTCCCAACAATAGGAGGAATATATTTCACATTCAGATTCATGTAGTAATCAATGTGAAATATACATAGCACAAGAACAAACTAGTCACATTTGGATTCCATAAGTAATCAATGTGAACACGAAGTCGAAAGATTCATTTGCAAAAGATTGCAAATCAACTTCTTGATGCTTTTGTATATATATATAAAAGAAGTGACAATTTCATGCATTTGTTGCAAATACCCCCAACAAGAATTAATGTTCCTGAAGGACGAGTTTAATTAAAGGACAAGTATAATTTAATGAAGGACAAGTATAATTAAATGACATCTCAAAATATTAGAGAGATCAAATATTGTCGTGGATGCATGACGATATATTTGTCTTTATTATGACTCTCGAAATGATAAAAGAGGATCATCAGCGATGATCTATAAGATATTGTCAAGATAGAAATAATTGGCCAAAGAGAAACGAAGTCATACAAGGTTAATTAAAATTCTCTAGAAAGTCGAAAATATTTGGACCTGTAGGTCCAAAATCAGGAAAGTATATTCCCGAAGGATACAAATGTGTCTTTGTTACAAAGAAAAAATGAGAAAATTATGAGATTTAGGGCAATACTCGTAACACAATGTTTCTCTCAAAGATCGGGAATTATTTACTCTCCTATAATAAACATCATTATATTTTAGAGTGTGATTAATCTAATTATGTCAGAAATGCTTGATATGCGCCTTATGGATGTAATAAATATCTATCTATTTGATTAACTTGATAGTTATATATATTTGAAATCCCGGAAGGATTTAACATGCTTGAATCATGTAAGTCAAAAATATTTTTTCAAGTAAACTGTAAAATCATTATAAGAACGTGTATCTCAAAAGTAAAGATATTTGCTCATATATTTTCAAGAAGAAAACTGATAGCAAAGCAGTTTGTATTGTTATTTGATTTTGGTTAAAGCTACTGAGGAATTTAATACTTGAAAATTATGTGTATACTCCGTCAACATGACATATATAGGGCCACTACTCGTGGACTATTTTATTGATTGACAAGTGATTCTATAATCCGACTCAACTATTGTTTGCATTAGGGGGAAATTAATATATGAATACCGCAAATATATCGTTGGACTAATTATTTAGATTCACGCACTATGAACTAAAAGTTCATCAAGTTATTTAGTGCAAAATGAGTGACTAAAATCTCATATATCTGTTGTATATGCATCATGAAAGAACTGAAGTTCGTCATAGACAAAATAAATCAATTGATTCTCATTAGCGCCAGAAGTGTGAGAGATTTATTGGTGATAAAGATAAAAAGTCCACGGAAGATAAATTTAAAACACATCACTCCAAATTCCTCCTGAAGAGGATATGTGAAACATTATGTACAAAAGTACTTGAGGAAATCAATTCATGCCTAAAGACGAATTTAGAATCAAAAGACTTATGTTGAACTAATAATTATCTCGACCTGCAGATCGAGCATCTCCCTGATGGAGTTATGCTAGTCGACCTACCTGAAAGATCTTTAAAGAGATTTTATTGTATCACAGTCACATGCCCATCCAATGGTTGATTCAATTACTTGAAGTGAACAGAGACTCATTTAGACCTATAGAAGATAACAAAGATGAAGACCAGAAGTTCCTTACTCATGTTCAATTGGAGAATTTGAAATGGTATTGACCATCCTTTGTTATTTTCGAGACAAATATGATATTGGTCTATTTATAAGAGTAATGATATATTGACATATTTCATATTATTTTCTATCTTGATAACTAAACTTGTGTTGCACATATTAGTGTAGACCTTAAAGGTAACCTTAAAGATTGTTATATTAAGGGAGAGTAAAAAAATTGTAAATAGTTCTAAAGATTTAACTGACTCCTAAAGGTCAAATGACCCTGAAGGTCAAATGGTTGTACTCTTTTTTTCTTTCTAAGTTTTTTCTCAAAGGGTTTTCTTAGTTAAGGTTTCTAACGAGGCATCCAATGCACCACATGAGTAAATGAGTCATTGAGATTTATTCATAAAAGAACCAATGCAACACATGATCTCCAAAAGAGTGGCGCCATCAACATTTAACAAATTCGTTCAAGTGACAATCTAGCGGATTCTTTTACAAATGCATTACCAACGTCAACATTCAAGAAGTTGGTACACAAGATCGATATGAGCCGACTCAAGGATCAACAATGACTATATTGAGGTGGAATAACTGTACTCTTTTTCCTTCGACCAGTTTTTATCCCAATGGGTTTTTCTGGCAAGGTTTTAACAAGACAACAGTTTTTTTAGGGATGGTCAATCAAGGGAGAGTGTTGTAAATATACTGTATATATACTTACCATATGTTGTGATGACCATGAAAACTCTAAAGCCCATGAACCCATCTTGTACTCTATAAATAGAAGTCTCTGCCCTCATAATAATACATCATCTTATTCTCGCTTTCTCTATTATCTTGTATTCTCTTTAGTTTATAACTACAAGAAAATTTTCTTTTTTTTTCTGGTAATACCAAACACATAGTACACTTTGATTATATTTCAATAAACGGGATGAAATCCCGGTTCCAATTACTATGTTCAATTCTATCCTACCCTCAAACTACCTCCTACTATTAAGGTTGAGTTGGCACTTGTGAATCAACTGCTCTATAATCGGTGAGAATCAGTCACTAACACATCACGGACTTTGGATTGATTAGGAACTTGATCAGTCAAGATCAGTAAGGTAGTATTCGAAACAACTTAAATCTCGACTTTTTCACCACAGAAAGCACTTTTTTTAGCATTTGGAATGTAGACTTCTGTTTTTTTTGAAGATTAAAATACACCAGAATAAACCTAATCTCATAAGTTGATAAGAGGGTGTTTTGTAAAAGCAGAAGCAGAAAAAAAAAAAAAAGCTAATTAGAGTGTTTGGAACACTGTTTTTTCGAAAATTAAGCTATTTTTTTTTCTAATATTACAAACACTAATATTTAATGCTTAAAAATAACTTTAAGCAATTTTAAGCATAAGTATCTAAAAGTCTGCTTATAAAAGTTATTTCATACACTGCCTAAAAATGGATCCTAGTAGAGTCTAATGAAGTTGATTCTTCAGCCTTTAATCAAGAATAGGTGAAAACAAGTCGGCTTCTTCAAGAGCGCCGGGTCAAGAACAACGAAAAACAATGCGACATCCTATCATTTCAATTGCCTAATCCAGACAACTATACACTGACCATAGTTCAACATCAGTCATGATTTTGACATCTAAATCAAGACTTTATCATTAAAATTGTATCCCGACACAAAGGCTTTTGAGGTTATCTCATATTCTTCAACTTGGATTTGATGGTTGAGTTTCGTTTAGTTCTTTCATAAAGTTTGCAGACATAAGCCGAGCCAATCTGAAAAGAAGATTAGAAAGTAAATTAAGTTTGATTCCCAATTTTTTATAGGACAGATTGCAACATATAATGGGAACAAAATATCTCCTCCCCTCCTCGAAGTATCTCTACGCTCCCAAATTTAAATTTTTGATTGGAATCTATAATTTAAATTTTATCAAGCTCAATCTTCCACTTATTAGAGTCTTGTTTGAGATCATCATACGAATTAAATTTGTGAGATGATAGCCATAACTAGAGCAAATCATCAATAAAATTACACATATATGCATATAACTGTTGGTAGTCCCGGATTTAGTTAGGGATAGGCGTGGGTAGCCACCAGCACCTCTCCATTATTGAATTTAATCCGGATTTTATGTATATTTAAAAAAAAAATGTTCTCTCTATCCCCTCATTCGTTATTGTAAATTCTCATGGTAAAATTGGATATTTCACAATTCATTTCTTAATTTTTGATCGGAAACATATTATTTGTATAATGAGTTCTTTAATAATGAGGCATTTCTACTATTAGCCAAATAGTAGAAATAAAATGCATATTTAGCCTATAACTAAATAAAAACACAAATATAGTCATTTTGTCCTCATCCAATGATTGGATGTGTCTATTGCAGAAATTTTTGTTGTCAACAATTTCGTCTCGTTTGTAATGCATAGGGCCGATGGGAGGCCGATGGGGGATGTCCATCGGCCGAGCAAATTCATCGGCTGAGCCACTTAATTCTGCAGAGACAATTACCATGGTCGAGGCCCGATGGAGGGCCGATCTCCATCGGCCCTCAACATATTAAAAAAAAGGTTAATAAAGGGCAGGGCCATCGTCCCTCAACCTTGAAAAAAAAAGTTATTGATTGAGGGCCATCAGCTCTTAGCATTTGATAAAGTAAATAAAATTATTGAGGGCCGATTCATTACTCATGAGATTGGCCCTCAACACAAATGTTGGTCCCGAGAGTGAGTTCAGGTGTAGAGGGGGGGGTGAATACACCTGAATCCAAATTTCTCAACTTCGAACACGAACAGTCCTATTCAGGAAGATGCCGTATCGAAATGATTCAAAGAGACAGCATAACCGTTCGAATCGTGTTAAAGGCTAAAAGTCTGACTCGGCTGAGATCTGCTAACTGACTAGGTCAGAATTCAGTATCAATCAGCAAGAGTTCAGTGCGCGGAATAGTGTAGGCCCAAATCAGTTTTTATGAGAAAACGTTTTAAGTCTCAGTTCAGTAGATAAGAAGTTCAGTATGCACAGTAAAATCAATGTAACAGTAAAAGAACGTAAGTAAACGACACAGAGATTTTTAAAGTGGTTCGGATATCAACAATCATATGTCCACTGTCCCGATAGATCAGGAGGCTATTTATTATACCTTGAGTTAGTCTCGGTCGGCTTGTGCGAGGACAAAGTCGTGGCTTGGGGATTATCTTGAGCAAGTCCCGGTTACACTTCTATCAAACTTAAAGTGTTTGACAAACTTCTCCAACAGTGAAGGAGTCCTTATACAATAAGGATTGGGTTCAAAAGTGAACTCCTTCGTCTAAGCTATGGATATATCGGTTGAGCTTAGGGTTAGAGGGATGGGGAACAAGAATGTAGCTTCTAGAGCGACGAACGGCTGAGGTTTAGCTTTAAGTTCGTGTCACGTCGCTTGGATACTAGATGCTTTGTTGACGGTTCAGCTTGGTTCCCTTATGAGCTTAAAGGTAGTCTTTCGCCGGATTTAACTCTTTCGATTCTTGCGGAAGACTTAGGCTTTTGGAATTCACTCGTTTGAATGTTCGTGTGTGTGTTCGTTTCTTTGTTAGCTCATGAACTCGTCAACTTCAAATCTTGAATGATCCCTCTATTTATAGAGAAGAGATTGAGAAAGATCCGTTGGAGACGATCTTCTTCTCTCTCTCTCTTTTTGGTAGCAGACGGCTCTTTTGGCGTAGGTAACAGTGCATTTTCCTCCTTTTTCGGAAAGTATTGACTTGCAGCTTTAGTAGGTAGGATGACACGTGTATGTTTGTCATTTGTCGAGGCGGATAGAGCGGTTGAGACAAGCACGAGACTTCGAGACAAGCCGAAGCCGACTTCTCTCATCCTCGTATATGACAATGCCGATTGTCTTTCGGAAGATTCCCGACAGCCCCGAAGACTATCTGCCGATCTTCGAGTCCGACCTTGTATTCGGTAGATAGACAATGAGATAAGTCTATCGAAGATCGGCTCCGAGTCCGATGAACTACTCCTGCTGAGTTCGGTTCGATCGACTCTCTCGATATCTTGCTCTCGCCGAGTCCAAGTATCACTGAGTCTTCTACACTGGTGCTGAGGCAAATAAGCTACTGAGCGCCTTGACCAGAGCAGAGTGTCTACTGAGTCTGAAACCTCAGAGACAAACAACATATACAACGGAATGGTTCACCAATCAGATAGGGTTTTGGGATCTTCAAATCTTCTCAACAGTTCAGAGTACATAGGCTACTGAGCTTGGTTCAGTATAGAAGATAGAATCATTTCCCACTGAGTGAAACAGTGCTGAGGATAGAATCATCACCCAACAACAAATATTTATTGATTTTTTTAAAAACATGTCGGCCCTCTGACAACTTTTTCTCCATCGGCCCTCTGACAACTTTTTCGCCTAATCATTATGTTTGTCATAAATTGTACTTTATGACTATATTTGTGTTTTTAGATAGTAATAAGCTATATTTGTATTTAACTTAATTTATTTGGCTAATTTTGTATATTAACATTTTAATAATTTGACATAGTGGACTGTCCAATCATTTTTTTTAATTTTTTTTTATGTTCACTTTGATTACCTGAAAGGAATTCTCAATAAACGCAGGACCACCAAAGATGACAGGGTACTATGTGCCCTAAAAATTCGTTAAATTTGGAATTGACAAAGCCTAGATTTGGATAACGTAGTTGCAATTTTATCGAAAGACGGAATATATATTATGTAGAGCAATGAGAATTACAGTACAAGTAAAGAGAATGGCGGTGATACGTGAATTGTGGGCCGACATTGCATGTGCATTAAAATTGTGACCGACGCGTCGTGCTGTAGAATTAAATAACATGGGATGCGAGGGCGCTTGACTGAGTGAAGATTAATGCCTCTGAGTATGACACTGAACTATTTCTCATGCTAAATCTTTTCCACATTACCATATTATCAATGTGTATTCCCAATAATTTGTGACAAACTAGTTAGAATACAGTCGCCGTTTTACTTCAATCAAACTTTTATGGTAAGATATTTCATATTATATGGATTTAATAGTATATACTTAATATACATTCAATTTATATACTCGATGTATATCTACTTATATTTAAAATTAAATTTCAATTCTTGAGAAATTCGGAGTAACTGATTAAAGTTTATCAGAATGTAAGGAGTTAGCATTAAGATATTCCACGTTGATTGAATTATCTCAAGTCCATACATTTATTAATGATTACGTAACTTATTAACTGTAGTGGGCCTGGCCAGGGTTTAAGATCAACCAACATACCAATCCATGGACACATGACCCTTGATGCCAAATCATAATTCGTGGTTATCATTGGCTCAATCGATCAAAGTCATTTAAACTTTCTTTCTAATATTACTCCCTCTCCTATTCCATTAGTCCAGTTTTTTTGCGCGGAAATTAAAAAAATTATTAATTGTGCATAAAGTAGTACTCCCTCTGTCCTGCTATTACTGTCTTACTTTACTAATCGAGTTGTCCTGCTATTATTATCCTGTTTCTAAAAATGAAAAAAAAAAAACTCCTAATCCTAAAATAATGTGGGCCATTCTTACTCGCTAAGCAACCTCCAACCTTGAGCTGAACAAATTCAGGATGAATTTCCACTATGCCTATCGCCTAGAGCTTCCCCTCTTCCTTAGGAATCGCAATGTCAATTCCCTTGATCAACGACAATCTACATTTATAATTCTTAACTTTTATACTCTCTCTCTCAAGATTCTATTCGGCTCCTAACTCACAAATTTATAATTCTTAACTTTTTAGAAACTTTAGATTACTTCTGTAATTAAAAAATTAAAAAAATAAGCAGAAAAAAAATCAATTAGCCTCAACTATGCCTTAATAGAATTTGGATTAATTGTCATTATTCCTATCAATCATCACTCGAAAAGCTACGTTAATTTATTAATATAATTAAAACTCATTAAATAAACACCTAAACAAAGTTTCTTGATTCACGTGCCAAAAAGAAGTGGGTTCCACCAAATTATATTAAAGTATAATTTTATGTTAAAAAGAAAGTAGACTGATGGACTGTAACGAAAGGAGTATAATTTATAGTAATAGATGCACATAAAATATCGATCTAAATGTTTAGGAAGACAACTAGCGCATTGTTTAACCGGCTCCGCACCATGTTGTGATAATGTCTTGTGGGTGCGGTTCGCTTAATCCCAGGGAATTAATGTTTTGATGCTATACAAATTAAGATGCATATGAAATACGTGTAACGTTTCAAACAATTGTCTCATTATGGGAAAAATTACGACAATAGTGTGTGATATTATTGTGTTGGTCCCGTGAGTGAGTTCAGGTGTAGAGGGGGGGGGGGTGAATACACCTGAATCCAAATTTCTCAACTTTCGAACACGAACAGTCCTATTCAGGAAGGTGTCGTACTGAAATAGTTCAGCAGACCAGACAACTGTTCTGAATCGTGTTAAAGGCTAAAAGAATACTGACTCAGCTGAGATCTGCTAACTGACTAGGTCAGAATTCAGTATCGATCAGTGAGAGTTCAGTGTGCGGAATTGTGTAGGCCCAAATCAGTTTTAATGAGGAAAACGTTTTATGCAAGTCTCGGTTCGGTAGATAAGAAGTTCGAGAATGCGAGACAGTTAAATCGATTTTAAATATGATGTTCGGTATGCACGGTAAAACCAATGAAACATGAAGTAAACGACACGAGATATTTTTAAAGTGGTTCGGATATCAACAATCCTACGTCCATTTGTCCCGATAGATCGGGAAGCTATTTATTATCTTCGAGTTAGTCTCGGTCGGCTTATCTGTTGGACAAAGCCGTGGCTTGGGGATTATCTTGAGCAAGTCCCGGTTTACAATTCTATCAAACTTTAAGTGTTTGACAAACTTCTCCAACAATGAAGGAGTCCTTATATAATAAGGATTGGGTTCAAATGTGAACTCCTTCGTCTAAGCTATGGATATAACAAGTGAGCTTAGGGTTAGAGGGATAAGGAACGAGAATGTAGCTATCTAGAGCGACGAACAGTTGAGGGTTTAGCTATAGGTTCGTGTCAGTCGCTTGGATACTAGAAGCTTATGTCGGTTCAGCTTGGTTCCTTTTGAGCTGGATGTAGTCTTTCGCCGGAGATAACTCGGTTGATTCTTGCGGAAGACTTAGTCGTTAATTTCGCTCGTTTGAATGCTCTTTGCGTTTCTTGCTTCTATTGCATTAGGTTCTTGGGTGTTGGTGTTCTTCAAATCTTGAATGATCCCTCTATTTATAGAGTGGAGAGAAGAATAGATCCGTTGGAGACGATCTTCTTCTTTTTCCCTCTTTTGTGGTAGCAAAACGGCTCTTTTGTGTAGTAGGTATAGTGTCCTTTCCCTCCTTTTACGGAAATATGTTGACTGTAGCTTTAGTAGGTGAGACGACACGTGTATGCTTGTCATTTGTCGAGGTGGATGTGGTGGTTGAGATAGAACAAACTTCGAGGCACTTGAAGTTGACTTCTCTCTTCCTCGTACTTGACAACACTGATAGCTTATCAAAAGATTCAGACAGTTCAGAAGACTGTCAGCCGATGCTGAGTCTGATTTTGTATTCGGTAGATAGGCGGTGAGAAGGGTCTGCGAAAATCGGCTACGAGTCCAGTGAACTAATCCTGTTGAGTTCAATTCAACTGACTCTCTCAGTATACTGCTCCTGCTGAGTCCAGTATTCACTGAGTCTTCTACACTGGTGCTGAGGCTGATGAGCTACTGAGCGCCTTGACCAGAGCAGAGTGTCTACTGAGTCTGAAACCTCAGAGATAAATTCGAATACAAAGGAATGGTTCACCAATCAGATAGGGTTTTGGGATCTTCAAATCTTCTCAACAGTCAGAGCACGAGGCTACTGAGCGTGATTCAGTATAGAAGATAGAATCATTTCCCACAAGTATGATCATGCTTAGGATTGAATCATCACCCAACAATTTCCCCTATTTGATGATGCCAAAACCTATCATCTATGCTAACACTAAACGAGATAGAAACAAAAACTCCTTACAAATATTACAAGTAGGATCGATGGAGATGTTCCATCGGTTCTAGACTATAAAGAAAACAGGGTAAACAGAACAATTTCCCCCATTGCAAACAAAACAGGCTAGCAGAATCTATCAAAGCAATCAGCTGACATTTAATAAAGAGAGTGTGAGTCAGCAATCACTTCAGTGATTCTGAGTGTTAAAGCATAAAACAAACACGGGCCGTATAAACAACAAGTAGTTGTCGAGCCAAAAGCGGATTGTATAAATATAAGAGAAATTCGATGCATGTATACAATCTTGCTATGCTAAGAGAATGAGCTAAAGATCTAAGGAGGGAGGGCCACCGAACTTCTTGATTACGTCCATGAACTCTTGAGTCGATCTTCGGGGAGCGGCACTCCATACATCCCGTATGTGATCTTCCTTAGCTTCGTAAATTCGCAAAATCGGCGAGGCTCATCTTCGACAAGTTCTTTCTTCGGCTGCGGCATACTTCACTTCGGTTTCAATCGTACCAAAGTGTACTGAGTCATCCTGTCTTCTCGGTGGAGGTATGATTCTGGGTCCCGGAACACTGACTTCTATACCTTCAGATATGGCTTTGTCGAGGTATGGGTATAGTTCGGGTTCGGTAGCGAACATCCATTCCATGTAAGCTTCAATCCTTGTCTGTTGGACGGGAACCTCCAGAAATAGTTCCTCTTGATGAACTCAATTTTCGCATTTTCCCATCTTTGATTGAGCTGAGCTTGTATCCATTCATCTGTTCTTGGCCATCTTTGAAATTTCGAGTCAGTGGCTTCTTGAATTTCCTGTATACCGTATGGAATATCGGCTTTAGAAGGCACTCTCGGCTGGCCTCCTCTTGATCCTTTTCATCGAGCTTCAAGGTCCGCCTTCCAAATTCTCGTCTCGGCAGCGCTGAATCCGTCTTGCCTCCTCGCCTCGTATAGATATCTGTTCATCGAGATCAAATATGGCTTCGATTTCATCTCCTTGTGTATCGGTGGCTTCTTTGAGGGGCTTCTTCGATTCGGCAGGGGTACAAGATCTAGATTTGGACGTACCACGCCTTTCGGTACTCTTCTCGCTGCTTGCTCCTTTTCCTTTTCTCTGTCCTCTTCATCCGTTATGATGAGCTTTCTCGGAGGCGATCCTAGCGGTTTTCTTTCCTCCCTCTGGATGGGGCTTTAGTCTTTCCTTTAGCAAGGCTTAGACTTTGGCTTGTTAGGCGCTTCGGCCTCTGCAATTTCTCCGGCCGGCCTCTCATCCGCAGCCTATTTGGGCTTCCTCCTCGGCAGATATGTACCTTAATCGCTTTCTTTGGAGGGGTTGGAATTTTAAGCTTTTGTTTGCCCTTGCTTTCTTGAAGCGGTGGTGGAAGAGGAGCCTCTTCTTCCTTTGAGTCCTCCACCGCTTTGTTCGGCGTACTCAAGCAACCTCCTTAATAATGTCTTTGGGAGTCCGGGTTGCCCGAGTAGTCTCTTGGGGTCCTGAGCCACTTGGGCCGGTTTGCCTGTGCTCGCGGCCCGAAACACCCCGGGCCTTACCCGGAGTCTAAGTCCGAGTTTTACGAGACCGAGTTTTGCTAATGTCGCAATAGATTTCTTCTTCTCGGTCCCCTTCTTTCCTTCGATGGCTGTCCCCTTCGGTAGTCTAGAAGGTTTAGTAGGAGTCGACTTCTCGGTACTCTTTTTCTTTCCTTCACTTCCTTCACTTTCTTTCTCAGTACCCTTCTTCTTTCCTTCCCCCTTTTTGGCATCATCAAGTACAGTAGGGGTTGGGATGAGTACCTTCTTCTCTAGCTTCGATAAACGGTGGACAAGTCGTCCCGATCCATTATGCACTTTCTCCAATGCTAGATGCGGCTCGTTCCTCTCGGATATGAGTTCGTCCTTGTATCTTTGTATGAGAGAGAACGGCTTCGACTTCGGTTCAGCTAGTTTCTCACCGATCTTGTCCTCCACGACCAGTTGAATGAGGTCTAGGTCCGCATTCTCCGTGGCACAGGGCTTGCTCGGTGAATGACTCGGTATGAGCGGACAAGGCGTTACGAAATTGTTCAAGGAGCTTGGCTTGTCCCTCCCGAATTGTCCTTAGCCGAGTCCGAAACTGCCGTTCTTCTTTGGGCCAATGCTTCGAGATATGAGAGCGAAGACATCGGGGCATCGATGTAGAGATGCTGGATTTCAGCCCCTGAAGCTCAGAGTTGGTGGCCAATGCAGATTTCTGCCACACCTTGTGGACTGCCTTCGCCAATTCCCGATTTTTAACTCCTTGTGCGGTTAGAGCTTTGGCAACCGAACGGGATCTCTTGGCGAGATGGGCTGGGCGGCCGCCTCGTATGTCGACTCGAGCGGGAGCCGAGCGAGCTCGCCGAGGATGAGACACCACCGAAGGCTTCTCGGGCCCATGGATACTGAGTGGTGGTGCTTCTTCAGTATGGGTATCCTTGTCCCGTGGATGTCCCTCATCGGGCTTTCCGGGGGCTCGAATCATGGGTGGGTCTCGACCGTCGTGGTCAGACCCATCCGAGGGCGGCGAGCCACCGCTTGGCATCGATCAGCAATGATTGTAAGCATGGCTGCCCTTAGATTCTCCATCGTATTGAGGTTCTCAGGCTCGAATAGCCTATCTCCTCACGCAATCTCGGTTCTTCCAAGTGTAGGCTGGCGACGGGAGTAGTGTAGAACAAGGCGTTGAAGGCGAGGCCACTCCTGAAAGCGTAGGATCATATGGAGCCTTGCGACTTGGCTAGGACGAGCAAATACGAATGGTCGGCAAGCTCCGGAATGAAGCTGGATGATCTCTCGGGAAGCTCTAGAGACAATAACTGCTGCTTCCATCCCGAGAGTCTCTTCTACAGACGCAGAATCTGACTCGATATCAACGAAGTCGGTCTCGTGGTCGGCAGTGGTAGGCTAGGCGAGCGGAGGCACAGAGAGAGGGCTATCCAGACGTTGGACTTCTTCGCTTTGGGCTTCAGTAGCCTCTCCCTGTTCCTCTTGAACTTGTTCCTCAGTGGAGACGGCTTTCTCCACTGACTTTGTCTTCTCAGATGAGGAAGACTCATCTACCCACTGTAGTGGCTGAATAGGAGTTGGTTCAGTAGCCACTTCAGTAGTAGTCTCTGGTTCAGCAGGTGTATCCGGTATGGCCTTCCTCAGCCTCTTGGCTGGTGCCTTAGGTGATTTTGCCGGAGGTGTCCTTTTCTTAGGAGTCGCCTGCTGAGGCTTAGATGGCTGAGCTTCTGCGGCCGGTCCTGAACCAATCTGTTGCAGGGCCGCGGACTTGTTGTGAAAGCGGATTTTCTTCACATTAAAATATTCCTTGCCGTCATATGTGATCTGCTCAGCCTCGCAGAAATCCTCGATCATGACTGACAATTTAAGTCCGTAGAGAAGCTTTCCTTTTGCGGTCAGTGTTCGCGTAGCTTTGTCGAACTTGGCTGCCTGAGCCATATATTCGCGAACAAAGAAGTCGGTCCAATTAACTTTCACGCAGTCATAAATCGCCATCATCATATGGATCTTGGGTCGGGAGACCTGATCGAAAGAGCCAGCCTGGCTCGTCAACAGCTGAGTGACGATGTACGCCAGTGCTCTGAACTGCGGTAGCATGGCATTCTTCGGAAATGCTTGCTCTCGAAGGTTGTGGGCTTGCCACGGAAAACGGAGAGGTATGTGTCGGACGGCGTCGTCATTGTACCCCAAGGTGCTGACACCTTCAGACGGGAGGTTGAAGCTCTTCTTCAGCGCTTGTTTAATAGACATCTGCTTCAGTATCCTCGATGCGTCGTCAATGGTGTTAACAGCGAACCTTGCCAGAATGTCTCCTCCAACTGAGTCGGAGTTCAGATATAGTTCCGCCACTTGTCGAGGAAGGAAGAAGGTCGGCTTCCTCGATAGAAACTCCTTAAGTCCGGATTTCCTCAGATATGTGAAGATATCGTCCATGTACTCGAGCTCGCACGCGTCAAACTCCATGACTGGTTCGCACCGGATACGGCCCCTGCCGAGGATTTCCTCTATCTTGTCGGGAGAACCGACGGATAGACCAGCCATAGTACTGTTACAAGAAATGAATCGCATCGTTTCTTGGATAGAACGAGTGCTTTTACAATGCGATCTCGAAAAATATAATAAATACATTAACAGATACAAGCATACCAATAGATAAAATTCGAGATAAGATTGAGAGTGAAGTTGCAAGTAAGGATTGCGTATGCAGATCTCGGATTTTTCGGAATTTGAAAGTTATGAAGTATGCTAATGGCGGTTTCAAAGATATGATCGAATATATATATCAGATATGAAGATGAACAGTTTTCGATCGAAGGCTGAATTTAAACTTGCTTTATGATATGGACGGTTAAGATTAGAAGTTATAAAATAGGCAATGATCACAATAGCCGCCTAAGTCAAAGCCAGTTGTAAAATAGCCTAAGTAGTAACTGTGAAAAGACATGTATTAAATGCGTGCAGAGTTCAGCATACTTATGTATGGAATGTCGTGCATTAAATGTGAACCGTTAATAATAAAGACAAACCAAAAGATATTAATGTCATGCTGAATCTTTGTCATAAATGCAAAGTACTGTTGTATTAAATTACTACTGAGTAGAGATACGCAAACCTGTCAGCTGAACATAGTAGTCAGTTGATACCTCGTGTAGATGGTTTTCGTCTCTACGCATCGAATGTATCGATGCGAGACCGAACATTCCCCCCTTACCGAAATGTCTCTCTCCTGAAACCTCTTACGACCGGGGTCGGTAGGGTCCAACAGACCTAGTTCTACCGAAAGTTCTCTCGAATGCGGATTCGGCTAGAGGCTTGGTCGGTATATCGGCCCGTTGCTTGTCGGTATGGATCTTCTCCATCCCGATATCCTTTTTCTCGACATGGTCACGAATGAAGTGATGTTCGATGTCCACGTGCTTGCATCTCGTGTGAAGTACGGGGTTCGAGTGATTGCAATAGCACCGGCATCGTCGCGAGAAAATCGGCACTTCATTCCGAATGACGTCATAGTCTCTCAGGCTTGTCTCGGCCCAAAGGATCCGGGCGCAACAACTTCCAAGCAGCCATGTATTCGGCTTCGGTAGTCGACGTGGCCACCGAGGTCTTGTTTCTTTGAAAACCATGAGATCGGCTTGCTTCGCCAAGGAACCGACATGTTCCCCGAAGTTGATTTTCGATCTATTCTACATCCTGCATAGTCGGCATCGGAATAACCAGTTAGTTCAATATTATCATCAGTTGATACCACAAACCCATGTCAGGTGTTCCTCGTAGATAGCGGAGAATCTTCTTTGCTGAGTCCATATGACTTTGCTTGGGATTCGCCTGAAATCGAGCACAGACACCTACAGCATAAGTTATCCACGTAGATCTGCACAAGTAGTTCATTTCACCCATCATCGACATCTCGAACTTATCCTTCATCATCTTTTCAAATTGCTGACACATGATGACATTCTTTGATCCGAATATAATGTCATCCACGTAGATCTGCACAAGTAATAAGTCTTCTTCCGGTCGAATGCCGAATAGAGTGCGGTCTCTTTGTGCCTTTACGAAAACCTTTCCGAAGAAGAAACTCGAGACAGGGTATCGTACCAAGCCACGGGTGCTTGTTTTAACCCGTATAGAGCCTTTTCGAGTCTATATACTTGATGTCCCCCGCCGAAAGCCGGGCGGTTGTTCCACATAGACTTCTTCTTTCAGCACGCCATTCAGGAACGCAGACTTCACATCCATTTGATAAACTCTGAATCGTTGATGTGTTGCGTAGGCCAGGAATAATCTGATTGCCTCCAATCTTGCAACTGGAGCGAACGTCTTATCGAAATCTATCCCTTCGGCTTGACAGTAGCCTTTAGCCACGAGTCTTGCTTTGTTCCTTACTATAACGTTGTTTTCATCTCGCTTGTTTTTGAAGACCCATTTAGTTCCAATAACATGTTGATGCCGGGGTCTGTCTACAAGCTCCCATACTTCGTTTCTCGTGAACTGATTCAGCTCCTCCTGCATAGCAATGATCCAGTCAGCATCTTTCAGTGCATCCTCAATGGTCTGAGGCTCTTCAGTAGATAAGAAGCAGGAAAATAATGTGCTTTCTCCTTGACAGAATCTGGATCTTGTCTTGACATTTGCTGAAGGATCTCCAATGATTAAATCAGCAGTGTGAGCATCGAGCCACGATCTACGATGTTTCAACTCTTCATCTCGAAACTTGTTCAACACGAGATAGTAGGTGAGTTAGGCATTTCGGTTGTACTATTCACGAGATTGAAGTAATTCAAGAACAAGAATATGGTCTACTGAGTCACCGGGTTCAGGGGCATTCAGCTCAGGAACGTTACTAGACGTTCCCCCTGAGGTGTTGCTCTCAGTAGTGTTGGTCTCAGTTACCTCAACGGTTTCTTCATCGACCTGAGTTACCTGGGATTGATTCTGTTCGGGAGAATCAATCTGTTCAGCTACTTGCTCGGCGGGTTGAGATTCGATAGATTTGTCTTCGGTTTCTTCGTCGAGTCATCATCCCAACATAGCTGGATCTTTTCAGATTTGTCTTTTAAGCTTAGATCCTGTAGCTGCTTACTGATGTCCTCAGATTCAGAATTTGAGTTATTGCTCCTGTCTTCAGTAGCAAACTCGTTAAAAACAACATGAGGGCTTTCCTCCACGCAAAGAGTCCGATAGTTGAATACTCCGAAAGCTTTCTTCGACCCGAGAGTATCCTAAGAATACTCCCCGATCTCGACTTGCTATCAAAAGTCTTCACTGATCTTTCCCATTATTGTAAATAAAGCATGAACAACCAAAAATATGGAAATAAGATAGAGAAGGCTTCCTGCCGTTCCATAGTTCATATGGTGTCCGCTTACTGCCGCTTTGTCGGTAGAGATCTATTCGAGTATAACATGCGTATCCGTTGCTTACGCCTGAGAATTTGGATGGGAGTCCCGAATCTGCGAGTAGAGTTAAATTTGGTTCTTTAAGAGTTTCGTTCTTTCGTTCAAGCAACTCCATTCTCGCCGAGGTGTGCGTGCAACCGAGGTCTCATGCTCTATTCCTTCGCTCGCGTAACTCCTCTACCATAGAATTAAGGAATTCAGTTCCTCTGTCTGAACGTATTTTTCTGATCTTGGTGTTCTTCTCGACACTGAGCTTTTTCAGAAGCGTTGGTAACTCTGTTTTGACGTTAGACTTGTTGGCAATGAATATGACCCATGTGTAGCGCGAGTAGTCATCTATGACCACTAATGCATATTTTATGCCTCTGATCATCACTGGGGAGACTGGACCGAACAAATCCATATGTAGCAGCTGAAGGATTCCATCAGTGGAAGGAGATGGAACTGTTGGATTTTGATTCCTTGTTTGCTTTCCCTTCAGACATACTTCACACTGAGTGTCATTGCTGAATACTTCATTCGGTAGTCCCCTTGCTAGAGTGTCTCTTGCAAGCTTGTTGAGCGTCTTAAAGTTGAGATGGCTGAGTCTTCTGTGCCATAGCCACCTCGTGCGGTTGTCATTCTTCGCCAATAAGCAAGCTTCGGTGTTCACCGAGTTCCGGCCACCACATATACGTTCTTTCTGCGCGAACACGATAACACTTGTTTTCCCCGTGGATTTATCAATAACATCACGAAAACCGGCGTCAAATATAACTCTATTTGAGTTATCACAAAATTGACTAACGAGAGAGAAGATTATCGTCGAAGTCCTTCAACATATGATACTCTTGGAACGTTAGCGGCCCAATGCCGAGTGTTCCATATCCTCTCGGTATAGCCTTTTGCATTGTCTCCGAACTCATTCCGGGGTCCTTCTTCGGTGATATAATTCTTCGGCAGACTCCTTTGGTATGTCATGTGTCTTGAGCATCCGCCGTCCACATACCATGGGTCTTTACGCACCCGCAAAAAGCAATTATATTCGGGTACCCTTTATTTTTGATTTTGGGTCCTTAGATGTTAGTTTTAGTAACCCAAATCTGTCTAACAACCCCGGTGGTTTCGGATATTTTCTTTCCACCGGAGTCAACATATCGACCACCGGACTGGGTCACACTGACTTCGAGGCTTCCGAGGTTCGGGAGTCCCGATCTTCTCGAGTTGGTGGACCGCCGACCTTTGCCTTACGTGCGACCTTTTTTCTTCTTCTGACCTTTGGAGCCTCTTCGAACTATAGGTTCATAATAATATGATCCATACTGAGTAGGATGCGTCAGCTTCGGAGGTCCATATTGATCTGCCAAGTTTGATTTGCTGGTTCCCCCTTGACTGAACTGGGGTTTCTTGGCATTGATCTTCTTGTCAGAATGCTGATGTGTGGGATGAGGTGCTTTCATCTTCTGTTTGTTCTTTGCTAGGGGGTTCAGTATATCTGCGTTGATAGTCTCCCCTCGAACAAATCTATCGGCAAGCCGTACTTCCGAGTGTCTTGGGGGCGATATGAGGAAGCTCCTGAGACCGAATCCAAGTCCTTCGTTGCAGTGCTTTGGCTTATTGCTTGCTAGCATAGCCTCCAATTTCTTCTCTGCGCCCATATACCTCTCAGTCATCAGGTTCCTCCAGACATCATCACTTTTCTTCAGTGCGTCGTGCTCGATCTGAAGTCCTGACAGTTCTTGCTTCAGTAGACTCAGTTCAGTATCTTTCTGAGTCAAGTCATTGGTCAAGACTGAAATTCGATCTTCTTGATGCTGAGACTTAGCCATCAGAGAGTTTATCTCCTCCCCGAGTCTCAACACAAGTCCTTCGGCCTCGAATAACCCGACTCTCCCGAGAAAGTCTCTGATTCTCCACTTTCAGGGTATCCAACTCCTGAAGAGTCTTGCTGAGCTGCAGACTCATCTGAATTTGTTCATCTAGTAGATCTTCATATACGGTCGAGATGTCCAAATTCCCATCTGCACCTGAAATAGTGTCGTGTGTGCAGTGTGAAGAGGAGTTAACTGGTTCATGAGAATTTACCTCATCCTCTTCGCCTGCCATCATGCACATTTCAGTTGATTCATCTGATTCATGCTCTAAGGCCATGAAAGCTGCTTCATCGTCAGATGAATCCATAAAGGTGTTGATCTCTTCTGAGTCGTCTGAGATTTCGCCAGCTATGTAGGATTGTCTTTTCTGGGCGAATTTCTCTCTCCTTGCCTTGCGTGCTGCCCGTTCAAGCACTATCGAGCTCGGGACAATCATACGATAATGTCCCGGCTTCTTGCAGTTGTAGCAAGTGATGACTTTTTCTTCTTTGGTTGCACTATCCCTTGAGGGTGCTGAGTCATCTTTCTTTCTGCATTCAGAAGATTGAGTATCAGGAGCGCGTTTAGGTGTATATTCTGACTTACCTTTTGTATCTCGGTATGCTTTGGTCAGTTTTCTACGCCTTTCTTTCTCCTTCTGATACTTCACTGCAAGCAGTGCGTACTTCTGAGCTAGACTTTCTTCTTGTAGGTCAGTGAGTGAAGGCTCAGTCTTACTCGTCGTCTTGCTCGTAGCGGGAGATGCCTTGTGCTTACCGTAGCTTTGAAAGCATGGTCAATCTTCGTATCGCCTTCAGCTCTCGGCTTTCTTTGAGGTCTGTCGAACTCATACTCCTCGCCTGTAATTACGAAAAGATATGGTCGGGAGACACAAGCATCTAAATCGGAATGTCGCAATAAAGTGGCAAAAGGTGTCCAGGTGTCCGTCCCGGCGGTGCCTCGGAATCTTCGATTCATCTCTCGGTTCTTGAATGTCTTTCCCGACCCATTGATAGAATTCATCGATTGGTAAATCGACATTTAGATCTTCGATTTTGTCCCCGGGCATGAGAGACAAGCTTTCCGGCTTTTGGAGTTCCGGCGCTAATTTGTTGGCTTTAATCTTCTCGAGTCCCTCGACTCGGTAGCGCAAGAGCATCCCGAGTTCTTTAGCAGTCTTGCATTCCCGAACCCCGCCAAGATAAGAATCACTAAGGGTGGTTAGTATAGCATTCCCGGCGACTCGATCTAGATTGTGAAGCTTCTTCTCTTCGAGGAGTGAAGAGACTTCGTCTTTGGGGATCTTCTTCCTAGTCACCATTCCTCCTCCTTGAGCTTGGTCCCGAGTCACGACACTATCAATCATAGGAACGATAGGTCCATCTTCAAGCACTTCGACCATATCTTGTCATGGAGGGATGTCGGATGAGCTTCCATCCCGACTCGCCATACTCCGTAGTTCTCCACCGAGAACATAGGTACCATCCTTATACCCGACATATCAGCCATAAAGAATAATGATATGAATGTAGAGTGATATGCGTGAAAAACGCTTTCCCTCGGATCCGTTCGAATGGACCGGTCTCAAAGATAACAAGAGTCAAAGAACTCCCCGCTCCGATACCAATTGTTGGTCCCGTGAGTGAGTTCGGGTGTAGAGGGGGGGTGAATACACCGAATCCAAATTTCTCAACTTTTGAACACGAACAGCCCTATTCGGAGAAGGTGCCGCATCGAAATAGTTCAAAGGCACTGCATAACCGTTTCGAATCGTGTTAAAGGCTAAAAGAATACCGACTCACCGAGATCTACTAACCGACTAGGTCGAATTCGGTATCGATCGGTGAGAGTTCGGTGTGCGGAATTGTGTAGGCCCAAATCGGTTTTAATGAGGAAAACGTTTTATGCAAGTCTCGGTTCGGTAGATAAGAAGTTCGAAATCGAGACGCTTAAATCGATTTTAAATATGATGTTCAGTATGCACATTAAAACCAATGAAACAGTAAGTAAACGACACAGATATTTTTAAAGTGGTTCGGATATCAACAATCCTACGTCCACTGTCCCGATAAATCAGGAGGCTATTTATTATACCGAGTTAGTCTCGGTCGCCTTGTCCACCGGACAAAGCCGTGGCTTGGGGATTATATCGAGCAAGTCCCGGTTTACAATTCTATCAAACTTTAAGTGTTTGACAAACTTCTCCAACAATGAAGGAGTCCTTATATAATAAGGATTGGGTTCAAATGTGAACTCCTTCGTCTAAGCTATGGATATAACAAGTGAGCTTAGGGTTAGAGGGATAAGGAACGAGAATGTAGCTATCTAGAGCGACGAACAGCTGAGGGTTTAGCTATAGGTTCGTGTCGGGCCGCTTGGATACTAGAAGCTTATGTCGGTTCAGCTTGGTTCCTTTTGAGCTGGATGTAGTCTTTCACGGAGATAACTCGGTTGATTCTTGCGGAAGACTTAGTCGTTAATTTCGCTCGTTTGAATGCTCTGTGCGTTTCTTGCTTCTATTGCATTAGGTTCTTGGGTGTTGGTGTTCTTCAAATCTTGAATGATCCCTCTATTTATAGAGTGGAGAGAAGAATAGATCCGTTGGAGACGATCTTCTTCTTTTTCCCTCTTTTGTGGTAGCAAAACGGCTCTTTTGTGTAGTAGGTATAGTGTCCTTTCCCTCCTTTTACGGAAATATGTTGACTGTAGCTTTAGTAGGTGAGACGACACGTGTATGCTTGTCATTTGTCGAGGTGGATGTGGTGGTTGAGATAGAACAAACTTCGAGGCACTTGAAGTTGACTTCTCTCTTCCTCGTACTTGACAACACTGATAGCTTATCAAAAGATTCAGACAGTTCAGAAGACTGTCAGCCGATGCTGAGTCTGATTTTGTATTCAGTAGATAGACAGCTGAGAAGGGTCTACTGAAAATCAGCTCCGAGTCCAGGTGAACTACTCCCGCCGAGTTCGGCTCAACCGACTCTCTCGCATATCTTTGCTCTGCCGAGTCCAAGATTCGCCGAGTCTTCTACACCGGTGCCGAGGCCGATGAGCTGCGAGCGCCTTGACCGGAGCAGAGTGTCTACTGAGTCAGAAACCTCAGAGACAAATACGAATACAAAGGAATGGTTCACCAATCAGATAGGGTTTTGGGATCTTCAAATCTTCTCAACAGTCAGAGCACGAGGCTACTGAGCGTGATTCAGTAGAGAAGATAGAATCGTTTCCCACAAGTATGATCATGTTGAGGATTGAATCATCACCCAACATATTGTATTAAATTGTTAATGTATTATAATGGTGTTGTTAGATTGCCCACTACAAGACTGCTAAAGAAATTTGAGACATACTAGCTAAGATCAGTAGCGGAACTAAGAAGATCAAGCAAAACAAACTGAAGATCGCCACTCAGAAATATGACTCCTTCATAATGCTTCGTAGTGGGTCAATAGATTAGAAGGAATGCACATCAGATTTATTAACTTCATTAATGAAATGGGCAGGTTCGGTAAGAGATGCTCTAATCAGGAAATGAATCAGTATATCCTGAGAGGACTTCCAAAAGAAAAATGGAAAAACTTCGAAACAATCCTCACGCAAACGGAGGATCTCGATGATAGAACTCCTTATTACATCTTCTCAGAACTAAAGGTTCATGATTTTCAAAATGTAGATACCTGACCTTACTAGTAGCTCTACTAAAAGTGAAAACCTAGTCAGCAAAAGGGGAGTTGCTCTATCAGCTACTGAGTGTTGGGAGATGATTCAGCAGTACAATGTTTAGAAGATTTGGCTGATCCCAAAATCCTAATTTGATTGGTGAACCATTTCGTTCTCTGAAAGTTTCAGACTCAGTAGACTTGCTTTCAGCATGGTCCCAGGCACAGAAGTTCTGTCTGCTGAACTTCAGTAGACTATCCGCCTCCGTACCATGGAGTGAAGATTCAGTAGTGCTGGACTCAGCAAGAGCAGCATATTGAAAGGTGTTCAGATTCAGTAGTGCTGGACTCAGCAGGAGCAGCATACTGAATGGTGTTCAGGGTAGAACTGGACTCAGCAGGAGCAGTTTGATGAACTCAAAGTTGACCTTCAGTAAAGTTGGACTCAGCAGGAGTATACTACTGAACCCCTGGTCAGACTCAACAATGGCATGACAGTTTCCTTAACTGTCAGTGGTCTTCATAGTGTTGGTCCCGAGAAAACGTTCAGGTGTAGGGGGGGTGAATACACCTGAAAACTTTCTCAACTTAAAACGCGAACAGTCCTCCTCTTCAGGAAGATGCCATACTGAACGGGTTCAATAGACTAGATAAGCTGTTCTGAATCGTGTGGCAGAGTGACTGACTTCACTGAGGCCTGCTAGCTGACTTATGTTAGAATTCAGTACCGTTCAGTAGAAGTTCAATAGAGTGCGGAAATATGTAGACCCAATTCAGTTGAGTTAGAAAACGTTTTTAGTAAAACTGTTTCAGTATATTAGTGCAGTCTTTTAAGCTTTGCTGTAACATAGTTGAATGATTTTGAAAGACATTTTCAGCATGAACAGTTATCAATGCAACAGTAAAACAGAGCACACAGAACACAACGATTTTTAAAGTGGTTCAGATCCAACAATCCTACGTCCACTGTCCCGAAAAGATCAAGAGGCTATTTTATTATACTGAGTTAGTCTCAGTCGGTTTGTGCACTGGACAAAAATTGGTCTTAGTGATTATACTGAGCAAGTCTCAGTTTACAAGATATCAAACTACAGCGTTTGACAAACTCTCCAACTATGAAGGAGTTCTTTACAATAAAGAACAGTTAAAGGATGAAATCCTTCGATCTAAGCTATGGATATGGTCTGCTGAGCTTAGGTTAGAGGGAAGGGAACGAGAATGAGGCTTCTAGAGCGACGAACGGTGAGATATAAACTTTGGTTTCGTGTTCAATCGCTTGGATACTAGAGGATATAAGTCTGATTCAGCTCGGTTCCCTTTGAGCAAGAATGTCGCCTTTCGCTTGGAATAACTCCTTGAAGATCTTGCGGAAAGCTTAAGTCAATTTGAAGTTGCTCGTAATTGCTCGTGTGGTCTTTATTCTCTAGGTGAGCTTTGATTTGAATTCTTCCCTCTATTTATAGATGAGAGACATGGAAAGATCTGTTGGAGACGATGATCTATATGTCTCTCTCTTTCGGGTAGCTAACGGTTCTTTCAAAGAATGGTGGCAGGGTCTTTTCCATCGATTTTCGGAAAAGTGTTGACTTGCAGCTTTAATCAGAAGGTAGACAGCTGGTTGCTCGTCATTGGTCGAGGCTGAAGAAAGTAGGTGAGACAATTAGACTTCAAGGTAGATCTAAAGCTGACTTCTCTATACCTCGTATGACTCTACTAATTTGACTTATAAGATTACTGACAGTCAGGAGACTGTCTGGCCATTGCTGAGTCTGATCTATGTTCAGTAGCATACTCATGCTGAGTCTAGCTCTACTGAAGATCAACTCTGAGTTCAGTGAACTACTCCTGCTGAGTCCAGTTCTACTGACTCCTTTCAGTATGTTGCTCCTGCTGAGTCCAGCACTACCGAGTCTTCTTCTCATGGTGTTGAGGCTTATAGTCTACTGAAGAATCAGCAGACAGAACCGAACGTCTGAACTATGCAGAAAGGATGTCTACTGAGTTTGAAACTCTCAGAGACAGAGACAGAACAAATATAACTCAATGGTTCACCAATCAAAGTAGGGTTTTGAGATCATTCAAATCTATAAGCACTAAGCTACTGAAACATCTCCCAACAATTTCCCCCTATTTGATGATACCAAAACCTAACACTACAAACTGTCAGAAACAAACTCCTTACAAATGTTACAAGTAGAATCAGTGGAGTTGTTCATCAGGTTCTAAACTACTAAGGGAGTTCAGGAAAGAAATATCAGAACCTATACAGAAATCTAACAACAATTTCCCCCTGAACATCCTTATACAATAAATTCCCTCATGCTTCTAACAAAGACAGATCTATCTGCTAAGCAAAAACAAACAGACACAGATATCAGCAGTGAGTGTGTGAGTCAGTAATCACTTAGGTGATTATGAGTGTTAAAGTATAAATAAACAAGGCCATGAAGACAATAAGGTATTGTCGGGCCAAACATCAAAGATGTTTTATAGATAAGAGAATTCAGTACATTACATCACTTGCTATTCTAAAAAGCAAAATAAGAATATGATACAAAGAAGCTATATATCTATCTTCTGAACTACTGGATCCGTGCTTTGAAATCTATGGACTTGTCATCTGGAAACGGTAATCCATACATCTGGAAGGTATCTTTTCTGAGCTTCTGTATCTTCAGCATATCAGCAGGAACATTTTCCTCAAGATCTAAGACTTTGATAACATTGCTGACCTCTCCTTCTATTACTCCAATATGTAGTGATCCATCAAGCTTCATTGGAGGAGGCAGCGGTCTAGGAACTAGAACTCTGACATTTTCCTTTTCAGCTAAGGCTTTCTGGACTCTTGCATAAATCTCAGGGTCACTCACCAGAAGCCATTCAGCGAATTCAGCGAATGCAGTAATATTGTCCATGTCGGGTTAGAACTTCCAGATGAAGTATCTCTTAACAAATTCAGCTTTGAGAGTTTTCCATCTCTGAGTCCGCTCCCATGGCATTCATTGGTCAATCCTTGGCCATCTATGAACCTTCAGATCAGTGGGCTTCTTGCCTCGTCTGTACCTATAAGGAATCTCAGCTTGTTTGTCAGGTACCCTCTCTCTCGCCTCTTTCTCAGTCCTCATCCTGAGAGCTTCTAAATCTGCAAGTCTAAGCCTCTCTCTGGCTTCACTGATTTGTCTAGCCTTTGTAGTTCTATCTAGAGCCCTTTCCATCATATTCCACATCTCTTTCATTTCTAATTCTTGATCCTTAGAAGGTACATACGACGAAACATGTTCTTCTTCTTCTTCTTCTTCTGACTCAGCAGGTGTTTGAGATTTGGACTTGGATTCACCCTGCTGGCCAGTCTGGTGCTGTTGCTGTTGTTCCTTTTCCTTCTCTTTGTCGGCCTCATCGCCGATCTTTAACTTTCTAGGGGGTGTCCTAGACCCTGGCTTCCTTCCCCCTTGGACCTTAGTCTTTGCCTTTGCAGAAGCTTTCTTAGGCTTATTGGCAGCCTCTGCCTCAACAATTTCCCGAGCCAAATTTTCATCTGCCTCGATCTGAGCTCTCTCCTCAGGACTTATGTACCTCTTAGCTCCTTTCTTTGGTGGGGTTGGGAGTTTCAGCTGTTTCTTCCCCTTACCCGCCACTAGAGGAGACAGAGGAGTTTCTTCCTCATCAGAATCCTCCTCAATGAAATCAGCAACCTCCTTAATGTGTTCACTGGGAGTTTGTGTTTGCGAGTCCTTTGGTCCTGAGCCGCTTGGGCCGGTCTCAACAGGCTCTACATCATCTGCTGCTGAGACACCCTGGGCCTGACCTGTGCCTTGGGGGTCAGTAGGAGCTGATTGACGTCCAGGTGCTCCTGTTACTGATCTAGTCCCCCTCGGTGTCCTTAGTGTCCTTTCCCCCTTTTTGGCATCATCAACTGAGCCAGGGGTAGGAACCGGAACCTTCTTATTCAGACCTTCATATGCAGTGGCCAGCTGATCCAAGGATGCCTGCATTTTCTCAAGGCATAGGTGGAGTTTGTTCCTTTCTTCGATAAGCTCATCGCCATAGTTCTTATGCGAAGAATCCACCAAGGTCTGAATGGCTTGCAACATAGTATCCATATTTTCTTCTAGAGTCTTCTGAAGTGATTGAAGTCTGAGCTCTGTGGCTTGACTCATTGAAGAAACGGATTCAGCATCGGCTGACTGAGCTGCCTTAAGATCTTCCAATAGTTTCTTTTGGGCAGCTTCCAACGATGCTTGTTGCTTCTCGAACTCTACTCGCTGAGTGGATAGAGCATCTGTGAGAATAGTGGAGAAGTCAGGAGCCAGTGTGTTCTGAATGGAAGTTCTGAGCTCCTTCATCTCCTCACTCTAAGCTAGAGTTGACTGTTTCCACGTCTTGTGGACAGCCTTGGCCAGAAGTCTATTCTGAGCACCTTGACTTCTCAAGGCCTTGGCCACAGTCTTGGATCGTTGGCTCTTGGGGCTGGGCGCTACCTCGAATGCAGACCCCAGCAAAAGCTGTACTAGGTCCACGGTCTGAGAGGTACCAGCTGCCGACTTAACTTGAGGGAGGATGCTGAGTGGAATTTTAGCAGTTGAGGTTTGTGCACCCTCCTCCAGTTGAGTTCCCTCAACAGGCTTCTCAGGGCCTGTATTACTGGGCGGGTCCTGATCATCAGGATCAGACCCATCTGAAGGCGCGGCTGCAATATTAGGGACACGGTCATTCAGCATAGCCAGCAACGCCACCCTTAAATCCTCTATGGAGCAGAGATCCGCATGCTCAGAATAGCCTATCTTCTCGCGGATTATCAGCTCCTCCTCATGCAGTTGCTCGCAGGTATGGTGTTGGATCAGCTTATTAAGAGTTGACCATTCCTGGAACCTGATCAGTGTATGAAGTCTGGCCTGCCTTGCGAGAGAAACCAAGTCAGGGTGACTTGATATCTCTGGGATGGCCTCTAAGACTTCTCGGGAGGCTCTGGTTTGAAGAGCTGCAGCCTCCATCCCGATGGTCTCAGCTTCTGAAGCTGTCTCAAACTCTTCCACCTTTATTGGAGACATCTCTTTCTCAGCAGATGGGATACTGCTGAGAGGTGGAACATCCAGTGGGGTCTGAGTAGTAGGAGTAGTGGGCTCAGCATCTGACCCCTATTCCACTGCCTCCCCCTCTTTAGTGGAGACTGCGTTCTCCACTGAGACAGTTTTCTTAGAAGAATCTGCTTCATCACGCAGTCTGAAGGGAGACACAACTACTGCCTTAGATACCGTCTTCAGCTTCTTCGACGGTGTCTTCTGAGCAGTTTTGGGTGGCGACCTCTTCTTGGTCGGAGTAGTGGACTTCCCTTTCTTTCGCTTAGCAGGCCCTGCTCCAATCTGTTGTAGGGCTGCTGCCTTACTGTGGAAACGGACCTTCTTGGGGTTGAAGTACCCCTGGTCAGCATACGCGATGTGGTCAGCACCGTAGAAGTCCTCTATCATAACTGTCAGCTTCATCCCGTAGAGAAGCTTGCCCTTGACAGTTAGATTGTACGTCTTATTATCAAATTTTGCAGCCTGAGTCATGAATTCTTTCAGGAAGAATTCTGTCCAGTTGACTTGTGCTCTGTCATAAATCGCCATCATCATCTGTAGCTTCGGTCTGGACACTTGATCAAATGATCCCGCTTGACTAGTCAAGATCTGAGTGACTATATACGCCAGCGCTCTATACTTCGGCAGTATTGAGTTCTTCGGGAAGGCAGCCCTGAACGATGTGGGCTCGCCGCAGAAGATCTCCAAATATTCGTCCAGCATGTCATCCTTGTATCCAGTCACACTGATATCGGAGCTAGGCAGCTAAAAGCTCCGCTGAAGAGCTTGTCTGATGGACATCTGCTTGATTTCGAAGTCTGCACGGGTGGGGTCTATAACTTAGTGAATGATGAACCGTCCCACGATGTCTCCGTCTACTGAATCGGAGTTTAAGTAGAGCTCCGACACTTGTCGCGGGAGGAAGAAGGCCGGCTTCCTCGATAAGAAACCTTCAAGTCCGGACACCCTCAATGACTCAAGAATCTCTATCATGAAATCCAGTTCACAGGCATCGAACTCCATGATTAGCTCGCACCAAACACGGTCTTTCTCCAATATTTCAACGATGTTGACCGAGGTAGAGACTGTAATACCCTTTGATGCCATGATTATAATCTGCAGAATGAAATATCAATTCGAGAAAAATATTACAAAGAAATATGTGATACTGAATATGCATGTAAGTTTAGCGTAATAATTTCTGAGAAGTTATGGAAGAAGTTTGCAAATAGCAGATTAAATTCTCAGAAAATTTTTAGGGTTCTAAAGTTGCAGAGCGAAAATGGCGGTTTTTAAGTCTTTGAACGTGTTTTATATGATCAAGAAGATGAATTGTTTTACATCCACGGTTCAGTTTAAATCTGCTTTATGAGATGGACTGCCAAGATTTAATGTTATAAAATAGTTAATGATCAAAATAGCCGCCTAAGTCAAATTACAGTTGTATATAGCCAAAGAAGTAACTTGATTAGACATGCATTTAATGCGCGGCAGAGTTCAGCATACTTTGCACAGAATGTCGTGTATTAAATGGAAAGCGTTATACATTTCTTAAGGCATTGAATACGATGCTGAATCTGAATCATTAATGCATATATGATATTGGCTACTGAGTAGAGATACACAAACCTGCCAGTTGAACATCATAGTCAGCGATACCTCGTGTAGATGGTTGCTGAATCTCCATGTACTAAATGAGTCCAGTACTAAGGGTGAATATTCCCCCTTGCTGAATGCTCCTCTCCTGAATCCACTTACTGACTGGAGTCAGTAGGGTCCAGCAGACCTCTAGCTCTACTGAAAGTTCTCTGAATCTGGCTTCAGCTAGAGGCTTGGTCAGAATATCGGCCCTTTGATGGTCAGTATGGATCTTTTCCATCCTAGTATCCTTCTTTTCGACATGATCACGAATGAAGTGGTGTCTGATGTCCACGTTCTTGCATCTAGTATGAGGTACAGGGTTCTTAGTGATTGCAATTGCACTGGAGCTATCGCAGAAGATCGGCACTTCATTCTGAATGACGTCATAGTCGCGTAGCTACTGTCTCAGCCAAAGGATTTGGGAACAGCAACTTCCGGCATCCATGTATTTAGCTTCAGTAGTTGATGTTGCTACTGAGTGTTGTTTCTTTGAAAACCATGAGATCAGCTTACTACCAAGGAATTGACAAGTTCTAGAAGTTGATTTTCGGTCAATCCTACATCCTGCATAGTCAGCATCAGAATAACCTGTTAGTTCAATATTATCATCTACTGGATACCATAAACCCATGTCAGGTGTTCCTCTGAGATAGCGTAGAATCTTCTTTGTTGAGTCCATATGGATCTGCTTAGGATTCGCCTGAAATCGAGCGCAGACACCTACAACATAAGTTATGTCAGGTCGAGTAGCAATTAGATATAATAATGAACCAATAATAGCGCGAAATTCAGTATGGTCTACTGATACTCCCTCTTTATCAAGATCAATTTTAATATTTGAGTTCATCGGGATCTTGATTGGTTTGCCGGATGTGCAACCGAATTTCTTGATGAGGTCTCGAGTGTATTTGCCTTGACTAATGAAAGTTCCCTTCTCCGATGAAAACCGAGGAAATAATTTATCTCTCCCATCATCGACATCTCGAACTTATCCTTCATCATTTTCTCGAACTGCTGACATATGATGACATTCTTTGAACCGAATATACTATCATCTACGTAGATCTGCACAAGTAATATGTCATCGTCCAATCGAATACTGAATAATGTGCGGTCTACTGAGCCCTTCAGAAAACCTTTCTGAAGAAGAAACTCAGACAGGGTATCGTACCAAGCCCTGGGTGCTTATTTTAACCCATACAGAGCATTTCTGAGTCTATAAACTTGGTGTCCCTGCTGAAAGCCGGGATGCAGTTCTACATAGACTTCTTCTTTTAGTACGTCGTTCAGGAATGCAGACTTCACATCTCTTTGATAAACTCTGAAGCGTTGATGTGTTGCGTAGGTTAGGAATAGCCTAATTGCCTCTAATCTTGCAACTGGAGCGAAAGTTTCATCGAAATCTATCCCTTTGGCTTGACAGTAGCCTTTTGCCACGAGTCTTGCTTTGTTCCTTACTATGACGTTGTTTTCATCTCGCTTGTTCTTGAAAACCCATTTAGTTCTGATCACATGTTGATGTCGGGGTCTGTCAACAAGCTCCTATACTTCGTTTCTCCTGAACTGGTTCAGCTACTCCTGCATAACTATGATCCAATCAGCATCCTTAAGTGCGTCCTCAACTGACTGAGATTCTTCAGTAGACAAGAAGCAGGAATATAGTGCGCTTTCTCCCTGACGGAATCTGGATCTTGTCTTTACACTAGCTGAAGGATCTCCAATAATTAAATCAAAAGTGTGAGCGTCCAGCCACGATCGACGATGTTTTAACTCTTCATTTGAAATTTGTTCAACAGAGATAGTAGGTGAGTTAGGCATTTCAGTTGTACTATTCTGAGATTTAAGTAATTCGCCATTTAGAGAGTTGGGTCTCTCGAGTCACCGAGGTTCAGGGGCATTCAGCTCAGGAACTTCATTTGTTCCCCCTAAATCATTATCCTCAGTAGAGGTCTCAGTTACCACTTGGGTTTCTTCATCGACCTGAGTTACCTGGGATTGACTCGGTCCGGAGAGTCAATCTTGTCCAGCCTACGTCGCTTCTAGCTGAGATTCAGTAGTCTTATCTTCAGCTTCCTCTTCTGAATCATCATCCCAACACAGCTGGATCTTCTCAACATTGTCTTTTAAGATCAGATCCTGTAGCTGCTTACTGAAGTCCTCAGATTCCGATTTTGAGTTTCTGCTCCTGTCTTCAATAGCAAACTCATTTAAAACAACATGAGGGTGTTCATCCACGCAAAGGGTCCGGTAGTTAAAAACTCTAAAGGCTTTGCTGACCCGGGAGTATCCTAAGAAGACTCCCTAGTCTGACTTGCTATCAAAAGTCTTTAACTGGTCCTTTCCATTATTGTGGATAAAGCACGAACCCCCAAAAATATGGAAATAAGATAAGAAAGGCTTCCTGCCGTTCCATAATTCATATGGTGTCTTCTGATGCTGCTTTGTCAGTAGAGATCTGTTCTGGGTGTAACATGCAGTGTCAGTTGCTTCTGCCCAGAATTTGGATGGGATTCCTGAGTCTGCGAGCAGGGTTCTTGCTGCTTCTTTGAGTGTTCTGTTTTTCCTTTCAGCAATCCCATTTTGTTGAGGCGTGCGTGCGGCAGACGTCTCATTCTCTATGCCTTCAGCTTTACAGAACTCTTCCACCATCGAATTTAGGAACTCAGTTCCTCTGTCTGAACGTATCTTTATGATTTTGGTGTTCTTCTCGACGCTGAGCCTTTTCAGAAGCGCAGGCAACTCTATTTTGACATCAGACTTGTTGGCACTAAATATGACCCATGTGTAGCGCGAGTAGTCATCAATGACCACTAAAGCATACTTTTTGCCTCTGATCGTCACTGGAGAGACTGGACCGAATAAATCCATATGTAGCAGCTGAAGGATTTCATCAGTGGAAGGCGATGGAACATGCGGATTTTGCTTCTTTGTTTGCTTTCCCTTCAAACATGCTTCACACTAAGTGTCTTTGCTGAATACTTTATTTGGCAGTCCTCTCGCTAGAGCGGTTTTATCTAGCTTGTTGAGCGTCTTGAAGTTGAGATGGCTGAATCTTCTGTGCGAGAGCCACCCTGTTCTGTTATCGTTCTTCGCCAGCAAGCATGCTTCAGGTTAAGCTGAGTTCCTGTCAGCTACATAGATATTCTTTTTGCGCGAACCTGATAGCACTGTTTTCCCTGTAGATTTATCAATGACATCACAGAAACCAGCATAAAAATCACTCAATTCGAGCTATCACAAAATTGACTAACAGAGAGAAGATTATGCTGAAGTCCTTGAACATATGATACTCTTGGAACTGTGGTGGTTCCAATGCTGAGTGTTCCGTAGCCTCTGGTATAGCCTTTTGCATTGTCTCCAAACTCGATTCTGGGTCCTTCTTCAACAGTATAATTCTTCAGTAGGTTCCTCTAGTATGTCATATGTCTTAAGCATCCGTTGTCCACATACCAAAGGTCCTTGTGCACCTGCAAAACAGAATTATATTGAGGTACCCTTTATTTTTTATTTTTTATTTTTGGTCCTTAGATGTTAGTTTTGGAAACCCAAATCTGTCTCACGACCCTTGTGGTCTCAGACAGTTTCTTTCCACTCTAATCAACATACTTGACCACTGGACTGGCCGATGCTGACTTCTGAGGCTTAACAGGTTCGGGAGTCCAGATCTTCTGAATTGCTGGACTATTGACCTTAGCCTTCTGAACGGCTTTCTTCTTCTTCTTCTTACTCTGGATCCTCTCCTGACTATAGGATCATAGTAATATGACTCATACTGAGCTGGATGTGTCAGCTGCGGAGGTCCATACTGATCAGCCCACTTAACTCTGCTAGTTCCCCCTTGACTGAACTGGGGTGATTTTGAGCTAATCTTCTTGTCAGAATGCTGATAGCTAGGATGAGGTGCCTTCATCTTTTGTTTGTTCTTTTCTAGGGGGTTCGGAATTTCAGTATTGATTGTCTCCCCTTGAACTAACCTATCAGTCAGCCGGTTCTCTGAGCATACGGGGGCAGATGAGGAGGCTCCATGACTGAAACTAAGTCCCTCCTTGCAATGTTTAGGCTTGTTGCTGGCTACCATCGCCTCAAGCCTCCTTTCAGCGCCCATGTACCGCTCTGTCATCAGATTCCTCCGGACATCATCACTCTTCTTAAGCAATTTATGCTCGGTCTGAAGTCCTGACAAGTCTTGCTTCAGTAGACTCAGTTCAGTATCCTTCTGAATCAAGCCATTGGTCAGTACTGAGATCTGATCTTCTTGATGCTGAGACTTGGTCATTAGAGAGTTAATCTCCTCTCTAAGTCTCAACACAAGTCCTTCTGACTCAGTAGCAATCTGACTCTCCTGAGAAAGTCTCTGATTTTCCACTTTCAGGGTATCCAACTCCTAAAGAGTCTTACTGAGCTGCAGACTCATCTGAATCTGCTCGTCTAATAGTTCTTCATACACGATCGAGATATCCAGATTCTCTTCTGCACCTGAAATGGTGTCGTGTGTGCAGTGTGAAGAGGAGTTAAATGGAGCGTGATAGTTTACCTCATCCTCTTCTCCTGCCATAAGACACTTTTCAGCATCTTCTTCAAGCTCTACGACCATGAATGTCGCTTCATCGTCTGATGAATCCATGAAGGAGTCGACTTCATCAGAGTCATCTAAGAGTTCACCGGCAATATATGCTTGACGGTTCTTGATGAACTTCTCCCTTCGAGCTTTACGTGCTGCTCTCTCAGCTGTACTAAGCTCAGGACAGTCATATTGATAGTGTCCTGGCTTCTTGCAGTTGTAGCAGGTGGTGATTCTATCTTCTTTGCTCTCACTATCTTTCGACTGAGCTGAATCCTCATGTTTCCTGCAATCAGAAGTATGTGGTTTAGGAGTGCGCTTGGGTGTATATTCAGACTTACCCTTTGAGTCTCTAATGTCTCTAGAGAGTTTTATGCGCCTCTCCTTTTCTTTCGGATACTTCACGGTAAGCAGTGCATATTTCTTAGCGAGGTTTCCTTCTTGTAGATCACTGATTGAAGGTTCTACCTTGCTAGATGCGGGAGCTACTGTGCTGACTGATGCTTTGAAAGCTTGGTCGATTTGAGTGTCAGCTTCAGCTCGCTGCTTCCTTTGGGGTAGGCCGAACTCGAACTCCTCAGCTTTTAACTCTGAAAAGATATGATCAGGAGAAACAATATCAAGATCAGAATGTCTATGCAATGTAGCAAATGGAGTTCAATGTCCGTCCGACAGTGCTCTCAGAATTTTGAGATTCATTTCTCGGTTGGAGAACGTCTTCCCAAGCCCATTGATAGTGTTTATAATCCGTAAATCTGACGTTGAGATCTTCAATCGTATCGCCAGGCATGAGAGACAGTCTCTCCAGCTTCTGAAGTTCCAGCGCTAGTTTGTTTTCCTTGATCTTCTGAGTCCCCCGACCTTGTAGCGCCAGAGCATCCCGGAGTTCCTTTGCGGACTTGTAGTCCTGAACTCTTCCGAGATAGGAATCACTCAGGGTGGTCAGTAAGGCATTTCTGGCAACCCGGTCTAGATGGTGAAGCTTCTTCTCCTGAGGGGTGAAAAGGCTTCTGTCTTTAGGGATCTTCTTCCCGATCACCATGCCACCTCCTTGTGCTGGATCCTGGACTTCGACGCTATCAATCATAGGAACGATAGGTCCGTCTTCCAGTACCTCCATCATGCTGTCGTGCAGGGAAGTCAGATGACCTTCCATTCTGACTCACCATACCCCGTAGTTCTCTACTGAGAACATAGGTACCATCCTGATTCCTCACATATCAGACATTGTAAACTGTGATATGAATGAAGAATGAAATGCAGTGAAAACGTTTTCTAGATCCGTTCAAGTAAACTAGTTTCAGAAAACAAGAGTCTTAGAGAACTCCTGCTCTGATACCAATTGTTGGTCCCGAGATAAATGTTCAGGTGTAGAGGGGGGGGGGTGAATTACACCTGAAAACTTTCTCAACTTAAAACGCGAACAATCCTCTTTAGGAAGATGTCGTACTGAACAGGTTCAGTAGACCAGATAAGTTGTTCTGAATCGCGTGGCAGAATGACTGACTTCACTGAGGCCTGTTAGCTGACTTAGGTCGAATTCGCATGCGTTCGCAGAAGTTCGAAGAGAGTGCGGAAATGTGTAGGCCCAATTCAGTTGAGTTAGAAAACTTTTTTAGTAAAATTGTTTCAGTATATTAGTGCAGTCTTTTAAGCTTTGCTGAAACACAGTTGAATGATTTTGAAAGATATTTTCAGTATGAACAGTTATCAATGCAACAGTAAAACAGAGCATACAGAACACAACAATTTTTATAGTGGTTCGGATCCAACAATCCTACGTCCATTGTCCCGAAAAGATCAGGAGGCTATTTTATTATACTAAGTTAGTCTCAGTCGGTTTGTGCATTGGACAAAAACTGGTCTTAGTGATTATTTTGAGTAAGTCTCAGTATACAAGATATCAAACTAAAGCGTTTGACAAACTCTCCAACTATGAAGGAGTTCTTTACAATAAAGAACAGTTAAAGGATGAAATCCTTCGATCTAAGCTATGGATATGGTCTGCTGAGCTTAGGTTAGAGAGAAGGGAACGCGAATGAGGCTTCTAGAGCGACGAACGGTGAGATATAAACTCTGGGTTCGTGTTCAATCGCTTGGATACTAGAGGCTATAAGTCTGATTCAGTTCGGTTCCCTTTGAGCAAGAATGTCGTCTTTCGCTTGGAATAACTCTTTGAAGATCTTGCGGAAAGCTTAAGTCAATTTGAAGTTGCTTGTAATTGCTCGTGTGGTCTTGATTCTAAAGGTGAGCTTTGATTTGAATTCTTCCCTCTATTTATAGATGAGAGACATGGAAAGATCCGTTGGAGATGATGATCTATGTGTCTCTCTCTTTTGGGTAGCTAACGGCTCTTTCGAAGAATGGTGGCAGAGTCTTTTCCCTCCATTTTCGGAAAAGTGTTTACTTGCAGCTTTAATCAGAAGGTAGACAACTGGCTGCTCGTCATTGGTCGAGGCTGAAGAAAGTAGGTGAGACAAACAGACTTCAAGGTAGATCTGAAGTTGACTTCTCTGTACCTCGTCATTGGCCGTTGCTGAGTGTGATCTATGTTCACTAGCATACTCCTGCTGAGTCTAGCTCTATTGAAGATCAACTCTGAATTTTGTGAACTACTCCTGCTGAGTCCAGTTCTACTGACTCCTTTCAGTATGTTGCTCCTGCTGAGTCCAAAGACTATCGAGTCTTCTTCTCGTGGTCTGAGGCCGATAGTCATCGAAGAATCGGAGACGTAACCGAACCCCTGAACCATGCAGAAAGGATGTCCACTGAGCCTGAAACTCTCAGAGACAGAGACAGAACAAATCAACTCAATGCTTCACCAATCAAAGTAGGGTTTTGGGATTATTCAAATCTATAAGCACTAAGCTATTGAATCATCTCCCAACTCATAGTATAAATCAGTAGAGTTGTTCGAGGTCGTACACATCAGAGAAGTCAGCTTCAGTATCTGCCTTGAAGTTTTAATGTCTCAGCAACTTTCTACGCCTCGACCAATGACTAGCAACCAACTGTCAAAGTACTGGTAAAAGCTGCATGTCAACCACTTTCCTGAAAAAGATAGTGGACTCTGCACGATTTAAAAGAGCCGTTAGCTACCCAAATAGAGTGACACGTGGACAGTTCGTCTCCAACGGATCTATCCATAGCTCACCTCTATAAATAGAGGGAAAATCAAATGGTTGAGTACGAGAAACTACGACACAGAGAACGAGAGAATTTACGAGCATTGAACAAACAAGAACACAGCTTTCCGTGAATAACTAAAGAGAAAACAACCAACCGCGAAAAGCACTCATACTGCTCTAGGGAACCAAGCTTTCATAGAATCAAAGCCTCTAGCATCCAAGTGAAAGAACACGAACCCAAAGAGATTATTCCTCACTGTTCTTCACTCTAGAAGCCCTTTCTTGTTCTCTTTCCCTCTAACCTAAGCTCAACGGAACTTATCTATAGCTTAGAACCGAAGGAATTCATCTCTTGAACTGTTCTTATTGTTAAGAACTCCTTCATCGCTGGAGAAATCGTTCAAACATTTTTTGTTTGACTTTGTAAACTGAAACTTGCTCAATATAATCACAAGGTTGTGTTTGTCCTGTGTACAAACCGATTAGACTAACTCAGTATAATAAAATAGCCTCCTCCCTTGTTCAGGACAGTGGGCGTGGGATTTTAGATATCCGGACCACTTTAAAAGTCATTGTGTCATTTACTGTTCATTAATTTACTATTCATTCTGAAAATCGTTTACAAAATCATTCAGCAGAGTTTCAGCAACAAGCTTGACGGAGTGCACTAATCTACTGAAACAGTTTTAATTAATAACGTTCTCAAACTAAACTGAATCGGGCCTACACATTTCCACATGCTACTAAACTTCTACTGAACGGTACTGAATTCTGACATCAGTCAACTAGCAGACCTCAGTATAGTCAGTCACTCTGTCCACGCGATCTAGAACAACTTGTCAGGTCTACTGAACAATCTCCGTAATCGGATTGTTCACATTCAAGTTTGAGAAAAAGGTTTTCAGGTGTATTTACCCCCCCCCCACACATGAACGTTTGACTCGGGACCAACACTGAGGAAAAGAAAGTTGCAACATTGACGGAAAGTCTCAATAAGCTTCCAGTTGAGCAAATAGTAGAATAGTTTGTCATGATGGCCAGACGTATTGAAGAAGAAGCAATAAGTACGATCAACATAAGACTTTTTACAAAAAGCATCAGATATCCAAGATCAAGCCTGAATAAGAAAGAAGAATGAAGGACAAAGATTCAATGGCCAAATAAGAACCTTCTTCCTCTTGACGAAATGAATCAAAAATAGTGGACGATGAGCCATAGAAATGCTTCAGTATAATACTGCTCAGTATCAATAATACTGTCTTGAGCTTACATCTAAAGAGAGAGCAGAAAGAAAAACAAGACGCGATCGAGCGTTAAAAGGAAATACAAGTTATGATTACTGAAGAAAAGGAAGCCACTGCATCATCATCGGATACATGCAAAGATGATGAAGAAACACTATCTGATTCTTCTAGTGATGATGTTGAGCAGATAGCAGTTAAGTGCTCTGAAGAAATATGTTTGATGGTCGATCAAGAAATTGAGGTAAACACAGTTAAATCTATGTCTTAGCTTCCTCACTGGATACACAAGATTTTAGTTCTACTGTAGGTGACTTCGATCTTCAGAACTCTTTTGAGGATCTGACGGCCGACAATCGCCAGTTAGAAAAGTTCTTCAACAAAGTTGACGAAGAAAACAGAGAGTTATACATCAGATTGAAGGAATCCGAGAAGACAATAAGGGATCTCACTGATGCATAGGAATGCATCCTGAGATTAAGTGAAGAAAGAGATAATCTAAGGAAGAATTCTCAGGATCTTGAGTCAAAAGGATCAAATCTGATATGGAAACTGAATTCATAAAATCCTTCATAGTGACTTAATATAAAGAAAAGGGATCTTTCACGAGACCTCAACATTAAGGACTCCTCAATAAAACGGTCTAGCTGAAAGGAAAAATCGGATGCTGAAAGAGGCAGGAAGAGCAATAGTAGTTGATTCAGGACTTCCACACAAATTCTGGGCGGAAGCACTTAATTCAACAAATTATACTCTAAATCGCTCACTACTGACCAGACATCAAGGAAAAATGCCCTAGGAAGGGAGAATTCATGATATCTCTTACTTTCACATTTTTGGTTGTTCCGGTTTCATCCATAATAATGGGAAAAAAAATTAGAGGCTTTTGATAGCAAATCTGAATCAGGAGTCATGATGATACTCTCAAATCAGTAAAGCCTTCAAAGTTTTTAATTGCGTGGAAGAAACACCTCATGTAGTATTTGATGAATTTACTGACGAGTGCAGGAATAATAAATCTAATCAAATTATGATTACTGAAGAGGAGTTATCACCAATAGGGGAAACTCAATGGAAAGCATTAGTTATCAAACCAATTCTGCTCTGGACGACACTGACAGCGACAACAAACAAATTACTGAGTCTCACGAACAGACATAATCTCAAATAACTAAGGTCAATGAAGATAACTGACGGGTAACTGAGACCTTTATTGATAACATCTCAGGGGGAACCGATGACTATGTCATTATTACTGATAATATCCTAAATGAGGATTCTTCTTCAGATTCTGACTGTGTTAATGATTGTAATAATTCTATTAATGAACATGTTGAAGATGAAAACCAAAAATATAAGACCTGGAAGGACGCACACTCAGAAAAGGAGATCATTGGTGATCCGATAACTGGTGTCCGACCCCGCAAGTTTTGCTATGAAAGAGCCATGTCCTCTTGCTATCTATCCACTGAAGAACTCAAAATAATTGATGATGCTCTACGAAGTCCTGACTGGATACATGCTAAGCAAGAGGAACTAAACTAATTTTAAAGAAATGTTGGTTGGAAAATTGTCAAAAGACCATCTCATCAAAATGTGATAGGAACCAAATGGTGTTAAAAAACTCAAAAGGGACGAGCACAACAAAATTGTCAGAAACAAAGCAAGACTAGTTGCCAAAGGATATTGTCAATCCAAAGGGATCGACTATAATGAAACTTATGCGGCAGTGGCCGGACTTGAAGCAGTCAGAGTATTCCTCGCCTATGCATCACATTAACATTTCAAAGTTTACCAAATGGGTGACAAATGCGCCTTCTTAATTGGTGAGTTAAAGGAAGAGGCCTATGTAGAGTAGCCACTTTGTTTTGAACTAGGCAACAAAGTCCACCGCCTGAAGAAGGCACTATATAGATTAAACCAATCTCCTCAAGCTTGGTACGAGACACTTTCATAATTAATTCTTCAAAAGAATTTTGTCAAAGGCACTGTGGCTCGAACTCTCTTCAGATATACTGATGGTAAAGATATCTTATTCGTATAATTTTATGTTGACGATATCATATTCGCATCGAAGAAAGAATCTCTATGAGAAATGTTTGAATCTGATATGACTAACAAATTTAAAATGTCTATGATAGGAGAGATGAACTACTTTCTACGTTTGCAGGTCAAACAATTACATGAAGGAATATTCATCAATTAGGCGTAGTATACCAAGGATCTCATCAAATGATTTGGGCACACTGATAGAAAATCAGTAAAATACCTATGAACTCAAATTGCAGGATTGAACCTGATCCCTATGGAAAGTCAGTAAACTCCAATAACAATCACATCATTATATGATCGCTTCTCTACCTGACAGCTAGTCATCCTAACATATCCTTTGTTGTGGAGTGTGCACTCGATATCAGGTTGTTCCGAAGATCCCACACATGGAAGCTGCGAAGAACATACTTCGATACGTAAAAGAAACTTCTGAAGTAGGACTGTGGTATCCTACTAATGATAATTTAGAACTGACTGGTTATTCTGATGCTGAGTATGCAGGTTGCAAGATCGACTGCAAATCCATATCTGGAGCGTGTCAGTTTCTTGGAAGGAAACTAGTGTCCTGGTTCTCCAAGAAACAAAACTTACTAGCAACTTCGACAACTGAAGCTGAATATATGGCCGCAGGAAACTGCTGTGCCCAGATTCTATGGTTCAGACAATAACTTTAGGACTACAGTATCGTAGCTATTGAAGTGCCCAACACGAGCGCAGTCATAATCCTATATTGCATATTTGATGCAAACATGTTGATATTCGCCACCATTTCATTAGGGATCACGTTGAAAGAAATATATCAGTATCGAACGTATTGTTATGATAAGACATCGAACTGATATTTTTAGAAAAGCTCTCCCTGAGGAATAATTCAAAGAATTATAAGCCGGACTAAGTTTATTGAACCATAATTATATCCGTGAATGTCAAGGGCAGACAGCCAGGGGGAACATTTATTACAATCAGCATCCCGATCAAAATTCATATGATCAAAACATCAGTAGAATGCTGAATTCTACTGTCAGGTTTGCATATCTTCTCCTGATCACTCTACTTGCATTAATTACTACATTATTAATTCATTCTTATTAATTGCATATTATTCCATATTCTCTGCATCATACTTAATGCATGTCAAATTAATTTGTCTAAATAACCTATTTTCATGGCCTTTGAGATTTTCACGTCAAATGTAATCATTACCCACTTTATCCACTAACATATTACCACTCATCTCGATTTAGGGCTTCAAAGGTGATCGTTGATTCTATCTCGTAAAACTGCCACTTCAAATTCTATTTCAACTAAAACCCTAAATCACCTCTTCCATCAACACTTTTACCTCTCCTCTGCCATAAGCTTTCTAAAATGCCAGCCATTTCAAATGGTAAGATCTCATCCTCCTACTTTTAATCAAGCTACTTCATAATTCTTCGATATGATAAAAGTTCCACTATCATCATCAACCTCTTCTAAAGGAAAGAAGTCGGAGGAGCCTTATGTGCCTCTAGATGTGGAATCAATCGTCTCCACCAGTTTGCATTATGAACATCCTATTATTTTCCACCAATGCGAGCTGGATTACATGATAAAGAATTACGATACGCTCGAGAATAGCGGACTGAATGTTGGGTTTGTATACTTAAAGCATTATACGTATTTACTTGCATACAATGTTTCCTGTTAGCACTATTATTATTCTCCTATCTTATTATTATAATTGCACAAATTAGCCCTTTTATCTCACAAGAGTTAGATCATACATTGTGTTGTAGATCATAGAACACTATAGTGATTGGTTGAATTAGGGAGATATAAAAAGTTATCACACCTGAGGCCACAAGTTGTCGGTTTAGGTTGCAATGTAGATAAGAAGTGACTTGTCTTGGTCAGTTGTCTATGTTGATACATTTTATGTATTGATAGATCACCGTGAGATGTGTTTTTCTGACCCGTGTGAAGAACCAAGGTCTCGGAGACTCAGCTGATCTTAAGCTTGATAAGATTTCAGCTGAGTACACGCGATTAACTATCACTTTGACTTACTATGGGTGAGGGTCATCGCGACCGTAAATCTCTATATCTTGGGTGAGTGATGTTGCGTGTAGCTCAAGAAGGTTATCTACATCATGCATCCATATCCTCTTAAAGGGATGATGATATCCCTTTGAGAAGCTCGAAATGATTATTATACTAAACCCTGTAGGTTGATTGAGTTCAACTATGATAATAAGGTCGAGTGGTTCTTCTCAAGGATAAGATATGAATTGTAGTCAGTAAACTTAATCAATTAATGGATATTTGATATCTTAAATACAGGGATTAACTGAAGTTACAAATACAAGCCCTGACTCAACTATTGGGATAAAGGGGTAAGTCGACATAGATTCTTTAGGGGAATGAATACATGATCGTGAATTAATTATACTCTAGGCTAAGTAGGGAAAATTAATTCACTCGCTTCTTGGCTTTATTTCCTGTATTAGATCCCTGGTCTGTACCGAACATATGCGTAGTTATATACGACATTTTCTCTCGGAATCACTAAGCGACTTCATTGGCTTGAATTTTTGGTCATTTAGTGGACCAAAACAATTTGCAATGTTCTAGTGACCTCTTTTACTCCCCCGTCCTAAATATATATGCCTACTTTCCTTTTTCGTCTGTCCCAAATTTATATGCCTATTAGCAATTGTATCTAACTAAATCTTTCACCAACTTTAATAGATCTAATTAATATGATAATATTGAAAATGACTATTTTATCCAACTTTTATAATAGCAAATACAATTATGATATTAACTTTTTTAGTAATTTACTTTAATTTATTCAAATTCCAATACCAACATTTATCTAACTTTCATATCATTAAATTATTTTCTTAATCTATGTGAAAAAGCAAATGGCATATAAAATAAGGACGGAGGGAGTACTATTTAGGTTGGGCTTGGAGTTAAAGGTCCATTAGGGTAGAGTTAAAGGTCCATTAGGGTATTTTAAATTAAATTGACCCTAACGGGAATCGAATACTAGATCACCTCTAGATAAACCACTTACACAGAAGTGGGAATACCAACTACACTAAATGTTGCAGGTTAAAAAAGGTATGAAGGGGCCACTTGTTCCACACTTATTCTTTATGATTTGTGAGTCGTAAAGTTTGAGTCCAAGAGTAGTCCGTCTAGAGGTTCCTGCGCCTCCATCCATCCGGGGCTATAAGCTCAAGCAACGGGAACAGTCCAGAAGACATTTCCTGGTGTCAAGAAAATCGTATACTAGGACGATCATGCGGTATGATTTCTTACAACTGGTATCAGAGCAAGGTTCTAATGCCTAGCTCTGTGTTTCTTTAAATTCAAATTATCATGCATAGGAGGATTATATGTTATGCTATGGATGTTTTAATTCTTGTTCGTCGTCGGCGGGTTCGTATTTGCGTGACGGCCTGCGTGACACTTTGTTTTGATCCCATAATTGTATTTGTAGGGATATGAATCAGTAGATGATTCATAGTTCTTCCTTAGGGGGAAATTGTTAGATTTTATCTAAGGATATGTGTAACGCCCCAATTTTCATAACTTTACAAGGGATGTTACTTCATACTTAACATGCATATTTCAACTCTTTCAAAACATTTTCATTCAAGGAAAATGAATCATTGCAAAACTCAGGTTATTTTCATACTCAGCGGAAGTCAGTAAAATAAAAGCAAATGCAATTACTAGTTCTCGAAAATAAAAAGCAAAAAGAAGACGCATCACCACCAACACCTCTACGCATCGGCCGAACCATTTCCTGTAAAATGTTAAAATAATAGGGATGAGTACGACTCCTCAGCGGGGAACGCACTTATCCAAACTATATAATATACCAATATATTATGAAAAATTAGAACATGTAAGAATTACGTAGTCACACAGACCACCGAGTTAACTTCGACTCTAACATTTAGAACGGATCAACTTCGACCATAAACCTGTGTACCGATCAACTTCGATCGCGGATCAACTTCGATCCCGGTCAACTTTGACAATAAACCTTTGTACTGATCAACTTCGATCGCGGATCAACTTCAATCCTTCCTTATCATGCCCGACATTAACTCATAAATATCGAGCATAAAATATAATAAGGATAAATATAGTGTAAGAATACTTCCCCACCTTAACCTTGATTTTGAATGAAAAACTATGGATATCAAATGATTAAATCCTGCGCGCCAATCCTAATATGAAAAGTTATCTTAATGACTTGTGCAAAGAATGTTATGTATGCCTCAATAATTCATATAACTCATAAATGGACATAGTTCAGAATAATCAAATAATCTATATTATACATAATCTACTTATTAACGTGCAAGTATAAATTAAGTATATTAAACATAATCTTACTTCTATTGACAATTCAATCGTGCATTTAGTAATTCGATAACTCATGAAATAAATTAATGAAATCATAAAAATTATCCTAAAAATTATAGATCTCTCACATGAACAACATATTATATACACCATCATAATAAAAGTTATCATAATCAAGAATTCATTTAATAGTAATATGAAGACTTTTGTTTTTCAATCCACATGCATATTGACAAAAGATTTTACATAACAAGAAACAAATTAACAAATAATTAGTAAACGTATCCTAAAAATTCTATATTTTTAACATGAATGACCTAACATATATTACATTCTATTAAAATTCAGAATGGTCGAAAAAAATATAAAGAAAACATGAAAAAAAAATTCCTATCAAGCTCATGGACATGCTGTCAAAAACTGACAGGTTACGAATAACAATTTCTAATAAATACTTATCATAATTGGAAAATTCAACAAAACTAATAGAGTATACTCGACATACCTAGGAAGATTATCCTATATTTTCATGACGATATGACGACGGGAAGATGTGTAAATAATTCTTGAAACAGTTCGCATATATGTTGACAGATTTTCGAAAATTTTATGGGATGTTATATTATGAGCGACTAAGGCGTATATATAGGCTTATATTAAATTATATAATTATCCATAATCATAAAAGGTATCAAATATGTTTTATCCATAATTATTTTCATACTCATATAATTTATATAGAATTTAGTCTATCACTTACCATATAAGATATTCAATCATAGATAAATTAAAATATGGATAAACACAACTAGATTTTATGCTAAAACATGTATATCACAAATATAATATCTATTTAACTATTTTACTCACAAAACATAATTTCAAATTATCTACTAAAACATGTATATCACTAATATGCATTTGTGGCTGTTGAGGTCAGAGAATCAAATCCTGATACGTCAACTGAACACTGCCTAATAGTTGGAGAAGAGGTTGAGGTAAACTCTAAACTAAATATAACCTCCTCTTCACAGGGCACACACGACACTTGCTTAGATGCAGGAGAACCTCTAGATGTGGTTCAAGAATATGAAGATTTGCTAGTGGAGCATATTCAGTTGAGCGGAGAGTTCAGTAGAACAGTTCAGGAGTTGGAACGGGTAAAAGTGGTGAATTAGAGACTTCCTTCTGATTGTCAAGTCCTTACTGATTCAGAAATTCTTGTTGTGAGACGAAAGGAAGAGGTTAAATCTCGTATGACCAAGTCTCATCATCAAGAAACTCGGTATCAGTCTTCAAAACCAGGTGAATACACCTAAATGCAAATTCAAAACCCAGGAAAAGCGAATGTCAATTGCTGCTGAAGATTGCTACTGAACTTATCAGTTAGCCAAATAAGCGTTCTCAATCGCGTGGGCAGAGATTCTCCTACTAAGTACAGTCCTACTGACTTATGTTAGTGAACAATAGTTCAACAATAGAAGTTATGTGCGGAAGTGTAGGCCCTTAAAATAATCATCTCGGTGAAAATCCGTTTTATGCTTGTTTGATTAAAAATCAGTTGAATGCAGAATGAACAGTTAATCAATGCAACAATTAATATCAACACATGCGATTTGTAAAGTGGTTCGGCTACGCTGGGTCCTACGTCCATTATCCGGAACTAAGCAAGAGTTCTTGTATTAATTATACTGAGCAAGCCTTAGTTGATCTGTTCACATGACAGATTATTACTTGTTTTCTTATACTGTGCAAGCCTCAGTCAATCTGTACGCAAGACAGATATCTACTTATAGTCGTAGTGACTGTCCAATTCTTAACCGTTTAAGGTTAGATTTTCTCTAACTAAGAAGGAGTTCTTACAATATGAACAGTTCAAGAGATGAACTCCTTCGAGGTTCTAAGCTATTAAATATTACAATAAGCACGCTTAGATAGAGAGAGGGAACACGTATTTCTCTAGAGAGAAGAACGAAAGAAAATATAATTCTAAGTGTAAGTTCTTCACTTGAATGATGCCAAAACCTTTTACAAACAACTACTGCTGACTATGCTAAAGACAATCTTACAAGGTAATCTAAGCACATTATCAGAGCAAAAAATAGAGCAATGAAGCTCTTACAATAAGGCTATCTCTATCAGCAAGGCTGACTATCTAATCAACACAGATGCTAACAATATCCTCCTATCATACTTAAAAAATCAATTTCCCTTATAAAGAATGTCAAATAACTGAACCATAGAGAGTAACATATAAGCTGAGATGTAAGTGCGTGACCTGATTACTTTAGGAATCAGTAGTGTTGAAAGATAAAAACACAGCCAAGTGACAATGAGTAGTTGTCGAAGGCCAAAAGAAAAAGATGTCATAAAAGATACAAGAATATTACAAGTACATGAGGATCTAATTATAAAAGCTAGAAGACTAGAAGACTATCAGCTAGACTTCTTCTTGAATAGTTGCATTAGCTCTTTGAAGTCATTAAACTTCTTCTCTAGAAGCTCAAGGCCATAAGTTGAATAAACACGATTCTTTAGGGCCTTGATCTCTTCTCTGTCTTTAGCCTCATCCTTATCCAAATCTCTTCTTCTGATAACGTCATTGATTTCTTCCTCAATCTCCTTCTTACAAATGTTATCTTGATGCGTGAGAGGAGGAGGTAAGGATCTGAACTCAGTTGCCTTAAGAGTTTTACCTGATTGTTCCAGTAGAGTTTGAATATCAACGTAGTGTGGGGAATCCATTTTCATCAGAAATTCTTTGAACTTATTATCTACATCAGTTTGTTCATCAAAGATCTTCCAAATGTAGAATCTCTTGATGAAGTCTATCTTCAGTTGTTCTCATCGTTGATTGATCTTGTATGGAACCCACTCGTCGGTCCTCTTGTAAATTACTCTCTTCACCTCATTCACATGTTCTCTTCTCCTGAAGAACTTAGAGGTGGTAGGGACACTCATGTCCTTCTCTATAACCCTTTCTCTTACTTCCTTCTTCATCCTCAGTCTGAGCGCATCTAGATCAGCTAGACGTAATCTCTCTCTGGCTTCACTGATCTGTCTGGCTTTAGCTGTTCTGTCCAAACCTCTCTCACAACTATCCCATATTTCTTTCATTTCAGCTTCCTGTCTCTTTGAGAGCTTAGTGATAGGGATATGTTGCTAAGTATCTGAGTCGCTTGGTTCTGCTGATTTGGACTTAGGAGTTTCAGGCTTCTCAGCTTGTTTGGACTTCGGAGGAGTTTTTGCAGCTGACCTGGATTGCCTAAGCATGACAGATCTTGTTCTGGTAGGAACTGGAGTTTGGATCTATATGCTTTTCTTGGCTTTGGTCTGCTTTTTCTGATCTTCTTTCTCAAGTTCTCGCGCCAGCTGTTCATCATAAGCAATTTATTCCTCGCGCATTTTGAACTTAAGATTTTTGGGTTTCATAGGGCTTGGAGAAGCTGGGGCTTTGCCTTTGCCTTTGCCTTTGCCTTTGCCTTTTGCTGCTGACTTGAGTGGTGGCTTGTCTTCAATTAGAGCTTCTAAGAACTTGGCCACATCAGTAATTGCTTCGTCAGCTGGCTCTCCTGAGCCTTCACCCTTCTGAGCTTCTTCCTCCTAAGTTGCTGCTGCAGCTGAGCTGGGTCCTGCCTCTTCAGATTTCAGGAGGGTCAGTAGTTGAGCTTTCCTACTACTTTCCCCCTTTTTGGCATCATCGAAAATCGTTGTCAGGGTAGTAACCTTGTTGTTCAGCTCTCCGATAGATGTTCTGATGGTTTCAAGAGAAGCTGCAACATCTCCAGCTGCATCAGTGTATGAAGTCCATCTTTTGTCTTGCTCTGAATTAACGGCTTTAAGTAGAACTGACTTGGAGGCTTCGATACATTTAAGGTATGCTTCAACAGATTCAACTGCTTCTTTCATAATCTGTGAGCAGGCAGCATGTTGTTCCACTAGTGCATTGGCGACACTTTCAATGGCGAGCTTATGACGCTCTTCAATAGCTTTCAGGACTCGATCTATTGCAGTGGCCATTTCTTCAGAAACGTCTTAGCCTGAGTCTGTAGTATGATCTGAAACTGAGCTGTCAGATCTATCCTTTGTGCTTCAAGTGCCTTGGTGAGGATCGCTTCAACATTGATATCAGTAGGAGTGTTGATCCTCTGCACTTCAGCAGATAAGTTGCCCAACATCTTGGTCTGAGCCTCAGTGAATTGGCTCCATTTTGAGTTCACATCTGTCGCGAGGAGACGGTTCTTATAACCTTCACGTTTAATACACTTTATAGACGCCGCTTTGGAATCCTTAATCTCAGCAGCTTGATAACGCGACTTCTTCTTAGGCTGAGATTTGGATGGCATAAGGATGATTGCGCCTGATGATGGAGGAGTTGGTGGCGAGTCATCCCTGGGAGATTTTCTCTCAGTAGATCTCTCTGGTCTGCATCCTTGGGTGGTGAGTCATGGTGTGAGTCATACTGAGTCGCAGGTTGAGAGGCCGGTTCAGGTTACCCCTTCTGACTTAGGAGCATTAGCATGGCGGCTTTAAGATCTTCCATTGAAGCGATGTCAGCATGCTCACCATAACCTATCTCCTCTATGAGTGTATGATCTTCCTGTGACAGTGCAGAAACTGTTATGAGGTGGATCGTCTCATCTAACAGATCCCATTCCAGTAACCTAAGAGGAACCCTCGCTCTGACTGCAATATCCACGAGATCTGCATGGTCGAGAATCTCGGGAATCTCATCAGCTATTTCCTCAGCAGCTCTGCTTTGAGCTAAAAGTACTGAGGTAGGGACAAATGTGGAGAACTCAGTCGGTGGAATGTTAGCTGGGATATCTGACCGAGTCTCCTCAGAGTGAATCTGCTTGACCTTGTCTCTCAGAGTCACGTCCTCCTGACCGGACTCTGAATCATGAGCTGAGACTATCTCAGGGATCAATACTGAAGGTTCTCAGCACCTTCCTCTTCTTCTGCTGAGTCGGGCGGGTATCAGTAGAGATTTTCAGTGGACGCTTGTTATGCAATACATGCCTGAGTGATTTCTCAGTTGCTGCTGCATTGGAGAACTTCACGTTCTTCTTATCAAAGAGGTATGCATCAGCGAAGACCACTCTTCCCCGGTAGTAATCTTCAAGAATAATCGATACTTTGGTGTCGTAGAGCAACTTGCCCTTGGGAATGAGTTGCAGGTCGGAGTTGTCTTCATTGGCAGTGAATTTCTGGAGCTGAGCCTGGAATTCGGATCTGAAAATATATAATCAATAGTAACATAGTTCAGGTTAGTACTTCTTAAACATGTAGTAAAAAAGTACCACTTGGGCCTGCTAAGAGCCCATAGAATCTTTGTGTTGGTCTTCTTATTGCTGAATGTTCTTCCCAGTTCGTTGTTAATATTGATTTGATTAGTGAATCTGATGCTAACATCATCAATAGACTCCCCTCGAAGCGTAGCAAATGCTTCGAGTTTCTACAGCTCTAACTCCAGTTTGTTTTCTTTTATCTGTGGAGTTCCTTAGCTCAGCACAGCTAGAGCATCCCATAGCTCCTTTGCTGCTTTGCATTCGTGCACCCTTCCTAGATACGAGTCATTGAGAGTTGTCAGTATCGCATTTCGTGCGGCTCGCTCAAGGTTGTGCAACTTTCTTTATTTGGTGTGAAGAGGCTCTTGTGTTTTGGAATCTTTGGGCCGGTTATGGCACCTACTGCTCCCTCCACTACTATTTCGACGATGACGATCATGGGAACAATAGGTCTTTTTTCTAGAACGTCGGCCATGTTGTCATGCAGCGATGTTAAATGAGCCTCCATCTTCACCTGCCATACCGCATAGTTTTCTGCCGAAAACATGGGTACTGTCCTCATACCTGATAAATCAGACATGTTGATAAATATGGTATAGGATGCTATGAAGAAATGCAAGTGCAGAGAAAATGGTTTTCAGGATCTGTTCGAGTTAGACCAGTAAACATATAACGATGATCAAGAAGAACACCGCTCTGATACTAATTGTTGGTCCAGAGACGAGCTTCAGGTGTAGAGGGGGGGTGAATACACCTGAATGCAAATTCAAAACTCAGAACGCGAAAGTCAGCTGATGCTAAAGATTGCTACTGAACTTGTCAGTTAGCCAAATAAGCTTTCTTGATCGCGTGGGCACAGATTCTCCTACTGAGTACAGTCCTACTGACTTATGTCAGTGAACAACAGTTTAGCAACTGAAGTTGTGTTCGGAAGTGTAGGCCCTTAAAATAATCATCTCGGTGAAAATCCGTTTTATGCTTGTTTGATTAAAAATCAATTGAATGCAGAATGAACAGTTAATCAATGCAACAGTTAATATCAACACATGCGATTTGTAAAGTGGTCCGGACACGTTGGGTCCTACGTCCATTGTTTGGAAGTAAGCAAGAGTTCTTGTATTAATTATATTGAGCAAGCCTCAGTTGATCTGTTCACATGACATATTCTTACTTGTTTGCTTATAGTGAGCAAGCCTCAGTCAATCTATACGCAAGACAGATGTGTACTTATAGTCGTAGTGACTTTACAGTTCTTAACCTTTGAAGGTTAGAATTTTTCCAACTAAGGAGTTCTTACAAATAGAACAGTTCAAAAGATGAACTGCTTCGAGGTTCTAAGCTATTAAATATTACAATAAGCACGCTTAGATAGAGAGAGGGAACAAGTATTTCTCTAAAGAGAAGAACTAAAGAAAATCTAATTCTAAGTGCAAGTTCTTCTTTTGAATATTGATGTAAGTTTGCTAGAGAGTGTTTGAGCTTTGATTGCTTTGGTTCCCAGTGTCTTTCTGCATGAAGATTGTTCTCTATTATAGTCTCCAGTTTGTGAATAGATCCGTTGGAGGGAGTCTAGACACGTGTCGAATAAGACAAGGAAAACGGCCATAATAATTTGAACGTTGATGTAGAGGTACTGTAGAGATTTTCTCTTTTTTTGTCTAGGAGCAGCTTTACGGCAGAGCAGGTAAGGCATTGTCGGGTCTTTATTAGTCAAGGTTTATGAGAATTGGTGACTCTTGTTCAAGCTCAAAGTACGATGAGTTAACTTCCTCTTAATCCTCGGACCTTCAACTGATGTACCTCCATTGAGATTCAACTGAAAGTTTAGTTCGCAGGCTCGAAATCCTTTGCTGATTCAGTTGGTCGATAGCTGTCTAACTGACTTCCTTGATACTGAGTTCTCCAGCTGAGTGCAGAATCTTCTACTGAACTCTAGCTTACTGAGTTCCTAACAGCTGAACTAAACTAAGTTATTACAATATCGAAGGTTCATCATTCAGCTATAGGTTTTGGGATCTTTAAATCTTATCATACTCTCAACCCAACAAGAATTCTAAGAAAGCGACTGAAATAGTTGGGCTCAGTCAGAAACTCGCAGAGGTTCAAAAGGATTATAAGTCACTCAGGAGGAGTGATGTGAAGTATGGTGAGGACTGATGACAGAGCAGTACCTGGGAGCCAAAGAAAAGTTAGAGGGATTGCTAAGGGCTCAGAAGCCAGCCTCTGTCAAGGAAGGACTTGGCTACATAAACGAAGCATCTACCTCAACTTCAAAATGCTCAGATAAGCTGGCTGACCAGTTTGTCCGAGGGGGAACTCAAGTTGCTGAACTAATCACCCCTCAGAAAAAGAATAAGCAAAAGATCTAAGCACCTCAGCCGAGCTATAAGAAGTACTAACCAAAGGTTCTAGCCCAAGAACACCATGATCAAACTCAGAGGGAACCAAGAAGGTCAGGTGGGCAGAGCAGTATGGTGAACCAGAATGGGTGCATCCTGCACAGTATGGTTCCTACTACTATGAGCCCCGGGTCAGGAGGAGCACTAAGAGTCAGAAGTAGAAAGCTCCTGAACCTAAAACTGCCAAGAAGTCAGTGCCTCCAAGTTCACTGGAGAGAAGTACTGACAACAAGAAGAAGAAAGAGTCTGAGACCCCCACGGTCGCTAGATAGATCTGGGTCGCGAAACCACCGACTAACGCATAAGGACCCAGACTGAACCAAAAGGGTACCTAAAATTGTTTCTGTTTTGTAGGTGCATAAGCACCCTTGGATCGTGGACATCGGATGCTCAAGACACATGACTTATCAGAAGAACCTGCTGACCAACTATGTACAAGAAGAAGGACCCAAAATTGAGTTCGGTGACAACTCAAAAGGCTACACAAGGGGTTATGGAACGCTGAGCATTGGGACTGCTTCGGTTCCAAGAGTAACATATGTTGAAGGACTTCAACATAATCTCCTTTATGTCAGTCAATTCTGTGATAACCTTAACAGAGTTACCTTTGACACTGGTTTCTGTGATGTTCTTGATAAATCTACAGGGAAAACAGTGTTATCAGGTTGCGGAGGAAGAATATAGATGTTGCAAACTGGAACACCGCCAAACCTGAAGCCTGCTTGCTTGCCCAGACGAAGTCTAGTGACAAGACAGGAGGTTGTGGTATAAGAGGCTTAGTCATCTGAATTTCAAGGCAATGAACAAGCTGGCAAGGGACTCAAAAGTCAGAGGACTGCCCAATGAAGTATTCAATCAAGATAGAAATTGTGAGACATGCATGAAGGGAAAGCAGATAAAGTCAAGCAATCCACCTATTCTGTCACCTTCCACCGATGGAACCCTCCAACTGCTACACATGGACTTATTTGGGCCTATCACTCCAGTGACTATAAGAGGCAAGAAGTATGCCCTCATCGTTATTGATGATTATTCAAGATATACGTGGGTCATCTTCATAGCCAACAAATCTGATGTCAAGAGTGATTTACCTACAATGCTGAAGAAACTCAGTGTGGAAAAGGACATCAAGATTCAGAGGATACGCTTAGATCGAGGCACTGAATTTCTCAACTAGATCATCAAAGAGTATTACGATACTGAGGGGATTCAGCAAGAGACTTCAGCAACTCACACACCCCAGCAGAACGGTCTTGTTGAACGGAAGAACACAATATTAAAAGAAGTAGCAAGAACGCTCCTAGCAGACTCTGGATTACCCTTGAAGTTCTAGGCCGGTGCTACTGACACCGCCTGTTATACTCAGAACCGCTCACTACTGATAAAACAACACATGAAGACACCATATGAACTATGGAAAGGGATAATTCCTTCTATTTCTCATTTCCATATCTTTGGCTATCCTTGTTTTGTCCACAATAATGGAAAGGATTAGTTAAAGGTCTTTGATATCAAATTTGATCAAGAAGTGTTCTTAGGATACTCCAGGGTTAGTAAAGCCTTCAGGGTCTTTAACTACCGGACCCTTTGCATGGACGAAAGCCCTCATGTTGTATTTAATGAGTTTGTTACTGAGGACAGGAAATCAAATGAGTCAAATACTGAAGATGTCAGCAACAAGCTACAGGATTTCAAGCTGAATGATGAAACTGAAAAGATCCAGCATTGTTGGGATGATGAGTCAGATGAAGAAGAAACCCATACCCATCCCACAGGCAATGTAGCTGACCTGGGTATGTCATTGTTTCCAGTGGCGGCAGTCTCAGTGTTCCTGCATTCAGGTAGAGAATTAGATTCACCTTTCGGGTAGTTGTTCTCTCTCTTGCCTGGGTAGTTCTTTGATGCTCTTTTCATCTTCCTGAGCCTGTCCTTCTCCTTTTGATACTTTACTGCAAGGAGAGTATACTTCTCAGCTAGACTATCAGTAGTTGGGATCTTCATTGAGCTTCCAACTGATTGACTAGTTACTGCGAGACTCGCTCTAGTTGTGATGAGCGTTGCTTTATAGGCGTGATCCATTGGCATATCAGTGTCAGCACATGGAGTATGTGGAAGATTGAACTCAAACTCCTCAGCTTTTAATTCTGAAAAAGATATAATCAGGAGTAACAGTACTTAAGTCAGTTCTTCACAAACATGTAGCAAAAGAGTACCACTTGGGCCTAGTAAGAGCCCTCAAAATTTTGGTATTTATCTCCTTGTTGTCGAAGGTTTTTCCGAGTCCCTTGATGATGTTGATTTGATTTGTGAATCTGACACTGAAATCATCAATTGACTTTATGGGAATCATTGCAAAGGCTTCGAGCTTCTGTAGCTCCAACTCCAGCTTGTTCTCCTTAATCTGTGGAGTTCCTTGATTAAGTATGGCAAGAGTATCCCAGAGCTCCTTTGCAGTTTTGCAGTAATGCACTTTTCCGAGGTATGAGTCACAAAGTGTAGTCAGTATTGCATTGCGTGCGACTCGATCAAGGTTGTGCAACTTTCTCTCTTCTGGTGTAAAGAAGCTCTTGTCCTTGGGAACTTTTTCACCGGTTCTGGCACCTATTGCTGCCACAACTACATATTCGATGTTGTCGACCATGGGAACAATAGGCCTTTCTCCAGGAGATTCGTCATGTTGTCATGCAGAGACGTCAAGTGTGCATCCATTCTTACACGCCATACCGCGTAGTTTTCAATTGAAAACATTGGTATTGTCCTTATACGTGACATGTCAGTCATCGTAAAGATATGGTATAGGACGCTATGAAAGATATGCAAATGTAGAGAAAACAGTTTTCAGGATTTGTTCGAGTAGACCACTGTATTTAAAAAACAATGATCAGGAGAACACCACTCTGATACAAATTTTTGGTCAAGAGACGAGCCTTCAGGTGTAGAGAGGGGGGGGGGTGAATACACCTGAGTGCAAATTTCAATTCTAACGTGAATGTCTGTATCTACATAATTAATGCTACTAAGCAAGCCAGTTAGCCAAATAAGCTTTCTCGATCGCGTGGGCATAGGGTATCTGTCTACTGAGTCTTATTTATTAACTTCAGTCAGTGAAAAGTAATTCAGTATAAGATAGACTGCGGAAATGTAGGCCCAAATAATTTTCGCCTCGATTTGAAAACACGTTTTATGCTGAGTATGGTTTTTAAAAAATCAGTTGTATGTAGTATGAACATAATCAATGAAACAGTAAAACAACACAAGCAGTTTTTAAAGTGGTTCGGATATGCTAGATCCTACGTCCACTGTCTTGAACAAAGCAGGAGTTCTTGATTACTTATACTGAGCAAATCTTAATCGATCTTTATGCTTGACAGATACTCTAGTATAATCTTAGTGACATTACAATTTCAAACAGAAGGTTTGATTTTCTCCAACTAAGAAGGAGCTCTTATAATAAGAACAGTTCAATAAGCTTAACTCCTTCGAATTTTCTAAGCTTAAGATATTACAAGAATTGCTTAGAATAGAGAATGAGAACAATAGATCTCTAGAGTGAAGAACTAACTATATCTCTCTGTGTATGAATTCTTCGTTGTGTAAGCTTTTTGATCGCTAGAGTGTTTGAATGCTTTAATACTTTTGGTTCCCTTGTTATCTTCTCTACATGAAGACCCTTCTTTATTTATAGTCTCGACTCATGAATAAATCCGTTGGAAAAGGTCTAGACACGTGTCGAAAATGACAAGAAAATGATCATCTTGAGTTTTAATGTCACTATAGGGATTTCCTCATTTTCAGTCTAAGGAACATCTTTGTGTTAGAGTAGGTGTAGTGCTAGAAGCTCCTCACACGGAGCCAATGGGAGATCGATCTTCTCCAACGGATCTATTCCAAAGCTCGGCTATAAATAGCAGAAGACCTCTTATTGAGAGGTTACGGAATTTCACGAAGCTCAAGCATTCTCAAAGCAAAAGTACCAGTCTTATTATTCTTATTCACTGTTCCCTTGCAAAGAAATTCCCTCTGTTGTTCATACTCCAAGTAACTAGCTTAACCATCATCATCTGAACTTTCAATGACCCAATTTGTGGTGGATGATCTTAACATGAGTCTGTTTTCAGGATAGAATAGGGTTTTGGCATCATCAAAAAGAGAAAAATTGTTGGAAAATAATATAAGTTTTGAATGATCTCAAACCCCTATTTGATTGGTGAACCAATCCGATGTATTCATAGGATCTCAACCTGTAACTCTATGGCCAGGCTGACCGTCTAGTTCAGACTAGGTTGTTCAGGTTGCGGTATTAGCAAGTGGTACGATTTGTTGCACTTTAATTCAATAATCATACTAAACCACAAAGTTACATCAAAGATAATGACAATATAATAAGTATTCTTCTCAAATAGCTCCACAACTCTTTACTACCAAGTATGCACACAAAATTAGCAAGTCAAACATCGTAACTTAGATGAAATACATCAACTATCTATAATTCTACATGCATATCTAGATAATGAATCCACTAGCTCGGGCCAAAAATAAAATCAAAGAGCAAACCAGACGAATTCCTCAGATTGAAATCAAAGAGTTTGATCAAACATTCACTTAAGTAGGGTTGAAGGTGATGTCCACTTTATTATGAAGCAATGGTTGAATACTGGAAATCCAACCTAGACGAATTCCTCAGATCAGTAGGAGAGAGAGGAGAGAGTTTTCGGAGAGAGAGGCAGAGAATGAGAGGGCGAAGAATGAAAAAGCGGAGGCGGAAAGCGGAGGTAGAGGGGAGAATGAGAAAGCGAAGGTGAAGAGGGGAGAGAGAGAGAGAGAGAGACAGATAATGAGAGAGCAGAGGCGGAGAGCAGTTAATGAGAGCGAGGGTAGGGTTTTGTTATTTATATTTATTTATTTTAATTCAAGTCAACTCAGGTCAAACGAATTTAATTGGGTGAAAATTTGATCATCTTATCTAAGGTGGACTAGTATGCACCACGGTGTAGGTGCAATCGGGTAAAAAATGATCCAATTTCAGTCTTTGACCCAGTTTGACCACAAGATCCATTTAATAGAAACCGTAACCCAATATTATACCCTACCTCCACCTCAAATTACTTCCTCGCCTCTCGCTCCAACGGAAACTCTCTTCTCTGTCTCTTATGGATCTGAAGTTCCAGATTCAGATCTGTAAGTATGATTCTCTCCTACGAAAACTCCCGCCTCTCAACGGCGGTCCCCCGTCCGCGCAGGTCGCTGCCCGCCCTTGGGTTGACATCGGCAGCCATGATTTCCGGACTCTCCACCAGGGATGAAGCTAGAAGTTTTGCTTAGGGGGGCCAATTAATCGTAACAGGTCTATCATGAGCAGTGAGGAAGTTTTTATTATAAGGAAAAATTTAGAGAAAAAAAACTGGAGGAAAAAGTTAGATTAAGGAAATGAAAAATTTTTGAGAGGGAGAATGAGAAGAAGAAAAGAAAAAAAACAGAAGAAGGAGAACCGGAGAATACATAGAAGAATTAAAAAAAAAATAGAATATGATGTTGAAACGAACATTCGAACGCGCTACCTCTAAGAAAAATGTCTAAACATTCCACCACTCCACTTAATGGCCAAAACTAAGACACTGCTATTGACTTCGGTTTTGAACGTACGGGGGGCCCAGTAACCCCCCTGCCCCACCCCTCCCTCCGTCCCTCTCCACACTCTTGCAAGTATATTTTTTTCTCTCTCTCTTCAGTCTCTGGTATGTGTTAAATTATAGAGTTTTGATTGCTATATACTTCAATTTTTGCAAATTATGGTGGATGTTGATTCTCCAAGTCATGGAACTCAAAGAAAAAGCGATTGATTGAGTTCTCTCCACCGCCGCCAAGGAAGAGGACTAGAAGCTGATCTCAAAGTTGTTGTTGCAGTTTTGACGGAGAAGCAGCGTCAATTACAATCGCAGCGGCTTGCTCTGATCGCTGCAGTTTCTATATCGGAGCAATTCGACTGGCTCTGTCCCTAATTCGAAGCCATCTGTAGTGGGTAAAGATATGCAGAAGCATAATTCGTTGAAGGAGGCGCCGATTGAGCTGCAAAGTTCGTCGGCATCGGGATTCAATCAATACTACCATTACAACAACTCGTGTTTGTGGTAGAGCAGAAGCTACAAACCGAATGGCAATGGAGTTCGGATCAATCCAATTTTGAACATTCCTCCAACTTACATTGAAAAAGGTATTGTTAGCTTATTTGGAATCTCCTTGTTTTTTCTTTAGTAAAAAATCTAAGAAGAAGAAAAAATGGCAAATTGGCATAAATCTACCCAATGTTTGCTACTTTGGATGAATTGGTCTCTAATTTTTCTTTTTTAGTTTATTGGTCTCAATGTTTGTTAATTTAGATAAATTGGTCATTCTGTTAAATTTTAAGTTAATTAAGTGTTAATTATATGGGTATTTATGAAATAAAAATTTCAGGGATCAATTCATTCAATTTTTAAATAAAAATTGATTTTTTTAAACTTTTTTTTTTAAATTATGATAATTTTCAAAAAATAAATTAATTTTTTAAATAATTTTTTTTAAAATTAATTTTTTTCAACTATTTTTTTTTCGCTTTTTTTTTAAAAAATATTTTATAAAATTATAATATTTTTCGAAAAATAATTTTTTTATCAAATAGTTTTTTTTTTTAAAAAGATTCGTAATGAAAAAATTTATTACAAAATTAACTATTAGTACTAGTTTTATGGACCAATTCATCCAATTTTTAAATTAATTTTTAACTATTTTTTCAATTAATTTTTTGAATTAATTTTTTTTCAATTTTTTTTTATAATGAATATAACACATTCCCCAACTGTTGTGTTGACCCGCTCTCCTCATTCACCGTCAAACGTAAAATTATTAGTTAATCTAAATTTACTTAATTTTTATTTAAATAAAAAAATTGAAAAAAAATTATTCAAAAAATTGGTCCCTAAAATTATTAGTAATTAATTTTTTTCGTTTACCAAAAAAATATTTGAAAAAAAACAAAAAAAATTAGTTGAAAAAAAAATTTAAAAATTATTTGAAATTTTAATTTATTTTCCGAAAAAGATCAGAATTTTAAAAAAAATTTAAAAAAAATTAAGTTTAATTTTAAAATTGGATGAATTGGTCCCGCAAACTTTTATTCCATAAATACCCCTATGATTAACACTTAATTAACTTAAAATTTAACAGAATGACCAATTTATCCAAATTAGCAAACATTGGGGACCAATAAACTAAAAAAAAAAGATTAGGGACCAATTCATCCAAAGTAGCAAACATTGGGGACCATCGGTGCCAATTTGCCAGAAAAAATTATTTCTTCAAGTTATTCCACACCTCTTCTTTTTTCTATGTATACAGTTGTGATAATTTTGATTGCAATCTCTATAATTTATTCTTCTATTTTATTTTTGGCCCGAGCTAGTGGATTGCATTATCTGGATATGCATGTAGAATTGTAGATAGTTGATGTATTTTATCTGAGTTGCGATGTTTGACTTGCTTAGTTTTTGTGTATACTTGATAGGAAAGAATTGTGGAACTATTTGAGAATAATAACTTTGTGGTTTCATATGATTATTGGATTAAAGTGAAACGTTCCTTAATTATAATTAACACTTTACTTCATTGTGATTGACACTTTGAGATAAATAACACTTTTGTTCGTTGCAACTGACACATTTACTCATTACAAATGATAATCTAAGAGAATGTAGTACTCTCCTCCGAGACAATTGACACTTTTGTTTATTACGATTGACACTTTGAGTAATATTTATGGTTATTACGTTATCATATTTTGTTGACTAAATCATTGAACGGTGGTTTTTAATGGATTAAAGTGACATGTTCCTCAATTATGATTGACACTATAGTTCAGTGTGATTAACACTCTCAGATAAATAACACATTTGTTCACAACAATTGATACTTCATTCCTAAATAAATGATACTTTTTCAAAACAATTCACATTTTTTTTCAAAAGACACTTTTGTTTGAAACCAAATGATACTCTACAAATGATACTGTTGTTCAACCCTAATGACACTTTTGTTTGAAGCAAATGATACTTTACAAATGATACTTTTCTTTAAAAACAAATGGTACTTTTGTTTGAAAAACGAACTTTACAAATAACACTTTTGTTCAATACAAATGACACTTTTGTTCGAAGCAAATGATGTTTCTATAAGAGATGGTAGAAAGTGTTCAAAACGAAAATAACACTTTTGTTTTGAAACTAATAATACTCAATAAATGATAACCCATTCGGGAAGTTGGAATAGGAGTATACGACTAATATTTTTTTGCAATTATTAATGAAGGTAATATAATATTTTTTCTAACAATAGATTCAGTTAGTAACATGCAACTTCTTATTCCTTGCGCAAATGGAATGCTATCCCAGGCCTCTGCTATCTCTATTCGTGTTTTTTATTCACAACAATGACATGTCCGTCCTTAAAATAATTGATTTTTTTAAAAGAATTTTTTAAAAAAAATAATAAAATAAAGGAATAATGACGTCAACATGACATTAACGGATGCGGATCCGAGTAAGGGCCGATAATTAGGTCGCAATTGTGAAAAAGGAAACATAATGAGTATACTAAAGTTATAATTGCAACAACGTAGAAAATATACTGCAAACTTTAATAACCGCAATCCTCACATCTATACTGCTTTCTATATAAAATTATAAATAACTATTAAAGTTCAAACTGATATTTATCAATTTCAAATTTCAAATAATATATCAACCGAATATACAAGAGATATCATTATCCATCAAATGATTCCTTATCAAATTAAGTATATTTCAGAGTTTCATAAACAGTAAAAGTTAATTAATACAGAACTAGCTGTAAGTTTCACATAGCACTATAAATAATTAAGATACTACTGTAAATAGAATTTTCATATTTTTTTAAAGAGAGGATACAAAAGAAAGATACAAGTTGGCTGTAAGACTAAGAAATACTACCTCTACTAAGTAAAGAAATTTCGATTTTTCACCCAATTGATTTGAAAGTACAAAAATTTTAGATATGTATATCATATATATTACTAATACCACGCTATAGCATATTCCTCACGATTCATCCATATATACAATAAGGCCCATCATATATTTGAGCAGAATCAAATAAAAGAATGAATTGTTTGTGTTCACCTTATCGGATCTCCCATGGCCCTGGGAACTGAGAAGGATGAATCTAAACCATCTAATATATCCAAAACATCGGCATCTGCAGTATGATGATGAGTCACTCCTCGCGGCGAGCTCCCCGTGCTCCTGCTTAGAGCCCAAACTTTGTTCTTCTTACTCTTTACCACCGTGAATTCCTGGCTTTTGCTCAGACCCGGGACTAAATTCCGCCTCTTCATAACATCTTCTAATAGGTTTCTATCCTCAGAAGAGAGTTGAGGTTTATGGGTGTTGGATTCGTCATTGTGTTTCCCAATGTACATGTTTGATCCTTTGCGAGTTGGAGAGCGTAGTGGCAGAGCCTTGACTCCATTATCTCTATACCTTACAATGCTAACCAGACGATGAAGCCAAGTCACTAGCTCAAGGATGCAAGAATCCACCTTACGCTTGTCAGCATGGTAGAGGGTCTGAAGGCGAATCAGGTTATTGGGCGTGGTGGTTTTCTTTCCAAATTCATTACTGTAAGCAGCAGCAAGCGACCAATAAGTTTCTTGAAGAAGATGGAGATCGAGAAAATAAAAAATAAAAAATGGGCAGGTTGAGAAGGGGTTTGCGTTTTGACTCACCCGGTGTTGGCCCACTCTCCAACCCATCCAAAGCCCTGATGTGCCCTGATAACAGTTACCAACAGTTGGAAAATAAATTGTGTTAGTTTATCAGCAGGCTAACCTGTGTAATGATACGAAAATTGGAATTGAAAAATGCAAAATGAGGATAAAATGAGGTTTACTATCACTAAGATCGTCATACTTGGTAGTATCTGTTGCCACGGGAACAAGCCACTGGAGAGATTTTTCCATCTCAGCTTTGATTTGAGGGACTGTGAGCTGCAGTTAGTCATGAAGAAGTAGCTCGATTAAGAGACCACAAATTAAGAGATAAGATCAAAGATAGAGAGACAAGAGAGCGGCCAACCAACTACAAGAAACCTTAGCAATGACCATAAGAAGCCTTAAGATCATGATGCAATATCATTAAAACCTTTTGATGAAGCAATAGAGCATTTCACAGTTCTCTACACGAACCAAAGACAAGTCCCCCTCGATATTTTGTCACCAAAAACTGAAGATTCGAAAACAGCCACTTTGAAGAACGTACCTCTTCCTTAATGTCAGTCTGTAGCCGTGAACGAAGAGCAGACTTGACGGTTGGCGGCAATCCATTGTACAGAGTATCTCTCATATTGGGGGGAAGAGAAGTAGGTCGTGATGCCTTAAATGGATTTAATTCAAGATAAATATTAGCATTAATTTAAATCTGTGCGTGCTAGATATGAAAGAACTGAAGTCTTTGATAAACTCACAACATTGTCAATCTGTGTAATTATGTTAGCATAATGTAAAGCAAGACCAGCAACACCTAGTCTGTCTGCCCTACTATACGAAACCTTTCCAGCTTGTGATAACCCTGCCATATTAAGGATTTAAGAGGAACAGAAATGCAGAAAGTTAATTCCATCAGAAGCAAAGAATGGAATAAATACACGACTTGTGAAATAATTATGGTCTTTACATCTTTATACAATAAATTGGATAAAGTAGTTAAAATCAATTGCATACGCAGGGAAAACGCTAAATTGTGGAAATATGGTGCAAGTGTATGGATGAAATAACTATTCAGTGCAAATAAAGATTGTCACATAAAAGTTGTTGATTGAATAAGGAGTTTTCAAGCCTGGTCTTCTCTTAGAAAGGTGATCAGTAAGAAAAGAACTAATATTGGTGGTACCAATAGTAACATAAAAAATACATTACAGTTAAAAAAATCTCCAAAAAAGTGATAGTTATTTCCCCGAAGAGAATAAGTAATCTACGATTCTTGAGTGAGCCTAATAATCATCAAGAATAATTGAACTACCAAAAGAAAAAAATACATAATTTGTCTGCAGATTGTAACTCTTTAGAGCTGTAATTCCATTACTCAACACCATGACAGATCCTGACTTTACGAAATAACCGAAAGAAAGAGAGGAGATGTACAAGAAAAATCACCCACATAAATTAGGCAATATAAATGACTAAAAACCAGCCACAGAAAGTAAGCAATATGAATGAATAGAAACTTTTACATCCCCCTTTCTTTATATGAACAATAAAGAAAATGTATAATACATACCATTATCTCCAAATACTGCAGGAATTTCCTGATGAATGAATGTAACTATGTCAACAAGCTTCTCGACTACCTGTTCATGATAAAATAGAGATGTGAAGCTTGAATGAGTGATAAACATCACAATGTATCTTCATCTCTACAGTAGCTACTTCTAAAAAATAATGATGTTAAATTCAGAGTAATTATAAACATCACACAATGCGTATTGGATAAAAAATTCAGAGAAATCGCCAACATCTTATAAAGATTTCGAAATGTAAAGCATAGTAATCATTCCTATGAAATGGGAGCGAATAACAAGAGATTACTTTCATAATACGAACAAATGGCAGTTTAACTCTTAAATATCTTTATTGAGATAAAACTCATATTTCATAACAATTTTCCTCTAATATATGATAAAATATGTTATCCATGAAACTTAAAAAAATTTATTTCCTCTTTCTACTCCAAATTAGGGGATAGAAAATATTAACAGTACACAACTCCACCTAGCGGTCAAGTACTAACCCTGTGGCCAAAGGTCATGGGTTCAAGTCTCACCAATGCCCCTATGTGTGAGTTTACCCTACGCACACCAAAGATAGCGGTTGAGTGTTCCTCAAAAAAAAATTAGAGAGAAAGAGAGAGAGAGAAACACCCAACTATCAAAAAAAAAATATATTAACAATTTAATGTTCTTATAGAGTTGATGAATAATACATTCTTAAGTCACTGTGCTATTCTTTGAGACTTTATAATGATTCTATCTATTTAAAAGTTATTTGAAGCAAAATATATCCATTGCTGTCAATGTTGTTTCTAGGTTTTACTTGCTATTGAGATCAGCAATGGTTCTAAATCATTTGTTGTGTCAACATGTACATAAAGATTGTGCATATTGTTAATACTTTTCCAATGATTAGTTACTAAATCATAAAAAAGATAGATAAATTGCAAATACCATAGTTTTGAAATATAAGTTTCAGTCCCCACCTTAAAAGAATTTAGCTTGGTACCTGTTTGAATCATTAATTACTATCAGCTAGTCTGGTCGAGTTCATACCTGCTCCAAAGTTTTAGACCACAAAGATTTCTTTTTCAAGCTCCTTACAAGTTTTCTTTGATGTTTTAGCTCGCTCTGTAACATTGCAAGAGTTTCGCCTATGATAAAGACGTATGCAAAAAAATAAGAATATGAAGATGGTAGAATAAAATTAGAAGTAAATATTAAAGCCATAATTGGTAATACAAAGGACACTTGCATCAGAATTCACTAAAGACATTATGGTTGTGACTGCAAGGGTGCCGTGGGCAGGGAGTGTTTTAAAAGAAGTCAAAGTAATTTTTGGCTCCATAGATATCAAGGACTTTAGAAACTTCAATATATTACCATGATATCAAGTTACTTTAAGTATCCTAAAGATCAGATCACAGAAACTAGCATAACAGGCATACATGAAACTTGCAAGTATACTTATTGTGAGGTACAATAGAACATTCTTATATAATAGCCAGTGCAGAATTTACAAAGCTTCGTTAAGACACAGGTGTTAAGACCTTCCAACAAAGAGACGGTTCTGCACCATAAAGCTAAAGGGAGAAAAAAATACTCGTATTACCAAATTACATACAAGAGAAAGATTCATAGTAAAGGTTGTGCAGATAACAACGCAACTCGAGATCTATAAGAAATATCAATACAGAAGCATTTTTTCAGAAAGTAGGAACACCACATACCTTTTCTAGGAAGGTGCAATGAATCTACTTCTTCCAGCTTCCGCTGGTAATCTTGCTCAAATCTGTCTAATGCATGGAACTCATGATACAACTCCTGCAGACACAGCAGCATTAGCTTTGATTGCAATTGATAAAAACAAGAACTCAACTTTACTGTTAGTATTATCTCTGATTAATGCTGTCACTTATTAAAAAACATAAAAGTATTAGTTTTCATTCATCCATGTGTATGCTGTCATTCATGTCTGAGTTTCTTGGAGGTGACCGCTGTTTGGCACAATGAGGTCAACAAATCCTTTTCATACGGAAGAGAAGTTTCAAAGAAATTACTGCAATTATCAGAGCCATCAAGGCAGCTAATTAAGATGCAGATCTTTGGGAAGAAAGTTCAAATATAAGAGCTCTTAGCTAGCATACTTAAGAAAAGCATGGAAATTACTTGAATACAACAGAACCAGAAACTAATCAAAAAATATATCACCCCCTTCCCCGCCACACCACAAATACTCTTCAGAAGGGAGCCAATCTAGCATGGACAAGTTGGAGAAGGGGATGAAGGTGATGGAGATTAGAATGTGAATTGTCAGCATTGAAAGAATCGATGCAGAGTATACGGAAATTGCATGAATCGTTCATTGCGGGGAAAGAAACCCCTGGATCACCCGCAAGTGACAAAGAAGGGCCGCAGCCGGAGATTAACGAGCAGGGGATTGGAACTCCAGATGCATAAAAAAAAAAACAAAGGGTCTTCTTCTGGTGGAAAATCTGTGGAGCGCAATACATCGGACACGTTGGGATCTCCGCAAGTAAGTCTTACAATGTTTGATGGAACAGGTGTGGAGAGGTGGTTGACCAAGGCTGAACAATACTTTTTGCTACAACACACACCGAAGCATAGTAAGTTGGATGTTGCGCTCATGGCTATGGAGGGTGATGCTGTACCATGGTATGAATGGGTGTGGGCAAACTATAAGGGACTGACTTGGAATTTCTTCAAGTTAGGAATGATACGCTTGTTTGGCGCGAAGACGTTGGAGAATCCATTCAAAGCATTGGTAGACAAGGCAAACAAGGAAGGTAAATGGTTGTGTCAAGGTCTTCATATACAAAATGGTCCATGATCCGGGGTTAGCCAAATTTTATTGCTAGGGTTTATTTTTTAACGGCTTAAAAGGCCAAGATCCGGTGTTGTTTTGCAGTGTCTTCAAGACTACACGGTTCAAAGTAGTGGGCACACCATACGAGTTCAGCCTATTTTCCAGAGTCGGATTTCAAATGGAGGTTGTTATGCGACGTCGTGATGTTCAATTTGACGTGGGGCAGCAGGTTTTTATTAAGTCCCAGCCTAATCGACTACATTCACTTTTTTGCCGAAAGAATGCTAAGCTCGCAGATAAGGACATCAGGCCTTTTATGCTACATGCGAAAGTGGGGGCTGTAGCTTATCATCTTAAGATTCATGAGGGGTATCATCTAGACATCTACACCCAGTACTTCATGTATCTTTGTTGACGGCTGCTATGGGCGAGCACGCACTTGAGGATACGTTCTCGGAGGAGTTGTGGACTACGGATTCGGCATAAGAGTCCAAGTCGACATTGCGAGGTTGTTGGGCTTTGGGAAAGATGACAACGAGGCTTCGTGGGTGGATGCCAACGAATTAAGGGTCAATTTCATGCCTTCAGCCTTGAGCACAAGGCTGTTTGGAAGGAGGGAGGAATTGATAGAGGTAGAATCTACAGGAGACTGAAAAGAATGACTCCGCTGGATGATACTTAGTTAACATTATTTGAAGTCTTGTTGATTAATTGATTGTTTAGTAATTTATTATAGTCTTATGTGGTTTATTTCTTATTAAGCCAGTCCATTTAAGTACTAGGTTATACTTTTGCTTTAAATAAAGAACTCTTGCTTGTGAGAGGGGCATCTAGGATTTATCTAGGATTAGGAACGGCACTGCTTGCGCTTGGGCAGAAGACTTTCTTCTGTAGACCTCTTGATTTGGTTTCGTTCAATTCAATCATTTAGTTTTTCGTTCCCAATTGCGTAATCTATCCTCTTTACTCTAACAAAAATGATGTCGAAGGTGAACACCCAAAGGGAAATTCTTTATGACAAATTCCATCAATATAGGTGTTTAGTCATGGATGCCTGCTTATCAGGATATAATTCTTCATACAAAATTAGAATAACACTATTTTAATGTTTCCAATTGAAATAAAACTATACAATTATTCAAAGCATAAGCTAGTCATAAACAATCATTTACAATAGCTTTAAAGAGGAGATAAGAGAATAAAACAATCAGTTTGAATCATTCTCGAGATAAACTTATGGAATGATGGGAGTTTTAACTAAAGACCTTTAGGTGTGAGTTTGTGACTGGTCCGGCCTGGATACACCTTTCATCTCAAATCAACCAAGGGCATCCAACTGACCAATTTAATGAATAATCAAAACTAATTTCATCTTATCAAGTTCAAAAGTTTGGTGCAGATGCATCCATTCGCCACATCTTAACATTGAACAGATGCCTCCTAAAGAGGAAAAAGGCAGTTTTCCAATTTACCACATGATTCCTACATCTCTCTTAACTCTTAAGAAATGTCAACTGAACTATGTGCTTGAACATTTCAGCTATGTGGAAGACCATAAGCTATAAAATTACTAACGTTAATGTTGGCAGGTTAAACCCTAGATATCAGCAAAATACTTCAGAAAAAAGAACAGCAAATTAAAGAGAAAAAAAATCAGCAGATACCAAATTGAAATGAACATAAACCACTAAGATGCAGCCAATTAATGATCAAGTACAAGGAACATTAACAAGACCAGAGACTACAGTTAAACTTACAGATGTATGCTGGGCCAGAGTGGTCAGTTCTTGCACAGTCGTTTCTGCATCTTCTCTAAGTTGTTTATTAACATCAGAATCTGAATCCAATCTAACAAGCCAATAGGTGTTTCCATCAATGTCATTCTTCAAGACACAAATCAGTAGACTAATGACAACTTCAATGGCAACTTACCTATTAAAAAACCTATCCAGGTTGTGCCATTGCGGGTCTTTACACAAATTTCCAAATCTGACTACCTCACGAGAGAATACTTCAAATTCTTCTCTGCACAAGTGTAAAAGATGATCAGCAAAGAAAAACTTATTCAGACAAATAAAAATACTAGGAAGAGAAGCATAGAGAAGAGAGAGAATGATGTATACAATGCAAATAATACCTTTTGTCAGCGGCTGCAATTCTGAGAAGCTCGTCCATATCAGTAGATATGAGCTGCCGCACCCCTTCTGAATTCAAAATATCCTTTTTCAGGAACTGGACATTTTCTTCAGACAGAGACTGCAACAGGTTTGCACCTTTCACAATGGTATTTGCGACTTCAAATGCTAGTATAGATATTCTATTTCCCCTTGAAGCCACCCCAGTTGTAAATCCACCGGAATTCAAGTTGGTCATGCTGCTGCCTAGTGTGTCTAGAACCTCCACTGCTTTTTCTAGGCCTACTATGCCCGCCTTTCCAAGAAATGATGTCACTTGAGGAGTCTAGCATAAAACAATTAAATGGAGTTAATTTAACAGAAAAATCTTGTGAAACATTTAGCTCAGTAACTATCGATTCTATTCAAACAAAATACTTTACACTGGAAAGAATCTCTAGAGTGCTTTTATAGAATAAGATATCTGTAAGCAAAACAAGAAGCCATAAAGGGACTGTAGTATCATCTATCTATTGCACATTGGAAAATTTAGATGTGAGACGTCGAACACCCAGAATATTAGATATTTGTTCCAACAATGGTTGTACCCTCAGCTTGAACAATAAAACTGAAAGGAACTGCAGGGAAAGCTCATCATAACTCAAAAACTGAGCCCGCCCAATCAAGAAGAGATACAATAAACACAGATAGAAGCAATAACAGTAATTCTCATTATTTCTTCCATCCTTTTGCATCTTGTCTACAGGTTTAGCAAACTATAGAACTGAACTGTTTGATCACGGAAAATCTCGGATAAGCTCTTGACAAGGCTTCCAAAAAATGCTTCTTCTTTCTCATAAAAGCAAATAATCCACCACCGAACAGATTAACATACTTTATCCACAATAATCCAACTCAACGTAAAAAAAGCACTAGTATCCAATCAGCTTAATCTCTTTCCAAATCCTTTTATTTCTTGTAGCATGTCCTATCGCTTATCCATCTCCTCAGGTCCCCAACTGCTGAAGCAAGTTCGGCCAACACTACGTTTGCACCTGTTTGAAAGATCTCCATAACCCAGTTTCTCAACTAACCCGACAAACAGACATCTAAACTTCAATCCGCATTCTTACTTGAGAAAATCACGTAGTTCCTCCGAGAACGACCTCAAACTAAATTAAAAACTGAAAACAACAAAAAATCTCACGTCAATTCATAAACACACCACACACCTTGTTAGCTGGTGTCCTGGACGGCGTCGACAATTTCATGGACGGGTACAGCTCGCCGGAATCAAACAATCTGCGCGGCGCCTTCTTAAAATCATCGACTTCTTCAGGATACGGAAACGGATCATCATCTTCACTCTTCTTCTTCTTCTTCTGTTTCTGGAAACTCCCAACTGATTTCAGCTTCCCTGAAAATCCCGAACTCTTCTGAGGCTCAACGTCCAAAGTTTTCCTATTTCTACGAACAGTTCCTCCAGAACAAACCCCTCCCATACTGTACACGACTCCACACCTATTCACATAAACTTCAACACAAAAGAAGTCAAAAAACGAACTTAAAAATAGAGACGTCCGGTTCATCAACACAAACCGGAAATTCAAACCCAGAAGGTCGAAAAGCATCCAACAAACCTGTATCAGAACTAACTGAAACCGGAAATCAGTAGATAGTACTGAAAAAGTCGAATCGGCTGCAGCGATAACAAAAGCGCGTAAAACGAGATCGCGATTGGAACGGATTTGATTAAGCCAAACAGAGTTGATTGAATTTAATGAAAGGAGAATACCAAAGAAAAAGGACACGGAAACACGGGGTCAGCAGTAGTGAATTCTTGACTTTTTTCGCCAAATGATTACTATTTTAATTTTTTTATGCAATTGATTTTGTCAATTTTTGTGAAAAATGGAGAAATTTCCAATCTGAATGAATGAAGTGGTGCGTAGTTAGTTTAATTTTTATTGTGAAGTTGAACGAAGAGATTCCCCGCCGGTTGCTTGTCGCTGTCGCTCGCCGGAGGATTTCGGTTGACTATTCTGCCCCTTGCCTCTCTTTCTTCTGTCCACGTAAGGTTTTAGATTTTAATAATGATGATCTTCAGCTTTGACTTTGACCTACTTTTATGTATTTTTTTTTTAACTTTTAAAATCCCTTTTGCGCCCGTCTTACCTACCGAATATTATAAGGGTCCGTTTGGCTGTTAGGAAAGTAAAATTGTCTGAGAATATGATTAAGAGGAATATAATTTTGTGGAAAATGATTTAGAAAAATAAGATTTTTAAGAATGTGATTTCGTGGAATATGATTCTGTAAAAAATGGATTACTTGCACTGTGTTTGGAAAATACCAGAAAACTGTAAGGATATTAATTTTTTTAAAATTTTTATCTACCAAAAATAATACGTCTTCAGTACTTTCATCGAACATATAAAAGACATCAGTTAAATACAAATCTCATTTTCAAAATTCTACGAAATGCCTCCACCACAATTATGGATGAAAAATTCTGTTGTGAACTAAATAAAATTCACAAAACAACACATTTGAAATACATTCTTTACAATTCTCAACACAAATATGAATTGATGTTTTCATTTTTTTTAGTTTCGCCTAACAGACGATTATGAAGAATTAGTCTCATTTGGATAAAATTGAAATTAAAATTAGAATCACAAGACAACAACAACAATTAAATGCTCGAAACAGAAGTAGAGAAATAACGCCAATGCAATAGCAGATCAAAAGTATGACTAAATCAATTAAGGGGGAGAGAGAAATAGAGATTGCATCTAATATTAATTTGAGAAATCACGGGGGAGAAGAACTATGAATTAAAATCAAATCGGAGATTAACCGGTTGTACAGTGTAAACTTCTTGCGAGAAAAAAATAATGATAGCCTAAGTTGTTGAGAGTAATCGATATCTTAAATCCTCGTATCCAAGAAAAAGAATAATTAGGTTAGAGTAAGGAAAAAGAATTCTTAAATATTTATCTATTTTCCTTATTTTTAGGATTCTTTTTGCTTTCCTTGTTTTTTAAAAATTAAACCAAACACATGATTTTGAATTTTAGGAATTAGATTACTTTCCTAATTCTACTAAACAAAGACTATTTGTTGGTCCCGAGATTAAACGTTCAGGTGTAGAGGGGGGAGGGGTGAATACACCTGAAAATAATTTTTCAACTTAAAACGCGAATAGTCTTTTTCAGGAGGATGTCGTACTGAACAGGTTCAATAGACCAAATAAGCTGTTCTGAATCGCGTGGCAGAGTGACTGACTCCACTGAAGCCTACTAGCTGACTTAAGGTCAGAATTCAGTACCGTTCAGCTGAAGTTCAGTATAGTGCGGAAATGTGTAGGCCCAAATTCGGTTGAGTTAGAAAACATTTTTAACGAAACTGTTTCAGTATATTAGTGCGATCTGTTAAGCTTTGTTGAAACATAGTTGAATGATTTTGAAAGATATTTTTAGTATGAACAGTAATCAACGCAACGGTAAAAACACAGAACACAAGCAATTTTAAAGTGGTTCGGATCCAACAATCCTACGTCCACTGTCCCGAAAAGATCAGGAGGCTATTTTATTATATTGAGTTAGTCTCAGTCGGTTTGTGCACTTTGGACAAACACCGGTCTTGAGATTTATACCCGAGCAAGTCTCAGTTTACAAGGTATCAGACTTAAGTGTTTGACAAACTCTCCAACTCTGAAGGAGTCCTTTACAATAAGGATCAGTTCGAAGATGAACTCCTTCATTCTAGGCTATAGATATGGTCAGCTGAGCTTAGGTTAGAGGGAAGGGAACGAGAAAGTGGCTTCTAGAGCGACGAACGGTTAAGTATAGACTTTGGGTTCGTATTCAGTCGCTTGGATACTAGAGGCTTTATGATCTAATTCAGCTTGGTTCCCTTTGAGCAAGTATGTCGCCTTTCGCTGGAGATTACTCTATGAAGTTCTTGCGGAAAGCTTAAGTCGATTCTGAGTTGCTCGTGAATGCTGTGTGTTCTTGTATGTGTCGTGAGCTTCAATTTGAAATCTTCCGTCTATTTATAGAGCAGAGATATGGATAGATCCGTTAGAGATGACGATCCATGTGTCTCTCTCTTTTGGGTAGCTAACGGCTCTTTCAGAGTATGGTGACAGAGTCCTTTCCCTCCATTTCTGGAAAGTTGTTGACTTGCAGCTTTAATCAGAAAGTAGATAGCTGGCCGCTCGTCATTGGTCGAGGCTGAAGAAAGTAGGTGAGACAAACAGACTTCAAGGTGGATCTGAAGCTGACTTCTCTATACCTCGTATGACTCTACTGATTTGACTTGTGAGATATCCTGACAGTCAGAAGACTATCTAGCCGTTGCTGAGTCTGATCTATGTTCAGTAGCATACTCCTGCTGAGTTCAGCTCTACTGAAGATCAACTCGATTTCGATGAATTACCTCGGTGAGTTCGGTTCCACCGACTCCTTTCGATATCTTGCTCCCGCCGAGTCCAAGATCTTGCTAAGTCTTCTTTTTCTAGTACTGAGGCTGATAGTCTGCTGAAGAACCAGCAGACAGAACTGAGTGCCTGAACCATGTCGAAGAGTGTCTACTGAGTCTGAAACTCTCAGAGACAGAACAACAATTACAACCAAATGGTTTATCAGTCAAAGTAGGGTTTTGGGATCTTCAAATCTACTGAGCACCAGGCTACTCAGTCATCTCCCAACAGTTTGTGGAGGTGCTGAATCATCTCCCAACAATTTCCTCCTATTTGATGATTCCAAAACCTAACACTACAAACTGTCAGAAACAAACTCTCTACAAATATTACAAGTAGAATCAGTGGAGTTGTTCTTCAAGTTCTAGACTACTGAGGGAGTTCAAGGAAGAAATATCAGAACCTATACATAAATCTAATCAGCAATTTCCCCCTTTCTTACAACAATCTACCTCAAACAATCTATCAAACCAGAATCTATCAAGCTAAGTAAAGACTGACATACATAGATATAAATATTCAGTGAGTGTGTGAGTCAGTAATCACTTGGGTGATTCTGGGTGTTAAGCATAAAATAACAAGGTCGTGTAGACAATAAAGAATTGCCAGGGCCGAACAGCAATGATGTTTATATATAAGTAGAAAGATCAGTATAATACATCAACTTGCTATTCTAGAGAAAAGAAAACAAAGATACAAGGAAGCTATCATCTATCTTCTGAACTGGTGAATCCGCTCTTTAAAATCTTTAGACTTCTCTTCAGGAAGCGGCAGTCCATACATCCTGTATGTATCTCTTCTCAGCTTCAGTATTTATGCCATGTCAGCAGGATGAGATTCATCAAGATCATTTGCTTGAACAACACTCTTAACTTCTCCTTCAATGACCCCAATATGTAGGGAACCATCAAGCTTCAGTGGGGGAGGCAGAGGTCTTGGAGCTGGGACTCTGACATCAACCTTCTCAGCTAGGGCCTTCTGAACTCTTGCATATAACTCTGGATCACTCTTCAGAAGCCACTCAGCAAAGGCTATTGACTTGTGCATGTCAGGCCAATACCTCCAAATATAGAACCCCTTAATGAAGTCAGCTTTCAACGTCTCCTACCTCTGAGTTCGTTCTCATGGCATCCAAGTATCAACTGTGGGCCATCTGTGGATTTTGAGGTCTGTGGGTTTCCTGAGTCTTTTGTACTTATACGGATTTTCAGCCTTCTCAGGAACCCTCTGACTTGCTTCTTTCTCAGCCTTGATCCTAAGAGCCTCTAGGTCAGCGAGTCTGAGCCTTTCCCTTGCTTCACTTATCTTCCTGGCTTCAGCTCCTATGTCCAAGTATCTCTCCATCTGATCCCAGATCTTTTTCATCTCTTGCTCTTGAGCCTTAGAGGGGGCATATGATGGAATGTGCTCTTGTTCCTCTTCTGAATCAGCAGGTGTTGAAGATTTGGATTTGGAAGTAACCTGCTGACCAATTTGCTGCTGCTGCTGTTGTTCTCTTTCCTTCTCCTTGCCAGCTTCATCGCTGAGCTTCAGATTCCTAGGGGGTAGCCTTGTTCCAGGCTTCCTTCCCCTCTAAACTTTGGTTCTGCCTTTGGCAGGCTGTTTCTTTGGCTTATTGGCAGTCTCTGCCTCAGCTATCTCCCTTGCCAGCTTCTCATCAGCTGCAATCTGAGCCTCTTCCTCAAGAGATATGAACCTTCTAGTTCCTTTATTTTTGGGTTGAGTGGGGAGTTTTAGTATCTTCTTCCCTTTCCCCAGAACTGGAGGAGGTAGAGGGACTTCTTCCTCTTCAGAGTCCTCCTCTGCGTATTCAGCAACCTCCTTGATAATATCACTTGGAGTTTGGGTTGCTGATTCTTTGGGTCCTGAGCCACTTGGGGCAGTCTTAGCAGGTACTACAGCTCCTGCTGCTGAGACACCCTAGGCCTGACCCTGATCCTGGGAAGCAGTGGGAGCTGATTGCTGAGTTTCAGTTGCTCATGTCACTGTCCGGATTCCCCTTGGTGCCCTCGGTACCCTTTCCTTACCTTCCCCTTTTTTGGCATCAGCAAATAGGCCAAGGGTAGGTACTTGCACCTTCTTGTTCAGACTGTTATAATCTGAGGCTAGCTTATCCAAGGCTGCCTGAAGCAGGCTTTCATGGAGTTCATTCCTCTCATCTGTAAGTTCTTCATTGTATTTCTTCTGAGAGGTCTCCACTATAGTCTGAATCGATTGCAACTTCTGATCCATTTTGTCTTCTAGGGCCTTCTGTACGGTCTGGAGTCTGAGCTCTGAGGCCCGAGTCAGGGAAGATATGGATGCAGTGTGAGCCGACTGGGCTGCCTTATATTCTTCAAGAAGTTTGGATTGGGCAGCTTCCATCAGCTTCTGTTGCCTTTCGAATTCGGCTCTCTGAGTGGCTAGAGCATCAGTCAAGATCGTAGAGAAGTCAGGGGCTGGAGTACTCTGAATAGTCGTTCTGAGCCCCTTAATCTCCACACTCTGAGCCTAAGTGGACTGCCTCCACGTCTTGTGGATGGCGCGGGCAAGGAGTCGGTTCTGAGCACCCTGACTTCTGAGGGCCCTTGCCACAGTCTTCGATCGTCGGCTCCTCGGGATGGGCGCTACCTCAAAAGCGGCACCCCAAAGAATAGCATGGGGGTCCACGGACCGAGAGGTACCACGGCCGACCCGGCCTCGGTGGGAGGATGCTGAGAGGTGGTTCAGCAGTTTTAGTTGGAGCATCCTCCTCCAGTTGAGTTCCCTTAACAGGCTTCTCAGGGCCTGAATCATGGGGCGGGTCCTGATCGTCGGGATCTGACCCATCTGAGGGAGCGGCTGCTGAAGTGGGAAGATGGTCATTCAGCAGAGCGAGCATGGCCGCCCTCAGATCATCCAGGGAGCAGATATCAGCAGGCTCGGAATAGCCTATATTCTCCCGGATTATAAGCTCCTCTTCATGGAGTTGTTCGCATGAGTGGTGCTGGATCAATCTGTTCAGTGTTGAACACGCCTGGAACCGAATTAGAGTATGAAGCCTGGCCTGTCTTGCCAATGTAACCAAGTCAGAGTGACTGGATATCTCTAGGATGGCTTCTGAAACTTCTCGGGAGGCTCTTGATTGTAGAGCTGATGCCTCCATCCCGATAGTTTCTGATTCTGAGGCAGTCTCCAAATCCTCAACTTATATCGGAGATGCTACCTTCTCAGCAAATGGGATGCTGCTTAGTGGTGGGATGTCCAAAGGGATCTGAGTAGGAGTGATCGGATCAGCTTCTACCCCTGGTCCACTGCCTCACCTTGTTCAGTGGAGACGGCCTTCTCCACTGACTCTGTCTTTTCAGAGGACTCTGCCTTGTCTCTGAGTTGTAGGGGAGGTACAACTACAGCTTCAGTGACCTTCTTCAGCTTCTTGGTTGGTGTCTTCTGAGCTGCTTTGGGAGGTGACCTCTTCTTAGATGGAGTGGAGGTCTTCTGAGAGCCTTGCTTGGGCTCAGCAGGCCCTGAGCCAATCTGTTGAAGGGCCGCTGCCCTGCTCTGGAACCTCACCTTTTTAGGGTTGAAGTACCCTTTGTCAGCATAGACTACATGATCAGCTCCACAGAGATCTTCAATCATTACGGAGAGCTTCAGTCCGTATAGGAGTTTTCCCTTCACGGCTAGGCAATTAGTGGATCGATCAAATTTCGCTGCCTGAGTCATGAACTCCTTTAAGAAAAACTCTGTCCAGTTTATCTTTGCTTGGTCGTAGATGGCCATCATCATCTGAATCTTTAGCCTCGACACTTGGTCAAATGACCCAGCCTGACTCGTCAGGATCTGAGTGACGATGTAGGCTAAAGCTCTGAACATCGGGAGCATGGCATTCTTCAGGAAGCCTGCTCTGAAGGTGGTAGGCTTCCCGCATAATATCTCTAAATATTCGTCCATTATATCGTCCTTGTAGCCAACTGTGCTGAATCCCTCGCTCGGAAGTTGAAAGCTCCGTTGAAGAGCTTCTTTGATCGACATCAGTTTGATCTCAGGTACAACGCGGGCGGGGTCTCCAATCTGATGAGTGAGGAAACGGCATCTGATATCCCCGTCAACAGACTCTGAGTTGAGGTAGAGTTCAGCAATCTGACGCGGAAGGAAGTATGACGACTTCCTTGAGAGAAAGGCCTCGATGCCCTCAGCGTGTCGAATATCTCTTCTATGAAGTCAAGGTCGCAAGCATCAAACTCCATCATTGGCTCACACCATACTCGATCCTTCTCGAGGATCTCTTTCATATCAAGTGGAACACTAACGTCCCTTCCTGCCATGATTTATAATCTGCAAAGGAAAAATATCAGTATCGAAAGAAGAATATTATCAAGAACAATATACAATACTGAATAATCATTAAGATTTACCAAAGTATTTCTAAGATATTGTAATAGAAGTTTGCAAAAGGGATGAATGTTTTCTCAGAAATTCTAGGGTCGAAAAGATTTGCAGAGTAAAATGGCGGTTTCTAAACTTTGAACGTGTTTTTATATGATCAAGAAGATGAACAGTTATTAATCCACGGTTCAGTTTGAATCTGTTTTATGAGATGGACGGCTAGGATTTAATGTTATAAAATAGGCAATGATCAACTTAGCCGCCTAAGTCAAATTACAGTTGTATATAGCCAAAGAAGTAACTTGATTAGACATGCATTTAATGCGCCGCAGAGTTCAGCATACTTTACATAGAATGTCGTGTATTAAATGTAAACCATTATATTAAATGACATTTTCTAAGGCATTGAAAACGAAGCTGAATCTAAATCATTAATACACAGAATATTTCATTGGCTACTGAGTAGAGATTCGCAAACCTGTCAGCTGAACATCGTAGTCAGCTGATACCTCGTGTAGATGATCGTCACTGGAGAGACTGGACCGAATAAATCCATATGTAGCAGCTGAAGGATTCCATCAGTGGAAGGCGATGGAATAGGTGGATTTTGCTTCTTTGTTTGCTTTCCCTTCAGACATGCTTCACGCTGAGTGTCTTTGCTGAATACTTCATTCGGCAGTCCTCTTGCTAGAGCGTTTCTAGCTAGCTTGTTGAGCGTCTTGAAGTTGAGATGGCTGAGTCTTCTGTGCCAGAGCCACCCCGTTCTGTTGTCGTTCTTCGCCAACAAACAAGCTTCAGGTTCAGCTGAGTTCCAGTCAGCTACGTAGATATTCTTTTTGTGCGAACCTGATAACACTGTTTTCCCTATAGATTTATCAATGACATCACAGAAACCAACGTCAAAAATCACTCTATTCGAGTTATCACAAAATTGACTAACAGAGAGAAGATTATGCTGAAGTCCTTCAACATATGATACTCTTGGAACTGTGGCGGTTCCAATGCTGAGTGCTCCATAGCCTCGGGTATAGCCTTTTGCGTTGTCTCCGAACTCGATTCTGGGTCCCTCTTCAGTCGTATAATTCTTCAGTAGATCCTTCTGGTATGTCATGTGTCTTGAGCATCCGCTGTCCACATACCAAGGGTCCTTGTGCACATGCAAAACAAAATTATATTCAGGTGCCCCTTATTTTTGATTTTGGGTCCTTAGATGTTAGTTTTGGAAACCCAAATCTGTCTCACGACCCTGGTGGTCTCAGACAGTTTCTTTCCACTTTGATTAACATACTTGACCACTGGACTGGTCGATGCTGACTTCTGAGGCTTCACAGGTTCAGGAGTCCTGATCTTCTGAATTGGTGGACTGCTGACCTTTGCCTTCTGAACGGCTTTCTTCTTCTTCTTCTGACTTTTAGGTCCTCTCCTGACTATAGGATCATAATAATATGACCCATACTGAGCTGGATGTGTCAGCTGTGGAGGTCCATACTGATCAGCCCATTTAACTCTATTGGTTCCCCCTTGACTGAACTGGGGTGATTTGAGCTAATCTTCTTGTCATAATACTGATAGTTGGGATGAGGTGCCTTCATCTTCTGTTTGTTCTTGGTTAGGGGGTTCAGGATCTCAGCGTTGATGGTCTCCCCTTGAACATATCTATCATCTAGCCGGTTCTCTGAGCGTACGGGGGCAGATGAGGAGGCTCCATGACTGAATCCTAGTCCCTCCTTACAGTGCTTAGGCTAGTTGCTGGCTAGCATTGCCTCAAACTTCTTTTCAGCACCCATGTACCGCTCTGTCACCAGATTCCTCCAAACATCGTCACTTTTCTTAAGCGTTTCATGCTCGGTCTGAAGTCCTAACAACTCTTGTTCCAGTAGACTCAGTTCAGTATCTTTCTGAGTCAAGTCATTGATCAGTACTGAGATCTGATCTTCTTGATGCTGAGACTTGGCCATCAGAGAGTTTATCTCCTCCCTGAGTCTCAACACAAGTCCTTCTGACTCAGAAGTAGCCTGACTCTCCTGAGAAAGTTTCTGATTCTCTACTTTTAGGGTGTCCAACTCCTGAAGAGTCTTACTGAGCTGTAGGCTCATCTGAATCTGCTCATCTAACAATTCTTTATAGGCGATCGAGACGTCCAGATTCTCATTTGCAACTGAAATAGTGTCTTGTGTGCAGTGTGAAGAGGAGTTAAATGGAGCGTGAGAGTTTACCTCATCCTCTTCTCCTTCCATGAGATACTTTTCAGCATCTTCTTCAAGCTCTGCATTCATGAATGCCGCTTCATCATCTGATGAATCCATGAAGGAGTCGACTTCATCTGAGTCGTCTAAGAGTTCATCGGCAATATATGCTTTACGCTTCTTGATGAACTTCTCCCTTCGAGCTTTGCGTTCTGCTCTCTCAGCAGTACTGAGCTCAGGACAGTCATACTGATAATGTCCTGGCTTTTTGCAGTTGTAGCAGGTGGTAACTCTCTCTTCTTTGCTCTCGCTGTCTTTCGACTGAGCTGAGTCTTCCTATTTCCTGCAATAAGAAGTATGCGAGTCAGGAATGCGCTTGAGTGTATATTCAGACTTACCCCTGGAGTCTTTGACGACTCTAGAGAGTTTTATGCGCCTCTCCTTCTCCTTCTGATACTTCACGACAAGCAATGCGTATTTCTTAGCCAAGTTTCCTTCTTGTAAGTCACTGAGTGACGGTTCTGCCTAGCTAGATGCGGGAGCCACTGTGCTGACTGATGCTTTGAAAGCATGGTCGATCTGGGTGTCAGGTTTAGCTCGCTACTTCCTTTGAGGTAGACTGAGTTCGAACTCCTCAGCTTTTAATTCTGAAAAGATATGATCAGGAGAAACAATATTTAAGTCAGAATGTCTCAATAAAGTAGCAAATGGAGTCCAATGCCCGTCTGGCAGTGCTCTCAATATCTTGAGATTCATTTCTTGGTTGGAGAATGTCTTTCCCAGCCCGTTGATGGTGTTAATCAGATCCGTAAATCTGATGTTAAGATCTTCAATCGTGTCACCAGGCATGAGAGACAGTTTCTCTAGCTTCTGAAGTTCCAGCGCCAGTTTGTTCGCTTTGATCTTCTGAGTCCCCCGACTCTGTAGCGCTAGAGCATCCCAGAGTTCCTTCACGGACTTGCAGTTCTGAACTCTCCCGAGATAGGAATCACTCAGGGTGGTCAGTATGGCGTTTCTGGCAACTCGGTCTAAGTTGTGAAGCTTCTTCTCCTCAAAGGTGAAAAGACTTCTATCTTTGGGGATCTTCTTCCCGGTTACCATGCCTCCTCCTTGTGCTGGGTCCTGAGTTTCGACACTATCAATCATGGGAACAATATGTCCGTCCTCCAGTACCTCTGTCATGCTGTCGTGGAGGGAAGTCAGATGTGCCTCCATTCTGACTCGCCATACCCCGTAGTTCTCTACTGAGAACATGGGTACCATCCTGATTCCTGACATATCAGACATTAAAAATAGTGATATGAATGAAGAATGATATGCAGTGAAAATGTTTTCTTGATCCGTTCAAGTAGACCAGTTTCAGAAAACAAGAGTCCTAGAGAACTCCTGCTCTGATACTTCCGAGATTAAACATTCAGGTGTAGAGGGGGGGGGGTGAATACACCTGAAAACAATTTCTCAACTTAAAACGCGAACAATCCTTTTCAGGAGGATGTCGTACTGAACAGGTTCAGTAGACCAAATAAGATGTTCTGAATTGCGTGGCAGTGTGACTGACTCCACTGAGGCCTGCTAGCTGACTTAAGGTCAGAATTCAGTACCGTTCGGCTGAAGTTCAGTATAGTGCGGAAATGTGTGGGCCCAAATTCAGTTGAGTTAGAAAACGTTTTTAAGGAAATTGTTTCAGTATATTAGTGCGATGATTTTGAAAGATATTTTTAGTATGAACAGTAATCATTGCAACAGTAAAAACACATAACACAAGCAATTTTAAAGTGGTTCGGATCCAACAATCCTACGTCCTCTGTCCCGAAAAGATCAGGAGGCTATTTTTTTATACTGAGTTAGTCTCAGTCGGTTTGTGCACTGGACAAACACTGGTCTTGAGATTTATACTGAGCAAGTCTCAGTTTACAAGGTATCAAACTTAAGTGTTTGACAAACTCTCCAACTATGAAGGAGTCCTTTACAATAAGGATCAGTTCAAAAATGAACTCCTTCATTCTAAGCTATAGATATGGTCAGCTGAGCTTAGGTTAGAGGGAAGGGAATAAGAAAGTGGCTTCTAGAGCGACGAACGGTTAAGTATAAACTTTGGGTTCGTATTCAGTAGAGGCTTTATGATCTCATTTAGCTTGGTTCCCTTTGAGCAAGTATGTCGCCTTTCGCTGGAGATTACTCTATGAAGTTCTTGCGTAAAGCTTAAGTCGATTCTGAGTTGCTCGTGAATGCTCGTGTGTTCTTATATGTGTCGTGAGCTTCAATTTGAAATCTTCCCTCTATTTATAGAGCAGAGATATGGATAGATCTGTTGGAGACGACGATCCATGTGTCTCTCTCTTTTGGGTAGCTAATGGCTCTTTCAAAGTATGGTGACAGAGTCCTTTCCTTCCATTTCGGGAAAGTTGTTGACTTGCAGCTTTAATCAGAAAGTAGACAGCTGGCCGCTCGTCATTGGTCGAGGCTGAAGAAAGTAGCTGAGACAAATAGATTTCAAGGTGGATCTGAAGCTGACTTCTCTATACCTCGTATGACTCTGCTAATTTGACTTGTGAGATATCGTGACAGTCAGAAGACTGTCTAGCCATTGCTGAGTTTGATCTTTGTTCAGTAGCATACTCCTGCTGAGTTCAGCTCTACTGGAGATCAACTCTGAGTTCAGTGAATTACTCCTGCTGAGTTCAGTTCCACTGACTCCTTTCAGTATACTGCTCCTGTTGAGTCTAGTACTACTCAGTCAAAGTAGGGTTTTGAGATCTTCAAATCTACTGAGCAGCAGGCTACCGAGTCATCTCCCAACAGTTTGTGGAGGTGCTGAATCATCTCCCAACACTATTAATTAATTAGAATAAGATTACTTTATGGGAGCAGAATCCGTGCAAACCAAACGAGCCCTAAGAGGTTTGGGTGCATTTTGATACACATGCATTCGGATAATTCAAAATTCTAGATCCAACATTTTAATTTTTTACCCTAATTTAGATTTTATGTTAAAAAAATAATTTTTTTGAAAAACGAGACATAACGCACTTCATACGCCAAAAAATTCCTTCTACTCTTCAATTTCCTTCCTTTAGTTCAGCAAAGGAGGCATACGGCGGCGGCAGCATATGGCGGTGGCGAATTAGTAATTGAAGTGATTTCAATTCCTTCAGCTCAATTCATACAGCGGTGTGATGCCTTCAGCTCTTCAAATATCACGAATTACCTCAATGTACAAATTACTAATTAATATCACGAATTACTTCAATGTACAAACACATCAATGAATTTCATACGGGCACAAGTACAAAAAATCACCAATAACTTTAAATTGGTGAGAGGCGGAAGCAACAAGAAAGATGAACAGGACAGAAAGGGGAAAGATAAATACGGTGGAGTCGACTCACTAAAGATGAAGGCGGAGACAATACCGGTGAATGGAGAGCATCGTGAATCCGTCAGTTAAGGTTGGAGCGTTGTTTGCAAGAAATTTGCAAGTATCGTAGGAAATACTGATAAAATCGAAAAAATGGTAAAAAAGTCGTTGCTCACACTAAATGGTGAAGAAACCGCAAGTAATCGCACGACGAAAATGGTGAAGAAAGAATTTATTTTATTTATTTCTTAATTAAATCTCGATCCGGGTTAGAGAATTAAAATGTTGGATCTCTGATCCTGGGCAACCCGGATGCATGTGCATCCGGCTGCGCCAGAGTTTTTATGTAGAATTATAAGTTAACTTTATTTTGTATATAAACAACTTATAAAATAATAAAGAATAACTTATAAAAGCTTATTGTAAAAGTAGGTCCATTTGTGAAAACAACTTAAATAAGTGATATAACATACACAACAAAATTTTCGGTAATTACCGACGGATTTACCGACGGACAAAACACGGGTCGGCATTTACCGACGGATTACCGACGGAAATTCAAAATTTAAGTTTACCGAAGGATTACCGACGAAAATTTCCGTCGCTATTTCATTTGTTATCGACGGATTACCGACAGAATTTTCCGTCGACATTTAGCGACGGAATATTCCGTCGGTAATCCGTCGATAATCTTAAAATTCTGCATCCCACATCGAATTTTTGACAAACTTTTTCCACCTTTATATATCAAACTACTTCATAAGCTATTAAGAATCTTGCTATACACGTGCGCACGCGCGCGCACAGGCCTCCACCGCCGGCCACCGTCAGCGTCCGATCTCTGTCGGCCAGTGTCACCACCGAATTACCGCCGACTACCAACTCCGATAGCCGGCGGGTCAATTGTCGACTTAATTTCAAAAAATTAGTCGACAAGTGTACCGACGGACCTCAATTCCGTCGATAAAATTTACCGACAAGCTCTATAACGACGGATTATTTTCCGTCGGTAATCCGTCGGTAAACCATTTTTCGACGGATTTTTTAATGTTTACCGACGAATTTTTCCGTCGGTAAAAGACTATTTTTTTGTAGTGATAAGAACTTATGGATAATCGCTTAAAATGAAAGTTATTGATGTTTGGATTCACATATTGAAAATAACTTATACAAAATCAAAATGTTTGGGTGAATTTCTACATAACCACTTATTAATAATTGAGATTTAAAAAAAGTAATAAAAAAGTAAAATTAAATAAAATTATCTAATCATAATTCCCACAAATAGATTAAATTACACTATAAAGTTTACTATCTACGAATCTATCATTGTTTTTCATTCGAACAATTCAATATGAATTGCTTCACATTCAAAGATGATGTAATAAGACAATAAAAGATTATCAATTCGAGATCAACGGTTCTACTTAAAAACTAGTCCATCATTCAATCAGAATTAAATTTTTAAACCAATTAGATTGCACAACAAAAACCCCCCACATGAATTCAAAGGAATACAAGCCAATGTGCATACATTTTATGCGACCCACCAATCGAGAATCTTGATTTCAAGCTCAACCAAGAAATTCTTAATCTTAAGTGGTATTGGTTTCGTATTTCTTGTGAACATGCAAACAAGTTTAAAAAATTTAGGGTTTAGGGATTTTTGCACAAGTGAGGATTATTTAGGATTTTCCAAAATTAGGGGGAGCATAAAATGTAACTAAAAAGTGTTCTTATTAGGAATCGATATTAGGATCTGTTTTATAAGCTTCACATAAGCTACTTATGATGGGATGAGATTCAGTATGATAAGATTTGAAGATCTCAAAACTCTAGCTGAATGATGAACCAAATAATGTAATAGCTTAGTTGAGTTCAGCTGTTAGGAACTCAATAGGCTAATCAAATTTCAGTAACTGATAGACTGAGTAGTATAGATCTTTGTCAGCCGTACGAACTCAACATTGAAGACTCAGTATGGGTGTTCAGAACCTACCGAATCCGTGGACAGGAAAAGGCATAAACTTAAACTTTTTAGAAGAATGTTAGTGGAAGATAACTCAGTCCGAGGAATCAGAGGAAGTCAACTCAGCATCTGCTTTGGAGTTTGAATAAGCCTCACCTGCCATTCTACCTTAACCAATGAGGATCTATCAACATTGTACCTTGCTCTAACAAAAGTTGCCCTCAAGACTGAAAAAGAGAGAATCTCTACAATAACGTTCAAGTTGAAGATGGCATATAGTCGTGAATTGTGAATAGATCCATTGGGAGGAACCTAGACATGTGTCGCAAGACTTCAAGCAGAATAGTCTTCCGATAATTTGCATTGCACTATTGAGATTCTCTTTTTTTTAGCATTTAGATGTTGACTACAGCTTTATATCAGGACAAGTGCACTGCTGACAGTTCCTCATTGGTCGAGGTCAGTTGGTAATTGAGGCTTGTTTAAACTTCATTACTGATGCTGAGTTGACTTCCTCTGATGCATTGGACACTTAAATAAAGACTTATCTACTGACATTCTTCAATGTCTTCAGTAGTTGACCGCCACTTCTTTTGACTTCACATCGCTTCATATAGTAACTCTCTGAGAGCTCTACTGAATCTTCTAACAGATTCCAGACACTACTAAATAGAATATTCTAATGAATATAGAGTAGCAACTGAAAAACTATCAACCTACTGAGTCTCTCTAACATGTTGAGCCCACCTAGATCGTACATTTATTACGATGAAGTGATTCATCTCTCACCTAAGGGTTTTGAGATCTTTGAATCCTATATTATAACTTAACTCCCAACAGTTCCTATTTGCCTTCCACCTACATCACTGTTGGTCCCGAGGTAAACATTCAGGTGTAGAGGGGGGTGAATACACCTGAAAACTTTTTCTCAACCTAGAATGCGAACAGTCCAATTAAGGAGATTGTCAGCTGAATAAATTCTGTAGACCAGGCAAGCTGTTCTGGATCGCATGGACAGAGTGACTGACTGTACTGAGGCTTGCTAGCTGATTGATGTCAGAATTCAATACTGTTCAGTAAGAGTTCAGTAGCTTGCGGAATAGTGTAGGCCCAATTCAGTTGAGTTGAAAACGTTTTTTATTAAAACCGTTTCAGTAGATTAGTGCACTCAGCTAAGCTTTTCTAAAACTCTGTTGTATGATTTTGTAAACGGTTTTTAGTATTAACAATAAATCAATGCAACAGTAAATGAACACAGCGATTTTAAAGTGGTTCGGATATCAACAATCCTACGACCACTGTCCCGAAAAGATCAGGAGGCTATTTTATTATACTGAGTTAGTCTCAGTTGGTTTGTGCACTGGACAAACACGTCCTATCAGATTATACTGAGCAGGTCCCAGTTTACAAAGTTCAAACAAGAATGTTTGAAGGATTCTCCAACAGTGAAGGAGTTCTTTACAATAAGAACAGTTCAAGATATGAACTCCTTCGGTTCTAAGCTATGGCTATATCAATGGAGCTTAGGTTAGAGGGAAAGGGAACAAGAAAAGGCTTCTACAGTGATGAACAATGAGGAATAATCTCTCTGGGTTCATGTTCTATCACTTGAATGCTAGAGGCTTTGCTTCTATTAAGCTTGGTTCCCTAGAGCAAAGTACTCGCTTTTCGCGTTGAATATTTCTTTAAAGTTCTTGCGGAAAGCTTGTATCTTGTTCGTTCAATGCTCGTAAATCACTGTTGTTCTATATTTCTTCGATTCGATTTTCCCTCTATTTATAGATGTGAGCTATGGATAGATCCGTTGGAGACGAACTGTCCACGTGTCACTCTCTTTGGGTAGCTAACGGCTCTTTTAGAAATCGTGTAGAGTCTCTCCTCTTTTTCAGGAAAGTAGTTGACTTGCAGCTTTTTACCAGAACTTTGACAGCTGAGTGCTTGTCATTGGTCGAGGTGTAGAAAGTTGTTGAGACATACAGACTTCAAGGTAGATACTGAAGCTGACTTCACTGATGTGTACTGATGAACAAATTATAATTTCTCGCAAGTGCACGAATCGGTGTAATACCTAATCTAGCAACTCCTGAGGTCGATCTCATAAGGACTCAGTTGGGTTCTAATTAACCTAATTATTTCACTATCTACTTGGTCCTAAACTGGGTTTGGTTTATTTAAAACTACGAAATTAAAATTCAAGAAAGAAAGAAAACAAATAAAAACGAAGCAAAGTGGGTAATGGGTTTGTTTTCAAGTCTGATGAAGAGTGCGGAGGTTTAGCAATCACTATGCCTAAGATGATCGATTCATTCCCATTCTCTAGCTATCATTTATGAATTTCTTTTGTTGGTTCATCCACTAAGGCTCTAGGGATTCCGTATGATGGCGGGAGATCTCTAATTTATAATCCTAAGGGTCAATCAAGTGATCATATCATGAACCTAAGGATCGTATCATGCTCAAGGATTTAAGGAACCATCTAAACTATCCCAAACCAATGGTGACAATCTAGACACTTAATTGCATGTCTAAATAAATAACCGGGTATGATGCGCCGTATTATCTATTACCTATATTCTCTATAATTATCTAAGATGATGTCCAATCACATTAAAGAATCATAGAGAAATCAAAAGCAGGCTCAACAATTAAGAAACAAAATAATTCATTCATTGAAAAACTATGGTTTGAATCAATTCATCAAAAACATAGATCCTGCTAAACCCCCACACAAGAGGATTTAGCCACATATTCGTAGGAAAACAATCACAAAAGATGCAAAAATAATCCATAGAAAATAAGTATCAAAAGCCCTAAACAAAACTGAGAAGGAATAACACAACCTAGAATCTAGCGGATTGATCCTCGCGCTTGGTTCTCGGGTTGTGGTCTTCAATCTTCATCTTGAATCTTCAACGGAGGGATGCCTTGGGTGTTTCTCTGCCTTGGAGGGTGGAAGAAGTCGAAAATATGGTGTGTGTCCCGAAGGAGAGAAGTCCGGAAGGGTTTATATAGGTTTCGGGCCGAAAAAATCAGGTTTTTTGGGCTACAGACAACGCGGACCGCGGTCCAGCACAAATGCGGCCCGCGGTCCGACCCCACGGATTTTTTCAATTTTTTGAGTCAGAACGTACCGGACCGCGGTCCAGCACAAATGCGGACCGCGGTCCGACGTCTTCTGTCGAACAGTTTTTTTCTGCACTGTCGCGTTTTGGGAAAAACGCGATATCTCCTTCGTTAGTGGTTGGATCGCAACGAAACTTTGCCACAATGTTCCTAACACATAGAAATACGATGTGAATGGTGGAGATCGGATTCTAAGATCGTTAGATCCGCCTGCCACGTGATTTTCCAACTGCCTCGTTACATGAGCTCCGAAACGCGATTTCTTCAACATCCGGCTTCAAATCCTCTTCATTCTTCATCCAAACAACTCCATATTTGCCAACAATGCATCAATGGTCATGGTTTCTTTCATTTTGGTGTCAAATACCACCAAATATGCTCAAAACGCGTGAGAAACCTACAAAACCAAAAACCATCGAAAGTATACGATTCCAAGCAAAACAAAAGCTAAAAATGAATAGAAAATGATGTAAATAAGCTTAAAAAGAACACGATGAGATGGTATAAAAACCACTCATCAAATCCCCCCAAACCTAAGCTTTTGCTTGTCCTCAAGCAAAGAAACAAGATAAAAGAAAGGCTATGACCAAATATCAGAAAGATTAGCATAGCAATTCGAGCCTTATTCAGTTTTTTAGAAGAACACATCATTAGCATGTGAAAATCATTCAAGCTTGATGCCACATTCAAAACAAAATAGAACATAGAAATAGAGTAGTCCCTCTCCAGAAATCTGTATCACTCAAACACTCTAGTGTATAAGGGTAATATTATCACTCAAACTCAACCTTAGGAGAGCGTCTTCATAAGCTTGCAGATTGTCTAATTCTACTCATAATTAACACAATTCATGGCAAAGATCACGAATGTCTTTCTTTGGTTGTAATGGGGCTAAGACATGTAATAAAAAGGGTATGGAATATATAAGAAAAGTGACTCATTAATGTACGAACAATCAAGGGATCTAGTAGAGCAACCAAATGATGATACATCAAAATAAACCTCTAAAACTAACCACATTTGAATCACCCATAATCAAACAAATCAAGTCACCCCAAGTTCTCACTTTTTTTTTTCAAAATGTACTCCCCTTTTCAACTTCCTCATTTTTTTTCTTCACTTTTTTTTTTCTTCTCTTTTTTTTTCTCTTTTTTTTTCAACACCTCCCAAGTCTAACATATGTCATCAATAAACCCCTTTCAATCGAAGTTAGGAGTACATGCACAAGTCTCCCATATTCTATCCAATTGTTTACCTGCCAACTCTCTACCAATAATTAGATAAAGATTTCAGTATAACACGGTGTCATCAAGTTCGGTACCAGGCTAGATAGAATCAAAATCAATTCACACCTATCTCGAGCCCCCTTTTTTTTGGCTTCAAAAATTTGTCCCTTGATCACTAAACCCTCACAAGCCTCCATTTCCTTCCACAACACTAATGACTCTACTAGATCCTCGGTTAAGGCTAGTTAGGTTAGGCAATTTAAGTGGAGGAACATGAATAAAAAGGATACATTAAGCTCAAAGGGGCTTACTAGGTTGATGTTCAAGGTAGGAATCATATTTGGCTCTGGCTAAAGAACGAGATAGTGCCTAAGATCATATCAATGCCATATACGAAAAGTGTTCAATAAACTTCAAAGAGACTCAAAGCAAGTTCTAAATGTTCTCCCTAAAGCGAGTATCACACATGAAAGAAATTGAGACCGACATAGGATTTCGTCAGTTCACAATAGGCTCAAATTCTCACCAAAGGCTTTGGACTACCATACTTTTACATCCTACATGTTCGAAAATTTTATTATGCCCAAATTTAATTCAACAATGCTTCAGTAAAGAAATTTTAAGGCAAGAAATGCATAAACATCAAATAACATAAGTCATGGTAATTCAAATATCAAGTACATGGAGAATCATGAGAATCATAATTATACAGATTAAATCAATAGGGTTCAAGATTCGACATACCCCCCCAAACCTATCTACGAGCTAGTCCCTAGCACGAAAATGGAGTGAAATAAAGAAAATTGGGTAAACGAATCTTCCCTGAGAGTAAAACATGATTATGTTATGTGTAGCTACCCATCTCAGATGAAAATCCCGGGCTTGCCCCCTCACAATCTCCCCAAGTTGCTCCTCATTGAGTCGACTGTTGCACTATAGGAACCTGATAAAAACCTGAAAGGCCATTTAGAAAACAATAATGTTCACGCCCAGTTAGCCTTCCTTGCATTTTATCAATAAATAAAAGAGGAAATGGATCATGTTTGATAAAAAACTTCATCTCCCGGTAGTCTGTACATATCCTCCATGTGGTCGTTAACCAAGTATGTACGAACATTGGTTTGCTATTTCTTACTTCATCCTGCATCACGGGGTTGAGTCTTCTTTCAGGCTTCTTAACAGATTTGATATCATCTTCCAAAATCTTTGTTGAAGAAATCTTCAATCTTATCTCCTCCTCCTCACATACTCCCTCTTTAGTGTCTTGTGTAAATGCTGCTTTTGTTTTATCCTCTCGCGAATCCCCGCAAATGAAATTTCTGCTCTAAAGTGTGAGTCAGTCATTATCATTAAACTCATCATGAGAATGGACAGATAGAACAAGCGAAGAAAATTGGCTATCATGTTTAACGTCCTTAAGATGATCCGAGAATGGAACAGGAGGTCTATATGGTTTGATTATTTCTTCATTCCCCTTTTCAACTTTCTCCGTAGTTACCAAATTTTCTTCCTCTTTCTTGGGATCTCCATCCACCTCTTCTTCAGGTATTTTCTTATCCTTTCCTGCACAAAGTGGAAAATCATCAAAGATATAATCTGAATTTTCATTCACATTACTACTTGTCAAGGATGGGATGACTTTTGCGGGCTCCATATGTACAGGAAGCTCCCATTGTTGACTCCTTATCTCACGTATATCCTTGACTATATTCCCAACATGAGTCTCAATGTTCTTTGCATATGATTCAATATTTCTCACTGATGAGGTAACTGATTCTGTCGACCTTTTGCAAGCTTGCAGGAAGCCTGCAAATTTTCCTTGAGACTTGTTATCCTAGCTTGATCAATCACTTCAGTCCTCATGTAAGTACCCTCAAAAGACTCCTCCATATGTCCATTATAGAAAGAAAAAGGACACCGCTCATTTTGATGCAGGTAGCTTCCACAGGCTATGCATGCGTCTCCCGTTATATAACGAAGACGTGTCTTGCAATTATTAGCAGATCGAATGAAATCTTGTAAAGTATCTTGGAGGCTTGACATCCGATAACAGTTCCCATTGTTCCATACGGTCCCTCCCATTTCAGTTGTGTGTTCTAAAAAATAAATAAATAAACAGAAAATAAAATCTAAACAAGTAAACAACTAGTAAAAGGAATAATCAAAATGACTGAGTCCCCGGCAACGGCGCCAAAAACTTGATGAACAAATTATAATTTCTCGCAAGTGCACGAATCGGTGTAATACCTAATCTAGCAATTCCTGAGGTCGATCTCACAAGGACTCAGCTGGGTTCTAATTATCCTAATTATTTCACTATCTACTTGGTCCTAAACTGGGTTTGGTTTATTTAAAACTACGAAATTAAAATGCAAGAAAGAAAGAAAACAAATAAAAACGAAGCAAAGTGGGTAATGGGTTTGTTTTCAAGTCTGATGAAGAGTGCGGAGGTTTAGCAATCACTATGCCTAAGATGATCGATTCATTCCCATTCTCTAGCTAGCATTTATGAATTTCTTTTGTTGGTTCATCCACTAAGGCTCTAGGGATTCCGTATGATGGCGGGAGATCTCTAATTTATAATCCTAAGGGTCAATCAAGTGATCATATCATGAACCTAAGGATCGTATCATGCTCAAGGATTTAAGGAACCATCTAAACTATCCCAACCCAATGGTGACAATCTAGACACTTAATTGCAGGTCTAAATAAATAACCAGGTATGATGCGCCGTATTATCTATTACCTATATTCTCTATAATTATCTAAGATGATGTCCAATCACATTAAAGAATCATAGAGAAATCAAAAGCAGGCTCAACAATTAAGAAACAAAATAATTCATTCATTGAAAAACTAGGGTTTGAATCAATTCATAAAAAACATAAATCCTGCTAAACCCCCACACAAGAGGATTTAGCCACTCATATTCGTAGGAAAACAATCACAAAAGATGCAAAAATAATCCATAGAAAATAAGTATCAAAAGCCCTAAACAAAACTGAGAAGGAATAACACAACCTAGAATCTAGCGGATTGATCCTCGCGCTTGGTTCTCGGGTTGTGGTCTTCAATTTTCATCTTGAATCTTCGACGGAGGGATGCCTTGGGTGTTTCTCTGCCTTGGAGGGTGGAAGAAGTCGAAAATATGGTGTGTGTCCCAAAGGAAAGAAGTCCGGAAGGGTTTATATAGGTTTCGGGCCGAAAAAATCAGGTTTTTTGGGCTGCAGACAACGCGGACCGCGGTCCAGCACAAATGCGGACCGCGGTCCGACCCCACGGATTTTTTCAATTTTTTGAGTCAGAATGTACCGGACCGCGGTCCAGCACAAATGCGGACCGCGGTCCGACGTCTTCTGCCGAACAGTTTTTTTCTGCACTGTCGCGTTTTGGGAAAACGCGATATCTCCTTCGTTAGCCGTTGGATCACCACGAAACTTTGCCACAATGTTCCTAACACATAGAAATACGATGTGAACGGTTTAGATCGGATTCTAAGATCGCTAGATCCGCCTGCCACGCGATTTTCCAACTGCCTCGTTACATGAGCTCCGAAACGCGATTTCTTCAACATCCGGCTTCAAATCCTCTTCATTCTTCATCCAAACAAGTCCATCTTTGCCAAAAACCAAAAACCATCGAAAGTATACGATTCCAAAAACCATCGAAAGTATACGATTCCAAGCAAAACAAAAGCTAAAAATGAATAGAAAACGATGTAAATAAGCTTAAAAAGAACACGATGAGATGGTATAAAAACCACTCATCAAATCCCCCCAAACCTAAGCTTTTGCTTGTCCTCAAACAAAGAAACAAGATAAAAGAAAGGCTATGACCAAATATCAGAAAGATTAGCATAGCAATTCGAGCCTTATTCAGTTTTTTAGAAGAACACATCATTAGCATGTGAAAATCATTCAAGCTTGATGCCACATTCAAAACAAAATAGAACATAGAAATAGAGTAGTCCCTCTCCGGGAAATGCGTATCACTTCAAACACTCACAGTGTATAAGGGTAATATTATCACTCAAACTCAACCCTAGGAGAGCGTCTTCATAAGCTTGCAGATTGTCTAATTCTACTCATAATTAACACAATTCATGGCAAAGATCACGAAGGTCTTTCTTTGGTTGTAATGGGGCTAAGACATGTAATAAAAAGGGTATGGAATATATAGGAAAAGTGACTCATTAATGTACGAACAATCAAGGGATCTAGTAGAGCAACCAAATGATGATACATCAAAATAAACCTCTAAAACTAACCACATTTGAATCACCCATAATCAAACAAATCAAGTCACCCCAAGTTCTCACTTTTTTTTTTTCAAAATATACTCCCCTTTTCAACTTCCTCATTTTTTTTCTTCACTTTTTTTTCTGCACTGTCGCGTTTTGGGAAAAACGCGATATCCCCTTCGTTAGCCGTTGGATCGCCACGAAACTTTTCCACAATGTTCCTAACACATAGAAATACGATGTGGACGGTGGAGATCGGATTCTAAGATCGTTAGATCCGTCTGCCACGCGATTTTCCAACTGCCTCGTTACATGAGCTCCGAAACGCGATTTCTTCAACATCCGGCTTCAAATCCTCTTCATTCTTCATCCAAACAACTCCATCTTTGCCAACAATGCATCAATGGTCATGGTTTCTTTCATTTTGGTGTCAAATACCACCAAATATGCTCAAAACGCGTGAGAAACCTACAAAACCAAAAACCATCGAAAGTATACGATTCCAAGCAAAACAAAAGCTAAAAATGAATAGAAAACGATGTAAATAAGCTTAAAAAGAACACGATGAGATGGTATAAAAACCACTCATCATGTACAACTTCGGATAACTCTACTGATTTAACATTGAAAATCATCTGACAATCAATGAGACTGTCAGGCCGTTGCTGAGTCTGACCAAGGGTTCAGCAGTATACTCCTGCTGAGTCCAACTCTACTGAAGGTCGACTCTGAGTTCAGTAAACTGCTCCTACTGAGTCCATTTCTACTGACTCTTTCGGTATCTTTGCTCTACTTGAGTCCAACACTACTGAATCTGAACACCTCTCAGTATGCTGCTCCTGCTGAGTCCAACACTACTAAGTCTTCACTCCATAATACTGAGGCAGATGGTCTACTGATGGTTGAGCAGACAGAACTTCTGAGCCTGGACCATGCTGAAGGAAAGTCTACCGAGTCCGAAACTCTCGGGAGACCAAGGCGTTACGATTACAAAGGAAATGTTCACCTATCAAATTAGGGTTTTGGGATCGGCCCAAATCTTCTAAATAAGCTCGCTCGAATCATCTCCCAACAATTTCCCCCTATTTGATGATGCCAAAACCTAACACTATAAACTATCAGATTCAGACTCCTTACAAATATTACGAGTAGAATCAGTGGAGTTGTACGTCAAGTTCTAATCTACTGAGGGACAAAAGAATACAAAAATAACTTACAACAATTTCCCCCAAATAGAATCTATCCAATCTAAGAAAAAACAAACAAACACAGATAAGCAGTGAGTGTGTGAGTCAGTAATCACTTAGGAGATTTTGAGTGTTAAATTAAATAATTAGGCTATAGAGACAATAAGATGTTGTCAGGCTAAACAACAAAGATGCGTATATATATAAGGAAGTTCAGTACAAGTACATCTCTTGCTATTCTATCAAAATCAAAGACAGAGAACCTATCAAAAACTATCTCTGAACCGCTGAATCCTTACCTGTGTTTTGAAACCCGGCCCGGACCGGCCGGTTCGACCGGTTTGGCTCGGACCCGGTCAAAAATCCGGGCCGGGTGTCATGTTGGCTCGTTTTTGTGGTTGACCCGGTGCGACCCGGCCGGTTCGGCCGGTTGAACCCGATAACCGGGGGACCGTCGACCCGATTTTTTTTTTTTTTTTTTTTTTTGAATGTGTTATTTTATGTAGGGCTGTTATCGAACCGATAATATGGGTTCGAGCTCGGCTCGATAAAAATTTATAATGTTCGAGCTCGGTTCAAAAATTCGATTAAATATAAAAATAAAATAATTTTTAATTTTTTAATTCAAGCTCAAAAGCTCAAATTCGATATAGAAGTTCAAATTCGGTACTCAAATTCGGTACCAAAGCTCTAAACTTCACTCAAGTGGGATTAGCAATGAAAGGCGGGGATATGATTTATATAGAAAAATTTTGTTCTCAACTTCCATTCATTTTCGATGTGGGATGACAACACTTTGGAAGTGAGAACAAAAGAAGTGTACAACACCCATTTATTTATTTCCTCCATCCTACATAGAATATATGAGAAATGAGAGACAACATAAGCCTATATATAACTATCTACTTTTTCCTTTTTTTCTTTAAATTTTTTCGTTAATTAATAATAATAATAATAATTAAAATTATTAATAATAATAGCTATATATTTATATTTAATCATATATTAAAATAGCTATATATTTATATAATTTAATCATATATTTATGACGTCACACCGAGTCGACCCACCGGTTGAACCGGTTCAACCGATAAAAAAAAAATTTCCGGGTCAATGACCGGGCCGGTTTTAAGAACACTGATCCTTACCTTAAAGTCTTTGGATTTATCTTCAGGCAGAGGGAGTCCATACATCTTGAAGGTGTCTCTCCGCAGCTTTTGAATCTTGGGCACGTCTTCAGGATCGTTAGCATCAAGCTCAAGTGCAATGGCTGCATTCCTGACTTCTCCTTCTATCACGCCAGTATAGAGAGAACCATCCAGCTTCTGAGGTGGTGGCAATGGTCTGTAAGCCAGGGCCGGAACCTCTTCTTTATCTGCAATGGCTTTCTCTACCATGTTATAGATCTCTAAGTCAAATTTGAAGAGCCAATCAGCAAAAGCGTCATTCTTCTGAGTTTCTAGCCAGTACTGCCAGACATAGTATCGCTTGACGAATTCGGCCTTCAGTGTCTCCCAAAGCTGAGTTTTCTCCCAAGGCATCCACTTATCAACCCGAGGCCACCTATGTATCTTCTGATTATTAGGTCTCCTGCCTCGTCTGTACTTGTAAGGAATCTCCCTGTCCTTCGACGGAGGAGGACGTGGTTTCAGCATTTCCGCTTCTCTTGCTGCTTCAGCAGCCTTCTCCCTGGCTAGAGCTTCTTACCGTCTGAATTCTTCTATCTGATAGTATTGTGATCTCTTGTCTAGAGCAACAATACTGAAGTTTATCATCTCATCCATAGTCGGCTCAGCTCTTTTCTTTTCCTGCTGCTACTACTGAGAGTCAGTAGCTGTCCTCTCAGCTTCATCACTGAGTTTTAGCTTTCTTGGAGGAGGCCTTTTAGCTGGTTTCCTCACAGGAACCTTAGTTCGGGCATTTGCAGGAGCTTTTTTAGGCTTGTTTGTAGCTTCAGCCTCAGCTAGCTCCCTCGCCAATTTTTCATCTGCTTCGATCTGAGCTTGCTCAGCTGGGCTTATATATCTTTTGATGCCTTTCTTCAGTGGGGTGGGGATCTTCAGTAGCTTCTTCCCTTTTCCCGACACTGGTGGAGGCAGAGGAGGCTCTTCCTCATCTTCTGAGTCCTCCTCAAGGAACTCAACAACTTCCCTGATGCGTTCAACTGATGTTTGTGTTGCTGATTCCTTGGGTCCTGAGCCGCTTGGGCCAGTCTCAGCGCCTACATCTCTTGTGTTAGAGATACCCTGGGCCTTACCCATTTCAGCCTTTGAGGGGTCAGTGGGAGCAGATTTTCTTTGAGTCCCAGTCACTGACTTCTTCCCTTTCACTATCCTTTCCCCCTTTTTGGCATCATCTATTACGCCGGGGGTTGGAATTGAGACTACCTTGATTTTCAGGGCTGACTAAGCAGTTGTCAGCCTATTCAAGGATTTTTGCATATTCATGAACTTTAGGTGCAGGTCGTTCCTCTCAATGATTAGGTATTCACCATATTTGCGGTGAGAGGTATCGTTCAAGTCCTGAATCTTCTTCAGCTTTGCATCAATCTTCTCCTCACATGCTTGCTGAATGGATGCAAACCTGAGCTTGTGAGCTTGAGTTAGTGTGGAGAGTTTGGTTAAGTGCTCTGACTGTGCTGCCTTAGATGTTTCCAGAAGAGATGTCCGTGCAGCCGCTAGTGATGCTTGCTGATTCTCAAACTCAGCTCTTTGTGCGGTAAGTGCATTGGTGAGAATAGCTGAGAAATCAGGGGCAGGCGTGTTCTGAATAGAAGTCTTCAGCGCCCTGATCTCCTCGCACTGAGTTATCGTAGCCTTCTTCCAGCTCATGTGGACAGCCTTTGCTAGGAGGCGGTTCTGTGTCCCTTGACTCTTAAGAGCCTTGGCTACTGAATGAGACCTTCGGCTTTTGGCATTGGACGCAACCTCGTAAGCAGACTCCAACAACAGCTACTCAGAGTCTGATACCTGAGAGGTTCCAGCTGCCGCCGAACCAGGAGGGAGGGAGCTATAGGTAGATCAGTTGAGGGTTGAGCTACCTCCTCCTGTTGAGTACCCTCAGCAGGCTTCTCAAGGCCTGCATCACTGGATGGGTCCTGATCATCAGGAGTAGATCCCTCTGATGGCGCGACTGCTGAGGGGATACGGTCCTCAAGAAGTGCAAGCATGGCCGCCCTTAAGTCTTCGAGTGAGCAGAGGTCACCAGACTCAGTATAGCCTATTTGCTGATGGATCTCTAACTCCTCAGAATTCAGAATCTCGCAGGACCTGAATCTGATAAGGCGATCGAGGGTGATCCAGTCCTGGAATCTGATAAGCATCTGAAGCCTGGACTTGTGAGCAATGGTCACCAAGTCAAAGTGACTTGAGATTTTAGGGATGGCCTCAAAGACTTCTTGGGTGGCTCTGTCCTGAAGAGGGTCAGCCTCGTACCCGATGGTCTCTGCTTCAGTGCTGGTCTCCATGTCATCCACATCAATTGGAGACATAATCTTCTCAGCAGATGGAAGACTTCTGAGTGGAGGAACATCTAGTGGGGACCGAGATATTGGAGTAGTAACCTCAGGTGTTGTCCCCTGTTCTGCTGAGGCTGGTTTCTCAGCTGAGGTTGCCTTCTCAGACGCAACCTTTCCTACTGAGATCGTCTTCTCAGAGGAGTCTGAGTCATCCCTCAATCTGAATGGAGCTACTACCACGGCCTTCTCAGAAGATTTCCTCTGCTTCTTCTGAGGGGTAGCACCCTTCTTGCTGGGAGTGGAGGCCTTCCTCTTCCGTTTTCCTTCAGCAGCCCCTGCGCCTATCTGCTGAAGCGCAGTAGCCTCCCTATGGAAACGTATCTTTTTCGGGTAGAAGTAACCTTTATCAGCATAGGTTACGTTGTCGTCTCCGCATTAATCTTCAATCATGACCGACAACTTCATCCCATATAAGAGCTTGCCCTCGGCACTTAAACACCCAGTAGTTTTATCAAATTTTTAGGCCTGTGTCTGAAATTCTTTCAAGAAGAACTCTGTCCAGTTGACTTTGGCCCTATCATAGATGGCCATCATCATTTGTAATTTAGGTCTAGATACCTGATCGAATGAGCTTGCTTGGCTCGTCAGAATCTACGTAGCGACGTACGCTAGGGCTCGATACTGCGGGAGCATGTAATTTTTAGGAAAAGCTGCTCTGAAGGACGTCGGCTCCCCGCAGAAAATCTCTAAGTACTCATCCAAAAGGTCATCTTTGTATCCAGCGATGCTGATGCCACTGTCTGGCAGCTGGAAACTACACTGACGAGCCTGCCTTACTAACATCTGCATTACTTCAGCACTGGCTCTTGAGGGGTCAGTGAATGCCCCAATAATGTCTCCTTCTACCTCCTTTGAATTGAGGTAGAGCTCCGAAATCTTCCTCAGAAGGAAGTACGCTGGCTTCCTCGACAGAAAACCCTCGAGTTCTGATGCTCTAAGAGCATCAAAGACTCCGTCCAGAATGTCCAAGCCGTAGGAATTGAACTCCATAATCGGCTCGCACCAGACACGATCCTTCTCCAGGATTTCAATCATGTTCACGGGGACGACCACTGAAATGCTGATATATTTTGCCATGACTTAATCTGCAGAGTTTACGTATTAGTACTAGAGAATATAATAAATCAATTTAAGTGCTAATAAGCGTAAAATTTACCGTAATAATCTCTGAAGGAATGTTAATGCAGAAGCAAGAGTAGAAAATCTAAGTTTAGTTCAGAGATCTTAGGGTTTTAGTAGAACGAAAATGGCGGTTTCAGAATCTATACGTCGATATATAGGATCTTGAAGATGAAAAGATTTTAGATAGACGGTTCAGTTTAAATCCCGCTATAAACGATGGACGGTCAAGATTCGATATTATATAAAGCAATGAATAAACTAGTTGCCTAAGTCAAATTCCAGTTGTATTTAGCCTATAGGAGTAAGTTGATATGACATGCATTTAATGCAAAGCAGAGTTCAACAAACATAGCATAGAATGTCGTGCATTTAATGAAACCGCTTATAATAAATGACATTCTCTAAGGCATTGAATACGATGCTAAATCAATATCATAACAACATTAATTACTGGGTTGACTACTGAAAGAGATACGCAAACATGTCAGCTGAACATTGTAGTCATCTGATACCTCGTGTAGTTGGTTTCTGAATCTTTGTGTACTAAATGAGTCTAGTACTGAGAGTAGGCATTCCCCATAGCTAAATGCTTCTCTCCTGAATCCGCTTATTGACTTGAGTCAATAGGGTCCAGCAGACCTAGCTCTACTTGAAGTTCTCTGAATCTGGCTTCAGCTAGAGGCTTGGTCAGTATATCGGCCCTTTGATGGTCATTATGGATCTTCTCCATCCTGATATCCTTCTTTTCGACATGGTCACGAAAGAAGTGGTGTCTGATGTCCACGTGCTTGCATCTAGTATGAAGAACATGGCTCTAAGTGATTGGAATGGCACTGGAGCTGTCGCAGAATATCGGCACTTCATTCTAAATGACGTCATAGTCGAGTAGCTACTGTCTCAGCCAAAGGATTTAAGCTCAGCAACTTCCGGCAGCCATGTATTCAGCCTCAGTAGTTGTTGATGTGGCTACTGAGTGTTGTTTCTTTGAGAACCATGAGATGAGCTTACTGCCGAGGAACTGACAAGTTCCTGAAGTTGATTTTCAGTCAATCCTGCAACCTGCGTAGTCAGCATCAGAATTATCAGTTAGTTCAATATTATCATCAGCTGGATACCATAAACCCATGTCAGGCATTCCTCTAAGATAGCAGAGAATCTTCTTTGTTGAGTCCATATGGCTCTGCTTAGGATTCGCCTGAAATCGAGCGCAGACACCTACATCATAAGTTATGTAAGGTCTAGTAGCAGTTAGATATAATAGAGAACCAATAATTGCATGAAATTCAGTATTGTGTACTGATACTCCCTCTTTGTCAAGATCAATTTTCATGTTCGTGTTCATCGGGATCTTGATTAGTTTGCCGAATGTGCAACCGAATTTCTTGATGAGGTCTCGAGTGTATTTTCCTTGATTGGTGAACGTTCCCTTCTCTGATTGTTTGACTTGAAATCCAAGGAAGTAATTCATCTCTCCCATCATCGATATCTCGAATTTGCCCTTCATAATTTTCTTGAACTACTGACACATAAAGACATTCTTTGAGCCGAATATAATGTCATCTACGTAGATCTGCACAAGTAGGATGTCGTCGTCTAGATGAATGCTGAATAGTGTGCAATCCATTGTGCCTTTCTGACGAAAAAACACAGAAAGGGTATCGTACCAAGCCCTGGGTGCTTGTTTTAACCCGTACAGAGCCTTTCTGAGTCTATACACTTGATGTCCCTGCTGAAAGTCGGCAGACTATTCTACATAGACTTCTTTTTCAGTACGCCATTCAGGATCGCTTACTTCACATCCATTTGATGTACTCTGAAGCGTTGATGTGTTGCGTAGGCAAGGAATAGTCTGATGGCCTCCAATCTTGCAACTAGAGCGAACGTTTCATTGAAATCTATCCCTTCGGCTTGACAGTAGCCTTTTGCCACGAGTCTAGCTTTGTTCCTTACTATGACGTTGTTTTCGTCTCGCTTGTTCTTGAAGACCCATTTAGTTCCGATCACATGTTGATGTCAGGGTCTGTCAACAAGCTCCCATACTTCATTCATAGTGAACTGATTGAGCTCCTCTTGCATAGTAGTGATCCAGTCACCATCTTTAAGTGCGTCCGCAATTGACTGAGGTTCTTCAGTAGACAAGAAGCAGGAATATAGAGCACTTTCTCCCTGACAGAATCTAGATCTTTCTTTAGACTTGCTGAAGGATCTCCAATGATAAGGCCTGAAGAGTGAGCATCCAACCACGATCGATGATATCTTATCTCTTCATCTGAAATTTTTTCAACACAGATAGTTGGTGAGGTTAAACATTTCAGTTGTACTATTATGAGATTGAAGCAATTCAGTGACAAGAGTTGGGTCTACTGAGTCACCAGGTTCAGGGGTATTAAGCTCAGGAACGTCATTTGTTCACCCTTAGTTGTTATTCTCAGTAGAAGTCTCAACTACCACTTAGGTTTATTCATCGACCTGAGTTACCTGGGATTGATTATGTTCAGTAGAATCAATCTGTTCAGCTACGTTAGATGCTGGCTGTGATTTAGTAGTCTTGACTTTATTCTCCTCTTCTGAATCATCATCCCAACAAAGCTGGATCTTTTTAACATTATCCTTTAGGCTTAGATCCTGTAGCTGTTTACTGATGTCCTCGGATTCTGAATTTGATTTTTCGCTCCTGTTCTTAGTAGCAAACTCATTAAAGACAACATGAGGGCTTTCCTCCATGCAAAGGGTCCGGTAGTTAAAAACTCTGAAGGCTTTGCTGACCCGGGAGTATCCTAAGAAGACTCCCTGGTCTGACTTGCTCTCAAAGGTCTTTAACTAATCCTTTCCTTTATTGTGGATAATGCACGAACATCCAAAAATATGGAAATAAGATAAGAAAGGCTTCCTGCCGTTCCATAGTTCAAATGGTGTCTTCTGATGTTGCTTTGTCAGTAGTGATCTGTTCTGAGTGTAACATGCAGTATCAGCCGCTTCTGCCCAGAATTTAGATGGGAGTCCTGAGTCTGCGAGTAGGGTTCTTACTACTTCTTTGAGTGTTCTATTATTCCTTTCAGCAATCCCATTTTGTTGAGGCGTGCGTGAAGCAGACGTCTCATGCTCTATTCCTTCAGTTTTGCCAAACTCTTCCACCATCGAATTCAAGAACTCTGTTCCTCTGTCTGAACGAATTTTTCTGATTTCGGTGTTCTTCTCGACACTGAGACTTTTCAGAAGCGCATGCAACTCTGTTTTGACGTCAGACTTGTTGGCAATAAATATGACCCATGTGTAGCGCGAGTAGTCATCAATGACCACTAATGCATACTTCTTGCCTCTGATCGTCACAGGAGAGACTAGACCGAACAAGTTCATTTGCAGGAGCTGAAGGATTCCATCCGTGGAAGGAGATGGAACTGGTGGATTTTGTTTCTTCGTTTACTTTCCCTTGAGAAATGCCTCGCACTGAGTGTCCTTGCTGAACACTTCATTCGGCAGTCCTCTCACTAGAGCGTTTCTAGCAAGCTTGTTGAGCGTCTTGAAGTTGAGATGGCTGAGTCTTCTGTGCCAGACCCACCCTGTTCTGTTGTCGTTCTTTGCTAGCAAGCATGCTCAGGTTCTGCTTAGTTTCAGTCAGCAATGTATATGTTCTTTTTGCGCGAACCTGATAACACTGTTTTCCCTATAGATTTGTCATTGACATCACATAAACCAGTGTCAAAAATCACTTTATTCGAGTTATCATAAAATTGACTAACAGAGAGAAGATTATGTTGAAGTCCTTCAACATATGATACTCTTGGAACTATGGTAGTTCCAATGCTGAGTGTTCCATAGCCTCTGGTATAGCCTTTTGCGTTGTGTCCAAACTTGATTCTGGGTCCTTCTTCTGTAATGTAATTCCTTAGTAGACTCCTCTGGTACGTCATGTGTCTTGAGCATCCGTTGTCCATGTACCATGGGTCTCTGTGCACCTGCAAAATAGAATTATATTCAGGTACCCTTTATTTTTGATTTGGGGTCCTTAAGCGTTAGTTTTGGAAACCCAAATCTGTCTTACGACCTTGGTGGTCTCAGACAATTTCTTTCCACTCTGATCAACATAGTTAACCACTGGACTGGTTGATGTTGATTTTTGAGGCTTTACAAGTTCAGGAGTCTTGATCTTCTGAAGTGGTGGACTGTTGACCTTAGCCTTCTGAACGGCCTTCTACTTCTTCTGACTCTTGGAACCCCTTCTAACTATAGGATCATAATAATACGACCCATACTGAGCTGGATGTGTCAGCTGTTGCGGTTCATACTGATCAGCCCATTTGACTCTGCTGGTTCCCCTTTGACAGTGCTGGGGTGATTTTGAGCTAATCTTCTTGTCAGATTTCTGATAGATCGGATGTGGTGCTTTCATCTTCTGTTTGTTCTTTGCTAGGGGGTTTAGTGATTCGACATTGATCGTCTCCCCTTGAACAAACCTATCAGTCAGCCGATTCTCTGAGCGTGTGGGGGCAGATGTGGGGGCTCCATGGCTGAACCCGAGTCCCTCCTTGCAGTGTCAAGGCTTGTTGTTGGATAGCATAGCCTCAAGCTTTTTATTAGCTCCCATATACCGCTCTGCCATCAAGTTTCTCCAGACATCGTCACTCTTCTTGAGAGTTTCATGCTCGGACTGAAGTCCTGAGAACTTCTGCTTCAGTGGACTTAATTCAGTATCTTTCTGAGTCAAGTCTTTCGTCAGCACCGAGATCAGATCTTCTTGTTGCTAAGACTTGGCCATCAGAGAGTTAATCTCCTCCCTGGGTCTCAAAATAAGTCCTTCCAACTCAGTAGCAACTTGACTCTCTTGAGAAAGTCTCTGATTTTCAACTTTCAGGGCATCTAACTCCTGAAGAGTCTTACTCGGCGTCAGACTCATCCAGATACGCTCGTCGAGTAGTTCTTCGTACGAAATTACGACGTCCAGATTCTCATCTGCACCTGAAATAGTATCTTGTGTGCAGTATGAAGAAGAGTTAAATTGTTCGTGAGAGTTTACCTCATCCTCTTCTCCTGCCATTAGACACTTTTTAGCATCTTCTTCAAGCTCTTGGGCCATAAAGGCAGCTTCATCATCTGATGAATCCATGAAGGAGTCGACTTCTTGTTGGGTGATGATTCTATCCTCAGCACAGTTATACATAGTGGGAAATGATTCTGTCTTCCGTACTGACATGTACTCAGTAGCCTTGTGCTCAGAGTCTATGGAGATTTGAAGATCCCAAAACCCTATCTTGATCGGTGAACCATTACTTTGTATTTGTTTTTGTCTCTGAGGTTTCAGGCTCAGCAGAACTTTCGACATGTACTTTACCAGTCTCTCCAGTGACGTCAAAATGCCAAAAGTGACTAAAGCCTATCGAGAATCGAAAGGTAAGTCTGAATACACGCCAAAACGCACTCCTGACTCGCATACTTCTGAATGCAGAAAGAGGGATGACTCAGCTCCATCAAAGGACAGCGAAAACAAAGAAGAAAGAGTCATCGCCTGCTACAACTGCAAAAAGCCAGAACATTATCAATATGACTGTCCTGAGCTCAGTAGTACTGAACGAGCAGCACACAAAGCAAGGAGAGAGAAGTTCATCAAGAAGAGACAAGCATACATTGCTGGTGAACTCTCAGACGACTCAGAAGAAGTCGACTCCTTCATGGATTCATCCGATGATGAAGCAGCTTTCATGGCCCTAGAGCTTAAAGCTGAAGAAACTACTGGAAAGTGTCTAATGGCAGGAGAAGAGGATGAGGTAAACTCTCATGAATCTTTTAACTCTCTTTCACACTGCACACACGACACTATTTCAGGAGCAGACGAGAATCTGGAAGTCAGTACAGCATATGAAAAACTTCTAGACGAACAGTTCGGATGAGTGCCGGCTCGAGAAGACTCTTCAGGAGTTGGATACCCTGAATAGGAGAATCGGAGACTTTGTCAGAAAAGTCAAGTTACTACTGAGTCAGAAGGACTTGTGTTGAGACTCAGGGAGGAGATAAACTCTCTGATGGCCAAGTCTCAGCATCAAGAAGATCAGATCTCAGTTCTAACCAATGACTTGACTCAGAAAGATACTGAACTGAGTCTTCTGAAGCAAGAACTGTCAGGACTTCAGACTGAGCATGATACACTGAAGAAAAGTGATGATGTCTGAAGAAAACTGATGACTGAGCGGTACATGGGAGCTGAAAATAAGCTAGAGGCTATGCTAGCAAGCAACAAGCCCAAGCATTGCAAGGAAGGACTTGATTTCAGCCAGGGTACCTCCTCATACGCCCCCAAGTACACTCGGAAGAAGCGGCTTGCGATAGGTTTGTTCGAGGGGAAACAATCAATGCGGTCATTCTGAACCCCCCAGCCAAGAACAAACAAAAGATGAAGGCACCTCATCCTACATATCAGCAATCTGACAAGAAGATCAGCACCAAAACACCCCAGTTCAGTCAAGGGGGAACCCAGAATCCAAGTGGGGCGATCAGTATGGACCTCCTCAGCTGACACATCCAGCTCAATATGGTTCATATCATTATGATCCCATAGTCAGAAGAGGACCCAAATGTCAGAAAAAGAAGAAAGCCGTTCAGAAGGCAAAGGTCAGCATCCACCAGCTCAGAAGATCAGGACTCCTAAACCTGAAAAGCCTAAAAAATCAGCAGTGACCAGTCCAATGGTCAAGTATGTTGACTCAAGTGGAAAGAAGTTGTCTGAGACCACCAGGGTCGTAAGACAAATATGGGTTACTAAAACTAACATCTGAGGACCCAAAATCAAAAATAAAGGGTACCTGAATATAATTCTGTTTTGCAGGTGCACAAAGACCCATGGTATGTGGACAGCGGATGCTCACGACATATGACATACCAAAAGAGTCTGCTGAAGAATTATATTACTGAAGAAGGACCCCGAATCGAGTTTGGAGACAATGTTAAAGGCTACACAAGAGGATATAGAACACTTAGCATTGGAACTGCCAAAGTTCCAAGAGTATCATATGTTGAAGGACTTCAGCATAACCTTCTTTCCGTTAGTCAATTTTGTGACAACTCGAATAGAGTGATATTTGACGCTGGTTTCTGTGATGTTATTGATAAATCCACAGGGAAAACAGTGTTATCAGGTTCGCGCAAGAAGAATATATATGTAGCTGACTGGAACTCAGCTGAACCTGAAGCTTGTCCATTGGCGAAGAACGACAACTGAACGGGGTGGCTATGGCACAGAAGACTCAGCCATCTCAACTTCAAAACGCTCAACAAACTAGCAAGAAATACTCTAGCAAGAGGACTGCTGAATGAAGTATTCAGCAAAGACACTTAGTGTGAAGCATGTCTGAAGGGAAAGCAAACAAGGAATCAAAATCCACTTTTACCAGTCTCTCCTTCCACTGATGGAATCCTTCAGCTGCTACATATGGATTTGTTCGGTCCAGTCTCTCCAGTTACGATCAGGGGCAAAAATATGCATTAGTGGTCATTGATGACTACTCGCGCTATACTTGGGTCATATTCATTGCCAACAAGTCTGACGTCAAAACAGAGTTACCAAGGCTTCTGAAAAGGCTCAGTCACTAAAATTGTCAAAATCCGTTCTGACAGAGGAACTGAGTTCCTTAATTTTACGGTGGAGGAGTTCTGCAAAGCAGAAGGAATAAAGCATGAGACATCTGCTGCACGCACACCTCAGCAGAATGGAGTTGCTGAACGAAAGAACAGAACTCTCAAAGAGGCAGCTAGAACTCTACTCGCAGACTCAGGACTCCCAACCAAATTCTCGGGGCGAAGCTGCGATCGCTTGTTACACTCAGAACCGATCTTTACTGATAAAGCAACAGAAGAAGACGCCATATAAACTATGGAACGGCAGGAAACCTTCTCTATCCTATTTCCATATTTTTGGGTGTTCGTGCTTTATCCACAATAATGGGAAAGATCAGCTGAAAACTTTTGATAGCAAGTCGGATCGAGGGAGTGTTCTTAAGATACTCCGGGTCAAGCAAAGCTTTTAGAGTATTCAACTATCGAACCCTTTGCGTGGAGGAAAGCCCTCATGTTGTTTTTAATGAGTTTGCTGCGAAGACGGGAGCAATAACTCTAATGCGAATCGAGGACATCGAAGCGGCTACAGGATCTAAGCTTAAAAGACAAAGTCAAAAAGATTCAGCTTTGTTGGGATGATGATTCAGATGAGGAAACTGAAGACAAGTCTACTGAATCTCAACCAACAACAAATGTAGCTGAGCCGATTAACTCTCGTGTACAGAGTCAATCCCAGGTAACTCAGATCGATGAAGAAACCCCAGAGGTAACTGAGACCACTACTGAGAATAACAACTCAGGGGGAACATCTATGTATGTTCATGAGCTGAATGCCCCTGAACCTGGTGACTCAGTAGATCACACTCTCATTACTGAATTGCTTCAATCTTAGAATAGTACAACTGAAATGCCTAACTCACCTACTATCTGTCTTGAACAAACTTCAGATGAAGAGCTGAAACATCGTAGATCGTGGCTGGAGGCTCACACTTCTGATCTGATTATTGGAGACTCCTCAGCAAGAGAAAAGACAAGATCCAGATTCTGTCAAGGAGAAAGCGCCTTATATTCTTGCTTCTTGTCTACTGACGAACCTCAGACGATTGAGGACGCACTGAAAGATGCTGACTGGATCATAGCTATGCAGGAGGAGCTGAACCAGTTAATGAGAAATGAAGTATGTGAGCTTGTTGATAGACCCCGGCATCAACATGTGATTGGAACAAAATGGGTCTTCAAGAACAAGCGGGACGAAAATAATGTCATAGTATGGAACAAAGCAAAACTCGTGGCAAAAGGCTACTGTCAAGCTGAAGGGATAGATTTTGATGAAACGTTTGCTCCAGTTGCAAGATTGGAGGCAGTTAGACTATTCCTAGCCTATGCAACACATCAAAGATTCAGAGTCTATCAAATGGATGTGAAGTCTGCGTTCCTGAACAGCGTACTGAAAGAAGAAGTCTATGTAGAACAACCGCCCAGCTTTCAGCAGGGACATCAAGTTTATAGACTCAAAAAGGCTCTGTATGGGTTAAAATAAGCACCCAGCGCTTGGTACGATACCCTATCTGAGTTTCTTCTTCATAAAGGTTTTCAGAAAGGCACAGTAGACCACACTCTATTCAGCATTCAACTGGAAGACGACCTATTACTCGTGCAAATCTACGTTGACGACATTATCTTCGGATCAAAGAAAGTCATCATGTGTCTGCAGTTTGAGAAAATGATGAAGGATAAGTTCGAGATGTCAATGATGGGAGAAATGAACTACTTCCTCGGTTTTCAAGTCAAACAATCTGAGAAGGGAACGTTCATTAATCAAGGCAAATACACTTGAGACCTCATCAAAAGATTTGGTTGCACATCCAGCAAACCTATCAAGATCCCGATGAACACCAACATAAAGATTGATCTTGATAAGGAGGGAGTATCAGTACACCAAACTGAATTTCGTGCCATAATTGGTTCTTTATTATATTTAACAGCTACTCGTCCTGACATAACTTATGCTGTAGGTGTCTGTGCTCGATTTCAGGCGAATCCAAGGCAGAGCCACATGGACTCAACAAAGAAGATTCTCCGCTATCTCAGAGGAACACCTGACATGGGTTTATGGTATCCAGCTGATGATAATATAGAACTAACTGGTTACTCTGATGCTGACTATGCATGATGTAGAATTGACCAAAATTCAACTTCAGGAACTTGTCAGTTCCTTGGCAGCAAGCTAATCTCATGGTTCTCAAAGAAACAGCACTCAGTAGCCACATCAACTACTGAAGGTGAATACATGGCTGCCGGAAGTTGCTGCGCCCAAATCCTTTGGCTGAGATAGCAGCTACGTGACTATGACGTCATTCAGAATGAAGTGCCAATCTTCTGCGACAGTACCAATGCCATTGCAATCACTCAGAATCTTGTACTTCACACAAGATGCAAGCACGTGGACATCAGACATCACTTCATTCATGACCATGTCGAAAAGAAGGATATTAGGATGGAAAAGATCCATACTGACCGACAAAGGGCTGATATACTGACCAAGCCTCGAGCTGAAGCAAGATTCAGAGAACTTTCAGTAGAGCTAGGTCTGCTGGACCCTACTGACTCAAGTCAGTAAGCGGATTCAGGAGAAGAGCATTCAGTAACGGGGAATGTTCACTCACAGTACTGAGTAAATTCAGTACGTAGAAACTCAGTAAACATCTACACGAGGTATCAGCTGACTACGATGTTCAGCTGACAGGTTTGCGTATCTCTACTCAGTAGTAACCAATAGAATAATAATACGACTTTATGACTCAGACTCAGCATTGCATTTAATGCCTTATAGAATTGTCATTTAATAATTAACGGCTTACATTTAATGCACGACATTCTATCCATAAGTATGCTGAACTCTGCCACGCATTTAATGCATGTATCACAGTTACTACTTAGGCAAGTTACAACTGGCTTTTGACTTAGGCGGCAACATGATCATTACCTATAATATACTATTTAATCTTGATCGTCCATCTCATAAAGCATGTTTAAACTCAGCCGTTGATCGCTAACTGTTCATCTTCATCTAAATATAAATCTGCGATCATATCTTTGAAACCGCCATTACCCACTTTCAAATCTTTTACTCCGAAAATCTTTGAGATCTTTTACTAGCAACCCTACTTACAAATCTTTTCTAATCCTCAAAGTTTTTCTAAGCGGTATGGTATAATATCTCTCAAGCAATAGCCATTCAGCATCTCTGTTTTCTTTCTTATATACATTATATCGATACTGATAAACTTGCTTGTTACAGATATAATGGCGAACTTAACAGTATCTGGTGGCGATATGGGGTATCTAACCGTGTCCGCTCCAGAAAATATGCAGGAAATCCTTGAGAAGGACCGTGTCTGGTGTGAACCTGTCATGGAGTTCGATGCTTGTGACTTGGAGTTTATGGAGGAGATATTCACTGCTCTCCGGACATCTGGACTGGAGGGATTCTTGTCGAAGAAGCCGACGTTCTTCCTCCCGAGGCAGGTTGCTGAAGTCTACCTCAATTCAGACTTAGTAGCCGAAGACATTCTTGGAAGATTCGCTGTACACACTATCGGCGAAGCTGCTATGGAAGTAAATCAGATGTCCATCAAGGAAGCCCTTTGTAGAAGCTTCGATCTACCCTCCGAGGGAGTCAGCACCGTTGGTTATAACGACGATCAGATGGACGACTACCTCTCAGTATTCTGCGGGAAGTCCACAACATTCAGAGCCGCATTCCCGAAGAACACGATGCTACCACGATATAGGGCTCTTGCGTACATAGTGGCGCTTAGCTGGCGACGAGCCAAGCCGAGTTTTTCGATCAAGTATCCAGACCCAAGCTGCAACTAATGATGGCTATTTATGATAGAGCCAAGATCAACTGGACGGAGTTCTTTCTCCGCGAATTTATGGCTCAAGCAGCTAAGTTCGACAAAGCATCATACAGACTGAGCGCAAAAGGCAAGCTCCTATATGGACTGAAGCTGTCTGTGATGATTCAGGACTTCTGCGCATCTGACCAGATCACATACAATGATAAGCAATATTTCAATATGAAGAAGATCAGATTTCACAACGGGGCGCGACCCTTCGGCGAGATAGGGTCGGTCGTCCTCACCGAGACAACGCCTCAGAAGACCACGCCAACCAAGAAGCGGTCTCCTCAAGCTCAAACGCCTAAGGCACCAGCAAAGCGACTGAAGAAGACTATTCCCGTTGTGCCTACTGAATTAGAGGCGATCGGAGGCAAGCACGAACTGACGCACAGCCGCAGCAGCTGATTGATGAGTCAGAGTCCTCAGAAAAGACTCAGTCAGTGGAGAAGGCCGTCTCCACTGAACAAGCAGAAGAAGTGGACCAAGGGGTTCAAACTGAAGAAGTCCAGGGCGAAGACTTTCAAGCCCTGGAAAACCCCTTCGATATCCCTCCACTCAGCAGTCTTCCATCTGCTGAGAAACAGACGTCAACAATAGATATAGAAGAGTCTGAGACGGCGTCTGAAAAAGAATCTGTCGGGATGGAAGCCTCAACAATCCAATCTCGCGCATCCCGAGAGATCATAAAGCATATCCCAGAGATCTCTGGCCACCCCGATCTTGTGCTCATTGCTAAACAGGTTAGACTCCATATGCTACTAAGGTTCCAGGAGTGGCACAACCTTCAATGCCTTGTTATCCATTACTCCTGCGAATAACTACATGAAGAGGAACTGAGGATCAGGCAGCAAATAGGCTACTCAGAGCCTGCTGACCTCGGTACTCTTGAAGATTTAAGGGCAGCAATGCTGGCCTACTGAATGATCGACAGCAGGTCTCCGGCTCAGCTCCTTCAGATGGGTCTGACCCCGATGGTTAGGACCCACCCCGTGATTCAGGCCCTGAGAAGCCTGATGAGGGAACTCAACAGGACAAGGATACATCACCTCAAACTAAATTACCACTCAGTATCCTTGCTCTTGAGAAGTCGGCGGCTGGTACTTCAGAACCTGCTCAGCTCTTACTCAAGTCAGCGTTTGAAGTAGCGCCCAGCCCCAAAGGCCGACGATCGAAGTCAGTGGCAAAGGCTCTCAGAAGCCAAGGCACTCAGAACCGTGCCCTTCCCAAAGTGGTCCACAAAGTGTGGAAACAGACTGCTCAAGCCACAAGTGTAGAGCTTCAGGGGCTGAAGAATACATTATCAGAATCAGCCGCCCCTGATGTCTCCTCTATAGTATTTAAAGCGCTGGCTAAGCAGAAAGCTGACTTCGACACTCAGCTAAGATTGATCGAGGAAGGACAGGCCAAGTTACTTGCAGATCTTAAGGCCTCTCAGTCCTCCCACACTGAGTCAGTCACAGCCATATCTCATACCCATGAGCTCAGACTCGCTTCTATTCAGAAAGGCTTGGAAGATAAGGTTGATGCAAAGCTGAATGAGTTCAAGGCAGCAGCTGATCATTCTCACAAGCAGTACAAAGATGAACTGATCAATGAGAAGAATGAGCTGCACGAGGCGCTGACCAAAATACATACAAGGCTCGATGAATTGTCAGCCTCGTACAAAAGCCTGAACAACAAGGTATCCGCTCCAACCTCGGCTGTATTTGCTGATGCCAAAAAGGGGGAAAAGAAGTCCCAAGGGGAAAAGATAGCCAAGGGTGAAGAAAAGAAGAAGGAAACCCAAAAGGCTAAGGAGCAGGTACTAAAGAAGACAAGGTCAGTAACAGGAGCAAGCTCAGCTCAGACAACTGCTCCTACTGAACCTACTGATGAGGCTCAGGGTGTCTCAGCTGGAATCTCAGCAGAGACTGGCCCAAGTGGCTCAGGAACCAGGGAACAAGCAACTCAGGCAACCCAAACCCCTTTGGATATAATCAAAGAGGTTGCTGAGTATGCTGAGGAGGAGGATTCAGAAGAGGAAGAGGCTCCTCTCCCACCTCCAGCCAAAGGCAAAGGAACGAAAATCCTAAACCTCTTGACCCCCTCCCTCCAAGAAATATATCTCTAAAGAGGAAGAGGCTCAGATAGCAGCTGATGAAAGATTGGCTAGGGAAATAGCCGAAGCTGAAGCAGCCAACAAGCCAAAAGCTAAGCCTACTAAAGGAAAAACAAAGGCTCCAGCACGCGGCGGAAAGAAGACAACACCTGCTAGGTTGCCTCCTAGAAAGCTGAGACTTGAAGATGATGAAGATAGAGAAAAGGAGAAGCAACAACAGAAATCTTCTGAGCAGCAAGGCAAATCAAAAGAAACATCTTCTACGCCTACTGACTCGGAACAATCACATAAGCCTTCTTACACTGCTTCCGAAGCTGAAGACAGAGAAATGGAGGAAATCTGGGCTGAGCTGGACAGATATTTGTACAGAGGAGAAGAGGCTAGACAGATCGAAGCCGCCAGAGAAAGAATTCATATGGCAGATCTGGAAGCTCTAAGGCTGAGAACAGAGAAAGAGGTAAGGCTAAGGGTCCCGTCTAAGGTTGACATTCCTTACGCATACGGAGAACTTGGGAAAGCCTTGGACACGAAGACATACGAGATGGCCAAGGACGGACGAATGGATACCCAATAGAATTCACGCGAGAGGTGGGAAGCGCCGAAGATCGAATTCATCAAAAGAAACTATTTTTGGAGTTTCTGGACTGACAAGCGCAAGGTAGAAGCCTACACTGAGTTCATAATGATCGCTGACCTAGACATGTATACTTGAATGCAAAAAGCTGTTAAAGAGAATGTCGAAGTCAGAGATCCAGATCCCAGGATTATACCGCCCCCTCGAAGACTTGATGGTTCCATCCACTACGGCGTGATTGAGAAGGAAGTAAAGAACGCTGCTGAAGCTAAATTTCTACAAGAAGATGAGCCAGCGGACTTTGCTGAGATTCAGAAGCTGCGGAAGAACACGTATAGAATGTATGGAGTGCCCCTTCCTGATGATTCAGCTCAAGAATTCAAGGACAGAATTGGTAATTTCAAGTAATGTTCAGCCTCTGTATTTCTCTTCTTCTTGTTTTAGTCTAAGCGAGAGATGTACTTGTACTTGAAATTCTTATTTTTATAATATCTCTGTTTGGCTTTGACAATACCTTATTATGCGAATAAGTCGTGTTTGTTTTTATGCTTAACACTCGGAATCACCGAAGTGATTCTCGACTACGGACTCATCCGATTGATTCTTTGTCAGTAGCCGCTTAGATTCTGATAGTTGTGTTTTAGGGGGAAATTGTTAAGACAGGGGGATATGCTTAGTCTCTATATTCTGACTCTCTGCCCTGCTCCCTTCAGTAGTCTAGAACTTGAAGAACAACTCCACTGATCCTACTTGTAATATTGTAGGGAGCTATGTTTCTGAAAAGTTTAGTGTTAGTTAGCATAGATGTTGTTAGGTTTTGGCATCATCAAATAGGGGGAAATTGTTGGGTGATGATTCTATCCTCAGCACAGTTATACCTAGTGGGAAATGATTCTGTCTTCCGTACTGACATGTACTCAGTAGCCTTGTGCTCAGAGTCTATGGAGATTTGAAGATCCCAAAACCCTATCTTGATCGGTGAACCATTACTTTGTATTTGTATTTGATCGGTGAACCATTACTTTGTGCTCAGCAGACACTCTGCTCTGGTTCAGGCGTTCAGTAGATTATCAACCTCAGCACCAGAAGTAGAAGACACAGTAAATACTGGACTCAACATCAGCAGTATACTGAAAGGAGTCAATGGAACTGAACTCAGCAGGAGTAGTTCACTGTACTCAGAGCTGATCTTCAGTAGAGCCATCTCAGCATATTCACTACTGAATCAGAGATTAGTCTCAGCAACGGCCAGACAGTCTTGTGAACTGTCAGATCTTTTGAACGACAATCAGTATAGTCAAATACGAGGAAGAGAGAAGTCAGCTTTAGTTTGCCTCGAAGTTTGTTCTGTCTCAACTACTTTCTAAACCGCGGCAAATGACAAGCAGACACCTGTCCTATACCTACTAAAGCTGCAAGTCAACAACTTTCCGGAAAAGGAGGGAAAGGACACTGTCACTCTACTTCAAAAGAGTCGTTAGCTACCAAAAGAGAGAGATAAAGGGATCATTGTCTCCAACGGATCTTTCCTAATCTCTTCTCTATAAATAGAGGGATCATTCGAAATTTGAAGCTCACGGGAAAACACAAGAACGCAGAGTATTAAAATGAGCAAAAAACCGAAAAGCCTAAGTCTTCCACAAGAACTCGAAGAATATTCTTCGGTGAAAGACTACATCCTAGCTCGTAGGGAACCAAGCTGAACCGATATACAAGCCTCTAGTATCCAAACGACGTTACACGAACCCAAAGCTAAACTCAGTTGTTCGTCGTTCTAGAAGCCATATTCTTGTTCCCTATCCCTCTAACCTAAGCTCAATAGAACATATCCATAGCTTAGACGAAGGGGTTCATATTTGAACCTGATCCTTATTGAAAAAGGACTCCTTCATAGTTGGAGAGTTTGTCAAACACTTTAGTTTGATAACTGTGTAAACTGAGACTTGCTCAGTATAAATTCCAAGACGCGGCTTTGTCCTGTGTACAAGCCGGCGAGACTCGATATAATAAATAGCCCTCGATCTTTCGGGGACGGTGGACGTAGGATTTTTGTGTCCGAACCACTTTAAAAATCTCTGTGTCTCTTGCTTGTGTCCATTTACTGTTGCATTGATTTTAACTGTTCATACTGAAAATTATCTTTTAAAATCATTCAACTGAGTTTCAGCAAACTTAACTGATCGCACTAATCCACTGAAACTGTTTTAATAAAAACGTTTTCCAACTCAACTGAATTGGGCCTACACTTTCCGCACCACTGAACTCTATCTGCGTCACGAATTACAAGCTCGGTCGGTGGCGGATCTCGGCAGAGAGTCAGTCACTCTGCCAAACATGATTCAGAACAACTATCTGGTCTGCTGAACTCCATTCAGTATGACACACTCCTGAACAGGACTGTTCGTGTTTTAAGTTGAGAAATCGTTTTCAGGTGTATTCACCCCCCCCCTCTACACCTGACCGTGCTCTCGGGACCAACACTTCTTCTAAGTCGTCTAAGAGTTCACCAGCATTGTAGGCCTGTCGCTTCTTGATGAACTTCTCCCTTCGACCTTTTCTTGCAGCTCTTTCAGCTGTACTGAGCTCAGGACAATCGTACTGGAAGTGTCCTGGCTTTTTGCCGTTATAGCAGGAGTGACTCTGCCTTCTCTACTGTCATTGTCTTTTGACTGTGCAGAATCCTCCTGTTTCCTGCATTCAGAAGTATGTGGTTCAGGAGTGCGTTTAGGTGAGTAATCAGACTTACTCTTTGAGTCTCTGACGACCCTGGACAGTTTTTTGTGCCGCTCCATTTTCCTTCTGATATTTGATTGCAAGCAATGCATATCGGTTAGTTAGGATTCGTTCTTGTAAGTCACTGGTTGAAGGCTTAGCCTTGCTAGACGTTGGAGTCGTTGTGCTGACTGATGCTTTAAAAGCATGGTCTATTTGAGTGTCACCTTCAGCTCATTGCTTCCTCTGTGGTAGACCGAACTCGAACTCCTCACCCTTTAATTATGAAAATAAATGATCAGGAGAAACAATATAAAGATCAGAATGTCTAAGCAATGTAGCAAAGGGAGTCCCAATGTCAGTGCGCGGTGCTCTCAAGATTTTGAGATTCATCTCTCGGTTGGAGAACGTCTTTCCCAGCCCATTGATAGTGTTCATCAGATCCATAAATCTGACATTAAGATCTTTAATCGTGTCGCCGGGCATGAGTGACAGTCTCTCTAGCTTCTAGAGTTCTAGCGCTAACTTGTTAGCTTTGATCTTTTGTGTCCCCCGACTCAGCAGCACTAGAGCGTCCCAGAGTTCTTTGGCTGACTTGCCGTCGTGAACTCTCCCGAGATATGAGTCGCTCAAGGTGGTCAGTATGGCATTCCTGGCAACCCAGTCAAGATTATGAAGTTTCTTCTCTTCTGGTGGGAAGTGGCTTCTGTCCTTTGGAACCTTCTTCCCGGTTACCGCTCCACCTCCTTGTGCTTGTTCCTAGAAATCAACACAATCGACCATAGGTACGATAGGTTCGTCTTCCAAGACCTCTGTCATATTGTCGTGGAGGGAAGTCAAATGTGCTTCCATTCTGACTTGCTATACCCCGTAGTTCTCTACTGAGAACATAGGTACCATCCTGATCCCTGCCATATCAAACGTGTTAGGTAATAATATGAATGAAGAAGGATATTCAGTGAAAACGTTTTCAGGATTCGTTCGAGTAGACCAGATTTAGATAACAAGAGTCTTAAAGAACTCCTTCTCTGATACCAATTGTTGGTCCTGAGGTAAACACACCTGAAAACTTTATTTCAACATAAAACACGAACAATCCAATTAAGGAAATTATCCGTTGAATAAATTCAGTAGACCAGGCAAGCTGTTCTAGATCGCGTGGACAGAGTGACTGACAATACTAAGGCTCGCTAGGGCGACCGATGTCGGAATTCGATCTTGTTCGGCAAGAGTTCGGTAGCTCCGCGGAATAGTGTAGGCCAAATTCAGTTGAGTTGAAAACGTTTTTTATTAAAACTATTACAGTAGATTAGTGCACTCAGTTAAGCTTTTCTGAAACTCTGTTGTATGATTTTGTAAATCGTTTTCAGTATGAACAGTAAATCAATGCAACAGTAAATGAACAAGGCGATTTTAAAGTGGTTCGGATATCAACAATCCTACGTCCACTGTCCCGAAGAGATCAGGTGGCTATTTTATGATACTGAGTTAGTCTCAGTTGGTTTGTGCACTGGACAAACACGGCCTTGAAGATTATACTGAGCAAGTCCCAGTTTACAAGGTTCAAACAAGAATGTTTGATGGATTCTCCAACAATGAAGGAGTTCTTTACAATAAGAACAATATGAACTCCTTCAGTTCTAAGCTATGGATATATCAGTGGAGCTTAGGTTAGAAGGAAAGGGAACAAGAAAAGGCTTCTAGAGTGATGAACGATGAGTAATAATCTCTCTGGGTTCGTGTTCTATCACTTGAATGCTAGAGGCTTTGATTCTATTAAGCTTGGTTCCATAGAGCAAAGTAGTCTCTTTTCGCGTTGAGTATTTCTCTGAAGCTCCTGCGGAAAGCTTGTATCTTGTTCGTTCAATGCTCGTAAATCATTGTTGTTCTATATTTATTCGATTTGATTTTCCCTCTATTTATAGAGGCGAGCTATGGATAGATCCGTTAGAGATGAACTGTCCACGTGTCACTCTCTTTGGGTAGCTAACGGCTCTTTTAGAAATCGTGCAGAGTCTTTCCTCTTTTTCAGGAAAGTAGTTGACTTGCAGCTTTTTACTAGAACTTTGACAGGTTGCTGCTTGTCATTGGTCGAGGTGTAGAAAGTTGTTGAGACATACAGACTTCAAGGTAGTTCTCGAGGGCGACTTCTCTGATGTGTACAACCTCAGACAACTCTACTGATTTAACATTGAAAATCATCTGAAATCAATAAGACTGTCAGGCCGTTGCTGAGTCGGACCAAGGGTTCAGTAGTATACTCCTGCTGAGTCCAACTCTACTGAAGGTCGACTCTGAGTTCAGTAAACTGCTCCTGCTGAGTCCAGTTCTACTAACTCTTTCAGTATGCTGCTCCTACTGAGTCCAGCACTACTGAATCTGAACACCTCTCAATATGCTGCTCCTGTTGACTCCAGCACTACTGAGTCTTCACTCCATGGTACTGAGGCGGATGGTCCACTGATGGTACATCAGACAGAACTTCTGAGCCTGGACCATGCTGATGGAAAGTCTACTGAGTCTGAAACTCTCAGAGACCAAGGCGTTACAGTTACGAAGGAATGGTTCATCTATCAAATTAGGGTTTTGGGATCAGCCAAATCTTCTAAATAATCTACTGCTGAATCATCTCCAAACAATCACTATATGTGATATCCCAAGTCTTTTTAGTAAATAAAATTAGCTGAGAATTAGTTGAGAAGAAACCATTGTAAAATTTAAGAAATTTCAACCCTCCTCTTAATGATACAAAAACATTGAGATTTAGTAATTCTAAGTTACATATATATGGTACCTTATTGTTGGGTGATGATTTAATGTAAGATTTGAAGATCCTAAAACTCCAAGCTGAGTGATGTACCAACATAATGTAATAGCTTAGTTGAGTTCAGCCTGTTATGAGCTCAGTAGACTAGATAGAGTTCGGTGGCGCATTGCCAGGGCACAATAGGTACTTTTTTTCCAGCGATTGATGGACTTAATTGTATGAAGACTCAACAGGATTCAACTGAACCTACTGAATTGGTGTTGTGTATCTAGTACAAAGGATTAGCCTACATGCTGAATCTTAGAAAATGTCAGTAGAGCACCACTCAGTAAAGTGTCTGAGGTATCAGAAAAAGTCAACTAAGCATCAATCTTGGAGTTTGAACAAGCCTTCCCTACCAATCAACATCGACCAATGAGGAGCCGCCAACCTTCGTACTAGCCACGACATAAAGTTGCACTCAAGCTGAAAAAGAGAGAATCTCTGCAATGATGTTCAAAATGACGATGATCGTTTTCCTTGTCACTTTTGACACGTGGCTAGGTCCCCTCCAACGTATCTTTTCATAGGCGTATTCACGTTTGAGTTTGAACTTTGACTGCGGTGTATTCAATCCCCCCCCCACAAATACACGAAAACTCGTCTTAAGACTCAATAGTCTACTCAAACGAGATACTAAAAAAGGCTTTTCCTTGCATTTGCATTTCTTTCATTCATCATATACTCTATTTTCATCATGTCGATATGTCGGGTATAAGGATGGTTACGATGTTCTCGGTTGAGAACTATGGTGTATAGAGAGTCAAAATAGAAGCGCACTGACGTTGCTCCATTACGGCATGACCGGAGTTTTGGAGATCGGACCCATTGTGCCCATGATCGACAATGTCGAATTTGCTACTATGGGAGGCGGAGAGGAGCTGCCACGGGGAGAGGGTTCTAAAGGACAAAAGCGCCTTCATACCGAAGAAAGAAAGGCTGCACAACCTAGACCGAGTAGCTCAAAACGCCGACTACACTCGGTGATTCATATCTCGAAAGGGTGCATGATTCCAAGACCGCAAAAGAACAACTGGGATGCTCCATCCGATGCGAGTCCGGGGACTCCACGGATCAAAGAAAACAAACTAGAGCTATAGAAGTTCGAGGCGTTCTTCATAATGCCCGGTGAAAAGATTGAAGATCTCGGGCATCGATTTGCGTATCGGATCGACACCATCAACGGGTTGGGAAAAATGTTCACCAACAAAGAAATGAACACAAAGATTCTCAGAGCTTTGCCTAGACCTGAATGGTGTTTATTTGCTACTTACTTACGACATTTTGACCTTAATTCTATTACTCGTGAATATGTATTTCCAGAACTCAAGGCTGAAGAGTTCAAGCAGTCTCCCACAACGAAGTATGTAGGGAATTACTGACATACTAGGAATCATTCTTATAAAGCAATAGTCAACGCTTCAAAAGCGATTCGATTAGCAGCAAGCACAATGTCAAACCCTATGTTGAAGACCTCGATGATCATTATGCCTTGCTGACCTTGAAGTATTAGAAAGAGAAGGACAAAGTCAGAAAATTAAAGAGTGGCTAAAGGCTCATAAGGTAAGAAGGATACCTCAAGTAAGAAAAGTCAAACTCTCCATCTCGAATGCAAGAACACGAAAATACCGCTACACATCCCTAAGGATACATCCAAAAGAAAAGGCGGAACCTCATCGTGTTACAACTTCAAGAAGAATAAACACTACCGAGATGATCGCCCCAAAGCTCTCGGTTGCGAGAAAGAGGCGAAAGGCAAGCCAGCAGGGACAAATTCATCAAGAAAATATAGGCCTACATAGCCGGAGGATTGTCAGATTGTTCCAGTGAAGAGGACATGTTCATGGACTCATTCGACGATGAAGCTAGATTCATGGAAATAGAAATTGAAGAGACTGAACAATATCTAATGTGTAACACCCCGAAATTTCCTTACGATAAAATTAAATTTAAATAAGAAATTCATTTGCATCTCATACATGATAGCTTGTGGGTAAGTTCCATAAGTCGCGTCTTAGAAAATTTAAATGAAGATATAAAATACATAAATGTTAATTTGATTACTATGTGATACGTGGTATTTAGTGGTGAAATGTGCTTATATCTGCAAATAGGTGTCATGCGATAAATAATGTCCATGATGTGGATTATTAAATAGTTACCCTAACGATGATGTAATGATTTAAAGCTTTTTAATAAAATTTGAGTTATATATATATATTTGTGAGAACTAGGAACTAATCATAGCCTTAGATTTCATTAATTTAATGGTCCAGATTTAAATTTTGTTTTCAGATATTTTTAAATATAACTTTAGTTTGTTTATTTAATGAAGGGTAAAATTATAATTTTATTATTATGAAATTTATGGTAATTTACACCATTCGGCAATTACTATGCGGTTATTGGCTCATGTGTAATTTTGCCATTAATATTAATTAAATTCATTCCTTATTTCATGGATGCATGAACCGCTTTCCATATTTAAAACCGTTCCCCTCATTTTTCTCACTCCCTCATTTTTCCTCAACTATTCACGTTTCTCTCTCTCTCTCTCTTTTATACAATGGGTGAATATATCAATTTAAAGGTCATAGAAAATTTAATAATTTATTGTACAAGCTTCTATATTCATATTAGTTTTTGATATATAATTAATATTTTATGCATAAATATTAATTGGCTTATGCATATATTATTTGTATGTTATTACAAACTTCCAAATTAAAATTAGTAATATGCATATGGTAGTTGTCTATTATGCAAAAATATAAACTTAGTTATGCATATATTAGTAATTTGTCTTTACAAGTTTTATGCATATATTAGTTGTCTGTTATGCACAAATATGAACTTGTTATGCATATATTAATAATTTATTTTTACAAATCCAACAATTTTATGTTTGCTTAACATGATTGCAACAATATGCAAGAGACTATTATGCATAATGCAAGAGATATTTATGCATAATGAACGAAAGTTTTATGCATAATTGAATACACTTTTAATGTGTGATTTTTTGCATAATGAAATAGACTCTTATGCATAGTAAAATAGATTTTTTTGAATATTTTTATGGATAAAATAAAGTTTTAAATGAATTATGATTTTGGAATTAATAACATGGGAAGTTATTTAAATCAATTCGTTTGTTGCTATATTTATCCACATTAATTAATATGTTAATTAAAAGTTAAATTAGATATGAAGAAACTTGCCTTATCTATAAATAATCACACCATCTTTAAAATTAGATATTAAGAAACTTGCCTTATCTATAAATGCATAAATATATAAATTACAATCTTAACCTTCATTAAATAAACAAACTAAAATTATATTTTAAAATATATGGAAAAAAAAATCTGAACCATTAAATTAATGAAATCTAAGGCCAAGATTAGTTCCTAATTCTCACAAATAGGGAGGGTTCTCACATGATCCACTCCATATATATATATATAAAATGATAATGTGGAGTGGTTAATGCTTCATATACGTAGGCCTATTTAATATTAAGTCATTTATTTATGTAGGCCTTTTTAATATGGTCGAAGTTGACTGGGATCGAAGTTGATCCATTTTTAATGTTAGAGTCGAAATTGACTCGGTGGTCTGTGTGGATACGAAATTCTTACATGTTCTAATTTTCCATAATATATTGATATATTGTATAGTTTGGATAAGTGTATTCCCCACTGAGTAGTTGTACTCACCCCCTTATACATTCACATTTTCAGATCATGGACCGATAGATGCTTGAGTTGGCTGATGGTGTTGGTCACACGACAAAGGAATTATGAAACTTTTTATATTATTAATTTAGTTTTATCATGAACTACACACTTTCGTTCCATTACATTTTCCATAAAAAAAAACTAGTGGTCGCATGTACTTTTATTTTTTAGACTTCCGCTGTTTATGAAATTTCGCACTGAACTTTTCTTTTTATGGAAAGATTTATTAAAGTTATTTTAAAAATTAAATCTGATGCATGGGGTGACGTCCCTTTGTAAAGTATATGAAAATTGGGGCGTTACATAATGGCTGGAGAAGAGGCTGAGGTAACTTCTCATTTCCATGAGCAAACCTCTCCACCACACACACACGACACAACTGAGTTGCAGGAGAACCTCTAGATGTGGTTTTTGCACACGAAGTTCTCCTTGAGGAATAGATTTAGATGAGCATGCAATTCAGCAAGACAGTTCAGGAGATCGAAATCCTGTAAGAAGAGAATCAAAGACTTTCTCAGGAAAGTCAGGTCTCTACTGAGTTTGAAGGACTTGTTGTAAGAAAGAAGGAAGAGATTAACTCTTTAACTACCAAGTCTCACTACCAAAAACTTAGATCTCAGTAGTGACTAAGGATATTACTGAGAAAGATACTGAAATTGCCAGTCTGAAACAAAAGCTTTCAGATGTGAAAGCAGACTATGAAGCCCTCAGGAAGAGTAATGAGGTGTGGAGAACCTTGATGATTGAGTAATGCCTAGAAGCCAAAGAAAAGCTTAAACGGATCCTAGGAGTTCAAAGGCAAACCTTCACTAAAGGAGAACTTGGATATACACATGAGACATCAACTTCAACCTATAGAAGCTCAAAAAAGTTGGTTGACTGCTTTGTCCAAGGGGGAACTCAATATGCCGAACCTATCAACCCGCAAGCAAAGAACAAACCAAAAGTTAAAGCACCTCAGTCGAGCTATCAACAAAAGACCAGAAGTTCAAACCCTAGAACACCCCAATCCAACCAAGGGGAAACAAAGAAGATCAGATGACCTAGATAGTGTGGTCTACCACAGTGGACTGATCCAATAGAATCTATTGACCAACTATGTACATTAAGAAGGACCCAAAATTGAGTTTGGTGACAATTCCAAAGGCTATACAATGCGATATGAAACACTGAACATTGGAACGGTCATAGTTCCAATAGTAACTTATGTTGAAGGACTTCAACATAATCTCCTTCATGTTAGTTAATTTTGTGATAACTTCAATCGAGATAGCTTTCGACACTGGTTTTTGTGATATTCTTGATAAATCTACACGAAAAATAGTGTTAATAGGATAACGGAGAAAGAACATATATGCTGCAGACTTGAACACTGTTGAACCTGAAGCCGCATGGCTTGCCGAAACTAAATCCAATGACAAAACAAGATGGTTATGGCATAGAAGGCTCGGTCACTTTGAACTTCAAAGCGAAGAACAAGCTAGCTAAGGATCAAGAGTCAAAGGATTTTCCAATGAAGTATTCAAATGACACAACAACGCGTGACACATGCATGAAGGGGAAAGCAAACGAGTCAAGCAATACGGCTATTCTGTCACCCTCTACTGATGGAAACCTTCAGCTCCTTCACATGGGCTTATTCGGGCTAGTCTCTCCAATGACTATTAGAGGCAAGAAGTATTCCCTTGTAGTTATAGATGATTATTCAAGATATACATAGGTAATATTCATCGCCAATAAATCTGATGTCTAGGCTGAACTGCCAAAGCTACTGAAGAAACTCATTATAGAAAAAGACATCATGATTAAGAGAATTCACTCAGACAGAGGCATATAATTTCTTAAGTCGATGACAAAAATATTGCGAGAGTGAGGGAATTCAACATGAGATGTCAGCAGCATGCACACCTCAGCAAAACGGACTTCCTGAACGGAAAAACTTGAGTGCTCTGCATGTCACTTCTTCATATAGATTTCGGTTACTATCAAGCACTTAATCTATGGTAAATCTTCTTAATCTTAATCTATATACACTAGCCTACTCTATTTTCAAGTGCTAACACTTCTTTTGCAAATTTCTTATGGTGAAGTACATAGATGAAGTTGTTCTCATTCTTTCTGAGATCAACAAGATTATATAGAATCGTATGTGGTTTGTTGGTCCTGAGACGTGGTTCAGTTGTAGAGTGGGGGTGGGGTGAATACATCTGAATACAAATTCGTTCTCAAACGCGAAGTCAGCTCTAGCTGAGTTTGCTACTGAACTGAGTCAGACAACCAAATATACTTCAGATCGCGTGGGAAAGAGATTCTTCTACTGAGTTCAGCTCTACTGACTTGAGTCAGTCGAAAAGTCGTTCAATATTAGAGTTGTGTGCGGAAGTGTAGGCCCTATTAAACGTTTTGGTTAGAAAATCGGTTTTTTATGCTGAGTTTGATGAAATATAGTTTTAATGCAGTATGCTCAGTTAAAGAAAATAGTAAATCAACATAACAAATTTTTAAAGTGGTTCAGACACACTGGGTCCTACGTCCACTGTCCTGACCAAAGCATAATACTTGTTATATTTATACTGAGCAAGTCTCAGTGATCTGTTCTCAAGATAGACACAACTTGAAGCTTATACTGAGCAAGTTCTCAGTGATCTGTGCGCTGGACAGATTCTCTACTTATAGTCGTAGTGACTTTTACAAGGGTTTCAAACTTAAAGAGTTTGAGTCTTCTCCAACTAAGAGGAAGTTCTTACAATAACAACAGTTTCACAAAGATGTGAACTTCCTCGAGGTTTCTAAGCTAAAGATATTACAACGAGGTTTGCTTAGATAAGAGAAGGGGAACAAGGATAACTCTAACTGATGAACTAAAGGGTTCTTATATGAATGTTAGTTCTTCACTGGATTCTTCGATTGAGAGTGTTTAGAGTTTTGTGCGTAGATAACTTAACATAGTTACAGCATGCTGCCGAGGAATTAATACACTTAACATAGTTATAGCCATATATTCAGCTTCAGTAGTTGTTTATGTGCCTACTGAGTGTTGTTTCTTTGAGAACCATGAGATGAGCTTACTGCCGAGGAACTGACAAGTTCTCGAAGTTGATTTTCGGTCAATCCTGCAACTTGCATAGTCAGAATCAGAATAACCAGTTAGTTCAATATTATTATCTACTGGATACCATAAACCTATCTCAGGTGTTCCTCTGAGATAGCGGAGAATCTTCTTTGCTGAGTCCATATGGCTCTGCTTAGGATTTACCTGAAATCGAGCGCAGACACCTACAACATAAGTTATGTCAGGTCTAGTAGCAGTTAGATATAATAAAGAACCAATAATTGCACAAAATTCAGTATGGTCTACTGATACTCCCTCTTTGTCAAGATCAATTTTCATGTTCGTGTTCATCGGGATCTTGATTGGTTTGCTAGATGTGCAACCGAATTTCTTGATGAGGTCTCTAGTGTATTTGCCTTAATTGATGAATGTTCCCTTCTCTAATTGTTTGACTTGAAATCCGAGGAAATAATTCATCTCTCCCGTCATTGACATCTCGAATTTATCCATCATCCTCTTCTCAAATTGTTGACACATAGTGACATTCTTTGATCCGAATATGATGTCATCTACGTAGATCTGCACAAGTAATATATCGTTGTCTAGACGAATGCTGAATAATGTGCGGTCTACTGTGCCCTTCTGAAAACCTTTCTGAAGAAGAAACTCAGACAGGGTATCGTACCAAGCCCTGGGTGCTTGTTTTAACCTGTACAGACCCTTTCTGAGTCAATAAACTTGATGTCCCTGCTAAAAGCCTGGAGGCTGTTCTACATAGACTTCTTCTTTCAGCACGCCGTTCAGGAACACAGACTTCACATTCATCTGATAAACTCAGTAGCATTGATGTTGATAAACTCAGTAGCATTGATGTGTTGCGTAGGCTAGGAATAGTCTAATTGCCTCCAATCTTGCAACTGGAGCAAAAGTTTCATCGAAATCTATCATGTCGGCTTGACAGTAACCTTTTGCCACGAGTTTTACTTTGTTCCTTACTATGACGTTGTTTTCATCTCGCTTGTTCTTGAAGACCCATTTAGTTCTGATCACATGTTGATGTCGGGGTCTATCAATAAGCTCCCATACTTCGTTTCTCGTGAAGATTCAGCTCCTCCTGCATGGCGATGATCCACTCAGCATCCTTAAGTGCGTCGTCAACTGACTGAGGTTCTTCAGTAGACAAGAAGCAGGAATATAGAGCGCTTTCTCCTTGACAAAATCTAGATCTTGTCTTTACAGTAGCTGAAGGATCTCCAATAATTAAATCAGAAGTGTGAGCGTCCAGCTACGATCGACGATGTTTTAACTCTTCGTCTGAAATTTGTTCAACACAGATAGTAGGTGAGTTAGGGATTTCAGTTGTACTATTCTGAGATTGAAGTAATTCAGTTACTAGAGTCGGGTCTACTAAGTCACCAGGTTCAGGGGCATTCAGCTCAGGAACTTCATTTGTTCCCCCTGAATTATTATTCTCAGTAGAGGTCTCAGTTACCACTTGGGTTTCTTCATCGACCTGAGTTACCTGGGATTGACTCTGTTCAGTAGAGTCAATCTGTTCAGCTACGTCTGCTGCTGGCTGAGATTCAGTAGTCTTATCTTCAATTTCCTCTTCTGAATCATCATCCCAACACAGCTGGATCTTCTCAACATTGTCTTTTAAGATGAGATCCTTTAGCTGTTTACCGATGTCTCCAGATTCTGAATTTGAGTTTCTACTCTTGTCTTCAGTAGCAAACTTATTAAAAACAACATGAGGGCTTTCCTCCATGCAAAGGGTCCGGTAGTTAAAAACTTTGAAGGCTTTGCTGACCCGGGAGTATCCTAAGAAGACTCCTTGGTCTGACTTGCTATCAAAACCCTTTAACTGATCCTTTCCATCATTGTGGATAAAGCACGAACACCCAAAAGTATGGAAATAAGATAAGAAAGGCTTCCTACCGTTCCATAATTCATATGGTGTCTTCTGATGTTGCTTTGTCAGTAGAGATCTGTTCTGAGTATAACACGCAGTATCGTTTTACGCCTTGAGAATTTTAATGGGAGTCCCGAGTGCGAGAGCGGGGTTCTTCTTTGCTTCTTTTGAGTGTTTTGTTCTTCCTTTCAGCAATCCCATTTTGTTGAGGCGTGTGTGTTGCAGACGTCTCATGCTCTATGCTTTCGGCTTTGCAGAACTCTTCCACCATCGAATTCAGGAACTCAATTCCTCTGTCTAAAGGTATCTTTCTGATTTCGGTGTTCTTCTCGACACTGAGCCTTTTCAGAAGCGCATGCAACTCTGTTTTGACGTCAGACTTGTTGGCAATAAATATGACCCATGTGTAGCACGAGTAGTCATCAATGACCACTAAAGCGTACTTCTTGCCTCTGATCGTCACTGGAGAGACTGGACCGAACAAATCCATGTGCAGCAGCTGAAGGATTCCATCAGTGGAAGGCGATGGAACATGCGGATTTTACTTCTTTGTTTGCTTTCCCTTCAGACATTCTTCGCACTGAGTGTCTTTGCTGAACACTTCATTCAACAGTCTTCTTACTAGAGAGTTTCTAGCTAGCGTGTTGAGCGTCTTGAAGTTGAGATGGCTGAGTCTTCTGTACCAGAGCCACCCCGTTCTGTTGTCATTCTTCCCCAGCAAGCATGCTTAGGGTTCAGTTGATTTCATGTCAGCTATGTATATATTCTTTTTGCACGAACCTGATAACCCTATTTTTCGTGTAGATTTGGCAATGACATCACAAAAACCAGTGTAAAAAATCACTCTATTCGAGTTATCAAAAAATTGACTAACAGAGAGAAGATTATGTTGAAGTCCTTCAACATATGATACTCTTGGAACTGTGGCGGTTCCAATGCTGAGTGTTCCATATCCTCTGGTATAGCCTTTTACGTTGTCTCTGAACTCGATTCTGGGTCCTTCAACAATATAATTCTTCAGTAAGTTCCTCTGGTACGTCATATGTCTTGAGCATCCGCTGTCCACGTACCAAGGGTCCTTGTGCACCTGCAAAACATAATTATATTCAGGTACCCTTTATTTTTGATTTTGGGTCCTTAGATGTTAGTTTTGGAAACCCAAATCTGTCTCACGACCCGGTGGTCTCGGGCAGGTTTCTTCCCACTTTGATCAACATACTTGACCACTGGACTGGTCGATGCTGACTTCTGTCCTTCTGGTATTTCACAACGAGAAGAGCATACTTCTCAGCCAAGTTGTCAGCAGTAGGTATGGTCACTGAGCTTCCAACTGACTGGCTTGTTGCTGAGGGACTTGCTCCAGGAGTGCTAGCTGATGCCTTATAAGCATGATCCATTAGCACTTCAGCTTCAGCACTGGGGGTGTGTGGGAGGTTGAATTCGAACTCCTCTGCTTTAAGCTCTGAAAATACATAATCAGGAGTAAAAGAACTCAAGTCAGATCTCCTCATACACGTTGCAAAAGAATACCACTTGGGCCTGCTGAGAGCCCTTAGAATCTTGGTGTTGGTCTCCTTGTTGTTGAACGTTTTCCCCAGTCCGTTGATCTGATTTATGAATCGAGCACTAAAATCATCTATGGACTCCCCAGGAAGCATAGTGAATGCCTCGAGTTTCTGCAGCTCTAACTCCAGTTTATTTTCTTTGATCTGTGGAGTTCCTTGGCTCAACACCGCGAGAGCATCCCATAGCTCCTTTGTAGTCTTGCAGTTATGTACTGTTCCGAGATACAAGTTACTGAGTGTCATCAATATTGCGTTACTAGCAACTTGGTCGAGATTGTGCAATTTCTTCTCTTCAGGAGTGAAGAGGCTTTTGTCCTTCGCGACTTTCGTACCGGTTCGGGCACCTTCTGCTCCGTCCAATGCAAGTACGAATGAGTCGATCATCAGAACAATAGGTCTTTTCTCCAGGACGTCGGTCATGCTGTCATGCAGCGAGGTCAAATGTGCCTCCATCCTTACGCGCCATACCGCATAGTTCTCTGTTGAGAACATGGGTACCGTCCTAATCCCTGAAATACAACCATTGAAAGATAGGATATATGATGTAATGAAGAGATGCAATATGCAGTGAAAACGGGTTTTCTAGGATCTTTGTTCGAGATAGACCGGTTTCGAGAGCAATGATCGATTAAGAACAACTGCGCTCGATACCATTGTTGGTCTGAGGCGTGGTTCATGTGTATTCACCCCCCCCTCTCACATCCGAACCACGTCTCGGGACCAATATGGTTCGAGCCTACCATGGCCTTCCACAAGTCGAAGCCGGATTTCATGAAGCCCAACTATAAGGCTCTTCTTGCGTCCGGGTTGGAGACATTTCATACTAGACGACCTCTTTACTGTCTCCCACGTCAGGTTGCCGAATTCTTCTTTAATCACAGATACAATGATGATGAAGACATTTAGATTACATCTTTCACATATCAGAAGGAAGAGAGACCGAATCATTGGGAACCGAGAGTAGCCACTCTTCAGTTGAAAGATCGTCTCCTTAAGAGCTTTAAACTGCCATATGAAGGTATCCCTCCTACTGGATACAAGGAGACAAAGCTGAATAAATATCTACAGATATTCTATGGAATAAACGAAGTTACCTTCAAGGTTGCCTTCCCTAAGAATCAAATGCTACCATAATTCATAAGGTTACCCTACATCATCACCCATATACTGACCAGTTCATTAGGATCATTCGATCAGCTGTCAAAGCTGAGACTACAGCTGATGATGGTCATATACAACAAGTTGAATGTTAACTGAGTTCAAGTTGAAGGATGGTGATAGGAAACTTGCCTCAGTCTAAAAACTTCTCAACGGAAGCAGAGACAGATTATGATTACAGACTCTTACTTAGGATACGTTTCATATGCAAACTTAAGTACTTTGACAAGAAGTAAATTAAATCTCAGACCCGAGCTACTACTAAAAAGTCTATAGGTTATGGTGCCCCTTCATTATAACGTTCAGTACCTGCTACTAAAAAGTCTAAGTAAAGGAGATTGACAAAGAAGGCTGACATTCCACCACCTTTTATCGAACAGATATATATCATGGACTCAGACTCTGGCAAGGAGGATGTCACTCTAAAGACAAGGTTAAGAGAATTAGCTTTGAAGAAACTCAGTTGGAAGGGATAATCAGGACTGAAATATTAGATGATCTACCGTTCGTATTTCAAAACGGTAAGAATTGAGCTGAAGAGGAAGTACCTGATCTCATTCCGGAGATTACAGATCACCTCGATCTGATTGACATAGCTTGTAGGGCCAGAGTTCAGATGCTCCATAGATTTCTCTATTGTGATGTGCTTACCGAGACAATCAAACTAAGAATAATACCCACACACACATCGGAAGAGAACTACTAAGATTAGAGATTGGTTATGGCGAACCTTCTGACATTGCCTCTATAGATAAATTGAGATCCACAATGCTCTTCCTACTAAGTTAGAAACAAGAAACTGAATTTCCGATTCAAACTCAGCAACAAGATGATGATGATGATAATTGTGCGGGTTCAACATCCAATGATGCGGACCAGGGAAAATTTGTTGTGGATGACTCTCCCAACATTCCAAGTGATCATGAAGATGCCCCTCCACCTCCTCCATATAGTGCCGTCATGTTGTTGCAACCACTTATAATCCATTGCAACAGATTTCGATAACTGAGCTGAGACTAGCCAGCTCTCGCTATCAGGCCAAGCTGCTGAAGGAAGTTTCTACGAAGAGCTTCAACAAAGGCCTTGATAAGCAAGGCGAGAATAACTGCTTACTAGCAAAAGACGTTCAAATCAAATGGTCTCAATATACTAAGGCGCGGGTCGAGAAGTTGGATGCTCTCACTACTGAAGACAAGAGGATCCATGAGACTCCCTCTCCAGATATTGATATAATCTTGAATGAATAGTCATTTTGGTGCTTGAACTTTTAAATTTTTTGAGTTTTGGTGTCTAAATTTCTAAAATTGTAAATTTAGTGCCTAAACTTAAGAAATACATGTAGTTTTGATGTCTTTTATTATACTAGTGATTAAATAATATTAATGGTAATTTAAAGAAGGGTAAAATTATAAGATTATGTAATTTTTTTATAATATAGTTTTATTTTAATAATTATAATGATTTTAAACTATTAAAATAATAGGTTATAATAATTCGATAGTTTATGTTAATTTAATTTACTAGATTAATAATTTATGTTTTTATTTTCAACGTTTAGCTTATTTTGATTTATATTTAATTTTTATAATAATATTTTTTATGTTACACAAATATTACAATGCTAAAATGAGGTCTAAAAATTATGTTTTTATAAAAAGCTGAACCATATACATAAATAATTTGTTCTTAGTAAAAAATTGTATTATAAAAATTTTAACGATATTAAATTTTTAATTCTTGAGAATATTCAATGGGGAAAAATTAAAAATAGGCAAATTTGGAACCTTAAATGCAAAAATAGGCAAACTATGTAAAATTTGCATGAAATAGGCATTTAACCTTTTTTCATAAATTTCCTTTTTTTTTCTAACATCAAGACCCACATGATTATTATTCTTTACTTTTTATTAATTAATGTGCATGTAGATATATATTACATAAATTTATTTATTATAGTGTAATGAATCTTAAACTATTTATTACTAATATTCCAACTCTACCTAAGTGTCTATTGAAATTTCAGTTAATTTATATTATTAATATTATTAATTTATTATTGGAAAATGATTATGATGACTTTGACAAAATAATTGGGGCACAAATATAACACGAAGGGCACTAAAATAATTAGGAGCACAAATAAACCTTAATTAATAAATAATTAAGATTATAAATTATAACTAATTTAAAATTAAGAATTAATTATGCATTTATCTATACTTAATAATCTGCAAATGGGTGTAAAAAAATTATGTTTAATTATGCATTTATTTCAAGGGAACATATTAAGTTTAATTATGCTTTATAAGTTTTAAATTATTAAAATTGGTACAAAAAATACATTGCCCATGTAATGCATATTTGGCATAGAATGCCTATTTTTGCATTTAAGGAGCAAATTTTGCCTATTTTTACCCATTTCACCATATTCGATTACTAATTGTATTTAAAAAAAAAGAATACTAGGTGTTTTTATGATTTTACCTTTCTCCAAATCATCATTGATGTTATTTAATTTTTAAATCAATAGAAGACACCAAAGTAACAAGCATTTCTTAAGTTTGGGAACTAAATTTGCAATTTTTAAAGTAAAGACACCAAAACTAAAAAATGTAGAAAGTTTAGACACCAAAGCGTAATTCACTCGTTAATCTTCAAGACAACCTTAGAAGCTCGGAAGTCGAGACCTCACAACACGGTTTCGGTAAGAACTTGAGAATCGGGGCTCAATCATTCTTTGGAAGCCGTGCCGGAGGCTATTCGGAAAATATGTTGAAGATTCTTTGAGGAAATGAGCAGACTAGCCGTTGAAAGCATCTCTCAAGTGATCAACTAACAAGCGTCGCACTAGATACTATCGGGAAGCGAGACTCCTCGCGTCGCTCATAGATTCCCTTCGAAGCACAAAGATGATACAAATACGCTTCAAAAAGTCGTCCGCCGGGATCAACAACAAATGGGAATCCTACGGGGGGAATTTATGACATTGAGGCGGGATTGGAGACTATTAAGAAACAAATAGATGCCCTCAATCACAAGGTCATAACCCTTATTACCCTCCCACGCAAATATGATGATGCCAAAACGGGGGAAGGGGGAGTGAAGGAAGAAGATGAAGTGACTGAAACTGCTGATCCCTCAAGACAAGTAAAGGAAAGGGAAGGGGAATTTTCAGTAGTTCTATTAGCTGTTAGATGATGAGCTTAAGGATCCTCGGCACAGGCTGCTATAGAGGAAATAGCGAAATTTGTTGATGAGGATGAGCCAGCTATATAACGCTCAGAGGCAAAAGGCAAAGCCCCAGCCATCATCAGTTCTCCTACTTTACCTCCTCTAACGCCTCATAAGAAGTTTTCCAACAAAGAAGCTCAAGAGGAAGATGATGCGAAAGTTGCTAAGTACCTACCAGATGATGAAGAGTTTGTTGCTTTGCTAAAAGCTCAGAAAAAGAAAGGCATAATGATTAAGATTACAGTTCTTAAGAGAGCTAGGACTGTTGTACCCAAACAATCCAGAGCCGCGGCATCTAAAGAGAAGAAAGCCACAGCGTTGAAGTCTCAAAAGCTCCTGAATCGCCAGCTCAAGACTCAGAAGAGGAAGTCGAATAGAGCCGTACTGATCATCAGTATCTATCTACCCGACTGACAAAGGCTCAAGAGGCAGAAGTAATATAGATTTGGGATGCCTGTGAAATAGACTTAGACATTATAGCTGAGGCTAGGCAAGTTAGAGAAGTCAGGGATACGCTGAAGAAAGCCGAGATTGATGCTCAGATTGCTAAAACTCATGAAGAGGCAAAAGAGAGAATTCTTAAGTAGAGCAGAGAGATTTTGACCACATCTAATTTCTTCAGACGAGGCGCTTTGAAACACAACTTAAAGACACCCATATGTCCTTGTGCTGACAAGTGGATTACCTAGAATCTCAATCAGAAATGGGAGTCGATCAAAGTCGAATGCATTAAGAGATTCTATGTGTGGGACTTTTTGGAAGATATAGTAGATGTAGATCAGTTGTTTGAAGAGATGCTTATGGTCAGTGATCGGGCACAACAACTTCCGGTAGCTATATATTCAGCTTCAATAGTGGATGTAGCTACGAAATGCTGCTTCTTTGAAAACCAAAATATGAGCTTAGTGCCTAGGCCGACATGTTCCCGAAGTTGATTTTTGGTCAATCTTCGCAACCCGCATGATCCGCATCAGAGTACCCTATTAGTTCAAGATTCTCATCAATAGGATACCATAACCCCTTGCCAGGTGTTCCCTTCAGATAGCGGAGAAGCTTCTTTGCTGAGTACGGATGACTTCGCTTAGGATTCACCTGAAATCTTGCGCATACACCTACAACATAGGTTATGTCATGTCTACTAGCTGTGATATATAATAGTGAACAAATAATAGCTCTACAGTCAATAGAGTTCATGAATACTCCCTCTTTGTGAAGATCAATTTTTAGATTAGTGTATTTGACTTGATTGATGAATATTCCCTTCTCTGATTGTTTGACTTTAAGTCCCAGGAAATAACTCATTTTGCTCATCATAGACTTATCGAACTTGTCATTCATCATATTTTCAAATTGTTGAAACATCACATTTTTAGATCTGAAAATGATGTCGTCCACGTAAATCTGCACTAGTAGGATGTCATCTCCTGACCTAATACTGAATAGTGCAGTCTATAGCTCCTTTCTGGAATCCTTTCTAAAGGATGAACTCTGAAAAGGTATCATACAATGCCCTAGGTGCTTGTTTTAACCCATACAGAGTCAGTAGAGCAATTATGTTCAACAAGTCCATTATGCAGACGTTTCATGCTTGACGCCTTCACTATCGCCGTACTCTTTAATCATTATGTTCAAAAATATTGGGCCTCTATCTGAATCTTAATGTCCTTTTCTTCACTGAGTGTATTCATGAGCTTTGGCAGCTTAGCTTTGACATTAGATTTGTTGGCGTTGAATATTACCCATGTATATCTGGAGTAGTCATCTATTACCACAAGGGCATATTTCTTGCCTCTAATAGTCACTAGAGAGACTGGTCCGAATAAGTCCATTTGAAAGCTGAAGGATCCCATCAGTATAAGATGACTGAATAGGTGGATTGCTAGACTTCGTTCGCTTTCCCTTCATGACAACATTAAGTCATTGGATTTAGTTTATGCAAGCAAGCACACTTCAAGTTTAGTGGTATTCTAATCTGCAACATATATGTTCTTCTTCCGCGATCCTAACAACACTGTTTTTTCCTGTAGATTTATCCAGTATATCACAGAAACCAGCATCAAAAGTAACTCTATTAAGATTATCACAAAATTAACTTACTGAAATGAGATTATGATGAAGTCCTTCAACATAGGTTTCTCTTGGAACTGTGACTATTCCGATATTCAGTTTTCTGTATCCCCTAGTATAGCCTTTGGAATTATCCCGAAACTTCAGTCACGGATCCTTCTGCTTGGACATAGTTGGTCAGTAGATTCTTTTGGTATGTCATGTGTCTCGAGCATACGTTGTCCACGATCCAAGGGTCCTTGTGTACCTGCAAAACATAAATAAATTCAGGTAGCCTTTATTTTCAGGTTGTGTCCTTAGATGTTAGTCATTTGTGGAACCCAAATCAGTCCGACAACCACGGTGGTTTTGGGACATCTTCTTCTCCTTTGATGTCTACGTATCTCACCCGAACTAGGAGATACTAGCTTCTTAGTTGTCTACGATTCGGGGAGTTTTCTTCTTCTGAATCTTAGGACTTCTCATGGCTTGGGATCATAATAATATGATTCATATTGAACTGGATGAGTCCATTTTGTTTGACCACACACTATTCAACACATATTAGTTTCTTTGTTCTCCCTTGGTTGGATCGGGGAGTTCTACTGCTTGAACTTCTTGCTTTTGGCTGATAGTTGGGCTGAGGTACCTTAGCTCTCTATTTGTTCTTGGCATGGGGGTTGATAGGATCAGTATATTGGGTTGCCCCTTGGATAAACCTCTCAGCCAGCTTTTCTAAGCCTCTATGAGTTGAAGTTGTTGCTTCTTGTGAATATCCAAGTCCTTCTTTGGTGAAGGCTAGTTTCTGAACATTTAACATCCCTTCAAGCTTCTCTTTTTGGCTACTCGATATTTCTCAGTCATCAGTGCTCTCCACACCTCGTCACTCTTCCTGAGTGCCGCATAGTCTACTTTAACTTCTAAGAGCTTCTGACTCAGACTGAATTTTACTATCTTTCTCATTAATATCTTTAGTCAGCACTGAGATCTGATTTTCTTGTTGTAGAAACTTCGTCATCAGAGATTCAATCTCCTCATTTAATCTCACAACAAGTCCTTCGGGATTTGTAGAGACTTGAGTTTCCAGGGAATATCTCTGATTCTCTACTTACATAATTTGCATTTCCTAAATTATTTTGCTAAACTGCTGGCTCATCTGAATCTGCTCCTCAATGAGATCTTCGTATGCTAGAAACACGTCTAGAGGTTCTCCTACAGCTCAGCATTTGTCGTGTGTGTGTAGTGAAGAAGAATTTACATTTAAACGAGGGTTTACCTTATCCTCTTCTCTATCAATTGGATATTTTTCAGTATCTTCGAATTCTAGAGCCATGAATCTAGCTTCATCATCAGATGAATCCATGAATATGTTCTCTTCACTAGAACAATCTTACAGCTCTTCAGCTATGTAGGCCTTCCTTTCTGCTTGACAGTGTCCAGACTTCTTGTAGTTGTAACACGATGATGATCTACCTTCTCTTTTGACTGTATCTTTAGACTGTGTGGCAGTATTCTTCGTGTTTTTGCATTCAGATTGAGAGTTAGACTCATTTTTCTTATTTAAGGTGTCATTCTTACCTTGTATGCCTTTAGCAACTCTCTTCGGTTTTCTGACTCAGTTCTTCTCCTTCTGATATTTCAAGGCCAGTAAGGCGTAATAGTCAACAAGGTTTTCAGCATTAGGATTTGACATTGTGCTTAGTACTGAATGACTTATCATTGAAGTACTGACTGTTACTTTATAAGCATGGTCCATTGGTGCGTCAGCAATTGGCTGCAGAGTTCATTGTGGAAGATTGTGCTCGAACTCTTCAACCTTGAGTTCTGAAAATATATGTTCAGGAGAAAATGAGTTAAGGTCAGAAAGTCGTAAATAAGTGGAAAATGAACACCGCTTAGGTCTTGGAAATGCTTTCAGGATCTTCATGTTCATTTCTTTGTTGCTGAAATTTTTTCCCAGTTCGTTGATGGTGTTGACCAGATTCATAAATCTGATATTGAGATCTTCAATCTTTTCACCGGGCATCATGAAGAACAGTTCGTCGTACTTCTATAGTTCCAACTCCAGTTTGTTGTCTTTTATCACCTGAGTCCCTCGACTTAGTAGAGCTAGAGCATCCTAAAGTCCCTTCGCAGTTTGGCGGTCATGCACCCTTCCAAGATAAGAGTCACTGAGCGTAGTTGGTATAACATTTCGAGCTACTTAGTCAAGGTTGTGCAACTTACTTTCTTCTGGTGTGAGGGAATTTTTGTCCTTTGGAAACTTCTCCCCTATGACATCACCTCTGGTTCCTTCAATGCCATATTCGACGCTCTCGATCATGGGCACTATGGGTCCTGTCTCCAAAACTTCTATCATGTTGTCATGGAGCGACGTCAAGTGCGCCTCCATTATAACACCCATAGTTGTCCACCAAGAGCATCAGGACCATCCGTATACCTGACATATCAGATATTGTAGAAATTGAGTATACGATGGTAGAAAGAAATGCAAATGGAATGAAATGCAAATGCTGAAAGCGTTTTTCGGGATCTGTTCGAATAGACCACTGTTTCTAAAACACGGTGATCAGGAGTAAGCTTCTGATCCCGTTTTTCAAGTTACTGAACACTATTCATTGACTGAACTCAGTAGATAAGCGACTCAGTACAAGAAGTTATGTGGAAATGTGTATGCCCGATTTTAATCGTCTCTTTTATAAAACTTTGATAATTAAAAATAGTTTCAGTTTATGCTTGTGCATGTCTTAGATACATTTATAGAAAATACAAAGTTATGATTTTTCAAAGCGGTTTGAATGCAGGATGAACAGTAAGCAATAAAATAGTAAAGTGATGCACATAATTTTAAAGTGGTTCGGATTCGCAAGATCATCGCCCGCTATCCCGTTTCCGGGGAGGTCTTGATTAAATTATGCCGAGCAAGTCTCGGTGCGTCCGTCTTGTTGGACAGATCACTAGTTATAGTCCCAGTGACTTTACAGGGGTTTCAAACACGAGGTTTGAGAAATAATCTATTAATAGTAATTCCCGAGAGGGCCGAATAAATACTGGACATCTATTTGGACCAGACTAGGGATCCAATACAAGAAATAAAGTCGGGCCTCGAATTAATTAATTATCTATGCTCAAGCCAGAGAAAAATTAATTAATTAACACATATTCATTCCACTAGAGAATCCGTCTTTGGTGTAACCCTTTATACCAACTTGAGCATGGACTTGTATTTTGGACTTAATTGGTCTTCATATTTAAGAAACAAATATCTGTTAATTAATTAAGCTCGCTGACAGCTTAAATTAATTAACATCTTATTATATTCCTGAGTAGTACCATTCGACCTTAATAGGACACCTGAACTTAATCAACCGTTCAAATTTAGTGTGCTAATCCTTACGAGTTCCTCAGGGGATATTATCAACCCAATTAATAGGGATACGGATGCAAGATACAAATAACCAGCATGAGCTACAAATAACTACTATCAACCAAGATACAAAGATCCAGTTGCAATGGCATTCACCATAGTAAGTCAAAGTGATAGCTCAGCTGAAATCTTATCGAGCTTAAGGTGAAATTAAGTCACCTAGATCTTTGATTCTCCACCTAGGTCAGCTAGGAGAACACATTTCAATGTGATCCTTCAATACACCATCTTCAGTGTACCAGTATAGACAAGGAGCCAAGACAAGCCGCTTCTTATCTAAGCTGCGGCTTAAGCCCGACAACTTGTCCTTAAGTTGTCTCAGTTGTGATAGTTGTTTATATCTTGTTAGTTCAAGTAATTGTGCAGTCTTCTGTGATCTATAACAAACTACACAATCTAACGGTTGGTCCCGAGATAAACGTTCAGGTGTAGAGGGGGGGGTGAATAAACACGAAAACTTTCTCAACTTAAAACGCGAGCGGTCCTTTTCGGGGAAGGCGTCGTGCTTGAGCAGTTCGGTGAGACCGGATAAGCTATTCGAATCGCGTGGCGAGTGGCGACTTCACGAGGCCCGCTAGGTGACTTAGGTAAGAATTCGGTACCGTTCGGTAGAAGTTCGGTAGTGTGCGGAAATGTGTAGGCCCCGTTCGGTTGAGTTAGAAAACATTTTTAGGAAAAGCTGTTTGAGTATATTAGTACAGTTTATTAAGCTTTCTTTTGAAACACGGTTGAATGATTTGAAAGATATTTTCGGTATGAGCGGGTAATCAAAGCAACGGTAAAACAATAACACACAGAACACAAGCGATTTTTAAAGTGGTTCGAATCCAACAATCCTACGTTCACTGTCCCGAAAAGATCAGGAGGCTATTTTATTATACTGAGTTAGTCTCAGTCGGTTTGAGCACTGGACAAACACTGGTCTTGAGATTTATGCGAGCAAGTCTCGGTTACAAGGTATCAAGCGAAGTGTTTGACAAACTCTCCAACTAGAAGGAGTTCTTTACAATAAAGAACAGTTCAAGAATGAAGTCCTTCGATCTAAGCTATAGATATGGTCTGCTGAGCTTAAGTTAGAGGGAAGGGAACGAGAAAGTGGCTTCTAGAGCGACGAATGGTAAAACACAAACTCTGGGTTTCAGTCACTTGGATACTAGAGGCTTAGAGTCTGATTCAGCTCGGTTCCCTTTGAGCAAGTATGTCGCCTTTCGCTTGGAATAGCTCTTTGAAGATCTTGTGGAAAGCTTTAAGTCGATTCTGAGTTGCTCGTAATTGCTCGTGTGTTCTTGATTTCTAGGTGAGCTTTGATTTGAAATCTTCCCTCTATTTATAGAAGAGAGGCATGGAAAGATCCATTGGAGACGATGATCCATGTGTCTCTCTCTTTTGGGTAGCTAACGGCTCTTTCAAAGTATGGTGGCAGAGTCTTTTCCCTCCATTTCCGGAAAAGTGTTGACTTGCAGCTTTAATCAGAAAGTAGATAGGGTGTTTGCTCGTCGTTGGTCGGGTGAAGAAAGTAGGTGAGATAAACGAGACTTCAAGACGGGTCGAAGGCGACTTCTACGTATCTCGTATGTCTCTGCTGATTTGACTTATAAGATTACTAACGGTCGGGGAGGCTATGCGGGTGTTCTTTGAGTCGATCTATGTTCGGTAGCATACTCCTGCTGAGTCCAGCTCCACTCAAGATCAACTACGAGTTCGGTGAACTACTCTGCTAAGTCCGGTACCGCCGACTCCTTTCGGTATCTTGCTCTGCTTTGAGTCCGGCATTGCGAGTCTTCTTCTCATGGTGCGAGGCTAATAGTCTGCGAAGAATCGGCGGACGGGGAGGCGAGCGCCTGAACCGTGTAGGAACGATGTCTGCGAGTCCGAAACTCTCGGAGAGGCAGCCAAAACAAATACAATCGAATGGTTCATCAATCAAAGTAGGGTTTAGGATCATTCAAATCTATGAGCACAAAGCTACTGAATCATCTCCCAACAATTTTCCCCTATTTGATGATTCCAAAACCTAACACTGCAGACTGTCAGAAACAAACTCCTTATAAATATTATAAGTAGAATCAGTGGAGTTGTTCATCAAGTTCTATAGTATTGAGGGAAGGTACAAGAGAGAAATATCAGAACTTATACAGAATCTTAACAACAATTTCACCCTTTAATAAACCTCATACAATAGGTTCCCTCAAGCTTCTAAAGAAAACATATATATCAGCTAAGCAAAACAGACAAACACAAATATCAACAGTGAGTGTGTTTGTCAGTAATCACTTAGGTGATTCTTAGTGTTAAGCATAAATAAACAAGGCTATGAAGACAATAAGATATTGTCGGGCCGAACACCAATGATGTCTTATAGATAAGAGAATATTCAGTACAATACATCACATGTTATTCTAGAAAACAGAATAAGATATAGAGAAGCTAACTATCTCCTATACAGCTGGATCCGTGCTTTGAAATCTCTTAACTTCTCTTCAGGCAACGACAATCCATACATTCTGAAAGTATCTCTCTTGAGCTTCTGTATCTTCAGCACATCATCAGGATCAGGTTCATCAAGATTCAAGGCTATGACCGCATTGCTGACTTCTCCTTCTATGACTCCAACATGCAGTGATTCATCGAGCTTCTGTGGAGGGGGCAGAGGTCTAGGAACTGGAACTATGACATCAATCTTCTCAGCTAGGGCTTTCTGGACTCTGGTATAGATTTCAGGGTCGCTCACCAGAAGGCATTCAGCAAAGGCTGTAGCTTTGTCCATGTCAGGCCAGTACCTCCAGATGAAGTAGCTCTTGATTAATTCTGCTTTGAGTGTTTCCCACCTCTGAGTCCGCTCCCATGGCATCCACGTGTCAATTCTTGGTCATCTGTGAATCTTGAGATCAGTAGGCGTCTTGGCTCTTCTGTACCTATAGGGAATTTCAGCTTTATCAGGTACCCTCTCTCTTGCCTCTTTTTTCGTCCTGAGTCTTAATGCTTCCAAGTCGGCAAGCTTGAGCCTTTCTACGGCTTGGGCGTTTGTCTAAGTTCGGCACCTGCATGCAGAGCCCTGTCCATCGCATCTCATATCTCTTTTATCTCCTGTAGTTGTGCTTTAGAAGGGACATACAACAAAACATGCTCTTCTTCTGATCTTCTGACTTAGCAGGTGTTTGAGATTTGGACTTGGTTTCACCCTGCTGACCAGTCTCCTGCTGCTGTTTCTTCTCTTTTTCCTTATCGGCCTCATCGCCGATTTTCAGCTTTCTAGGAGGTAGCCTAGATCCTGGCTTCTTTCCTCCTTGGACCTTAGTCTTACCCTTAGCAGGAGCTTTCTTGGGCTTATTGGCAGCCTATGCCTCAGCAATCTCCCGACAAGCTTTTCATACGCTTTGATCCCGAGCTCTCTCGTCGGGGCTTATGAATCTCTTAGCTCCTTTCTTCGGTGGGGTTGGGAGTTTCGGCACTTTCTTCCCCTTACCCGCCGGGAGGAGGCGAAGGAGTTTCCTACTCATCGAGAATCCTCCTCGATAAAGTCAGCAACCTCCTTGATAATTTCATTGGGAGTACGGGTTGCTAAGTCTTTTGGTCCTGAGCCGCTTGGGCCGGTCTCGGCGGGATCTACATCTCCTGGCTGGCGAGAGGCCCCTGGGCCCGACACGTGCCTTGGGGTTCGGTGGGAGCGGGTTTACGTCTAAGTGCTCCCCTTGCCGATCTAGTCCCCCTCGGTGCCATCGGCATCCTTTCCCTTTCGCCCTTTTGGCATCATCAAGGCTGAGCCAAGGGTAGGTACTGGAATCTTCTTGTTCAGACCTTCACAAGCAGTGGCCAGCTGATCCAAAGCTGCCTGCATTTTCTTGAGGCAGAGGTGGATTTCATTCCTTTCTTCAACAAGTTCATCTCCATATTTCTTATGGGAAGAATCCACCACGGTCTGAATTGCTTGCAACTTATTATCCTTCTTCTCTTCTAGAGCCTTCGAATATTACAAGTACGAGTTACGAGGCTTGACTCATTGAAGAGATGGATTCAGCATGGGTTGACTGGGCTGCATTAAAATCTTCAAGAAGTTTCTTCTGGGCCGCTTCCATCAATGCTTGTTGCTTCTTGAACTCTGCTTGTTGAGTGGATAATGCATTTGTGAGGATAGTAGAGAAGTCTGGAGCTGGAGTGTTCTAAATGGAAGTTCTGAGCTCGTTCATCTCCTCACTCTGAGCTAGAGTCGACTGCTTCCACGTCTTGTGGATAGCCTTGGCCAAAAGTCTGTTCTAAGCACCTTGACTTCTCAGGGCCTTGGCCGCGGTCTTGACGTCGGGTTTAGGGGTGGGCGCTACCTCGAATGCGAGACCCAGGCGGAAGGCATCTTGGGTCCGCGGTGCGAGAGGTACCCGGCCGCCGACTTTCTTGGAGGGAGGATGCTAAGTGGAACTTCGGCGGGTTGAGGGTGGGGCACCCTCCTCCAGTTGAGATCCCTCAATAGGCTTCTCAGGGCCTGAATCACTGGGCGGGTCCTGATCATCAGGATCTGACCCATTTGAATGCGCGACTGCTGTAGATAGGACCCTGTCATTCAGCATGGCCAGCATAGCCGCCCTTAAATCCTCTAAGGAGCAGAGGTCCGCTGGCTCAGAGTAGCCTATCTTCTCGTGGATTAGAAGCTCCTCTTCATGAAGCTGTTCGCATGTGTGGTGTTGGATCAGTCTGTTTAGAGTTGAGCACGCCTGGAACCTTATCAGTGTATGAAGCCTGGCTTGCCTGGCTAGAGAAACCAGGTCAGATTGACTTGATATTTCTGGAATGGCCTCTGAGACTTCTCGGGAGGCTCGGTTTGAAGGCTGAGGCCTCCATCCCGGTTGTCTCGGCTCCGAGAGGCGTCTCAGACTCTTTAACCTCTATCGGAGACATCTCTTTCTCGGCGAGATAGGATCTGGTTGAGAGGTGGAATATCCGGCGGGTGCGAGTAGTAGGAGTAGCGAGGCTTAACATCGGACCCCTTGTTCCGCTATCTCTCCTTTGTCGGCTGTCTGAGTCTTCTCTCTTTGAGACAGTTTTCTCAAAAGAGTCTCCCTCATCACGCAGTCTGAATGGAGGGATGACTACTGCCTTAGAGACCGTCTTCTGCTTCTTCAACGGTGTCTTCTAAGCAGTCTTGGGAGGCGACCTCTTCTTGGTCGGAGTAGAAGACTTCTTAGATCCTTTCTTAGGCTTAGTAGGCCCTGCTCCAATTTGCTAAAGGGCTGTTGCCCCTTTTTGTGAAATACGACCTTCTTTGGGTTGAAGTACCCCTTGTATGCATAGGCGTGGTGGTCGGCCCACGAAGTCTTCAATCATCCTTTGTCGGCTTCATCCCGTAAAGAAGCTCCCTTTGGCGTTGAGATTGCACGTAGCTTTATCAAACTTCGCGGCTGAGTCATGAATTCTTTAAGGAAGAATTGTGTCCGGTTGACTGCGCATTTGTCATATATCGCCATCATCATTTGCGGCTTGGGTGCGGATACTTGATCAAATGATCCTGCTTGGCTAGTCAGGATCTTTGTGACTATATACGCTAGCGCCCTATACTGTGGCAGCATCGAGTTCTTTGGAAAGGCAACCCTGAATGACGTGGGCTAGTCGCAGAAGATTTCCATGTACTCGTCCAGCATATCATCTTTGTAGCCTGAGATATTGATGCCGGTGCTAGGCGGTAAAGCTCCTTGAAGAGCTTGTTGGATAGATATCTGTTTGATCACGGAGTCAGCACGGTTGGGGTCTATGACGTGATGGATGATAAATAGTCCCCTAATATCTCCGAGCCATGGATTCGGGGTCGGGTATAATTAGAAACTTGTCTCGGAAGGAAGAAGAAGGTGGCTTCCTAGAGAGAAATCCTTCCATTCCGACGCCCTCGGCGCCTCAAAGATATCCTCCATAAAATCCCGACTCGCGGGGGTCAAATTCCATGATTGGCTCACACCAAACACGGTCCTTCTCTAGGATCTCCACGATGTTGGCCCGGGACGATGGCGTCACGTTCTTTCTTTGCCATGACTATGATACGGAAAATAAGATATAAGTATCCAAAAAAAAAATATTACAACGAAATACATGATCCCGAATATGCATGAAGTTTACCGAAATAATTTACGAGAAGTTTTAAGAGCGGTTTGCAAATAGTAGATGAGTTTCTCGAGAAAATTCTAGGGTTCGAAAGTTGCGGAGCGAAAATGGCGGTTTTTCAATCTCTAAGCGTGTTTTATATGATCAAGAAGATGAGCGGTTTTACATCTACGGTTCGGTTCAAATATGCTTTATGAGATGGGCGGCTAAGATTTAATGTTATAAAATAGGTAATGATCAAAATAGCCGCTCTAAGTCAATTACGAGTTGTATATAGCCAAAGAGGTAACTTGATTAAACATGCGTTTAATGCGCCGCAGAGTTTCAGCATACTTAGCATAGAATGTCGTGTATTCAATGTAAGCCGTTATATTAAATGACATTTTCTAAGGCGTTGAATACGAAGTGAATACGAATCATTAATGCATAAAATATTCTATTGGCTCTTGCGGTAGAGATACGCAAACTTGTCGTTGAAATCGTAGTCGGTGATACCTCGTGTAGATGGTTTACGAATCTCCATGTCTTGAATGAGTTCGATGCGAGAATAAACATTCCCCCTTGCTTTGAATGCTCCTCTCCTAAATCCACTTCTTGATTGGAGTCGGTAGGGTCCGAAGACCTAGCTCTGCTGAAAGTTCTACGAATCTTGCTTCGGCTAGAGGCTTGGTGAGAATATCGGCCCTTTGATGGTCGGTATGGATCTTCTCCATCTGATATCCTTCTTTTTGACTTGATTATGAATAAAGTGGTGCACGATGTCCACGTGCTTGCATCTAGTATGAAGTACGACGTTACGAGTGATTGCAATCGCCTTTGGAGCCATCGCGAAGATCGGTACTTCATTACGAATGACGTCGTAGTCGCGTAAGTGCTTGTCTCGGCGAAAGGATTTGGGTGCGGCAACTTCCGGCAACCATGTATCCGGCTTCGGTAGTCGGCGTCGCTGCGAATGCTTTGTTTATTAGAAAACCATGAGATCGGCTTCTTGTCAAGGAATTGACAAGTTCGGGAAGTTGACTTTCGGTCGATCCTGCATCTGCATATCGGCATCGAGAATAACCCGGTTAGTTCAATATTATCATCCGCTAGATACCATAAACCCGTATCGGGTGTTCCTCACGAGATAGCGGAGAATTTTCTTTCTTTGAGTCCATATGGCTCCGCTTAGGATTCGCCTAAAATCGAGCACAGAGACACCTACGGCATAAGTTATGCCCGGTCGAGTAGCGATCGAGATATAATAATGAACCAATAATAACACGAAATTCGAGTATGGTCTGCGATACTCCCAATTTATCAAGATCAATTTTCATATTCGTGTTCATCGGGATCTTGATTGGTTTTGCCGGATGTCTGGCTGAATTTCTTGATGAGGTCTCGAGTGTATTTGCCTTGATTGATGAATGTTCCCTTCTCGAGATTGTTTGACTTGAAAGCGAGAGGAAATAATTCATCTCTCCCATCATCGACTTCTCGAACTTATCCTTCATCATTTTCTCCAAGCTGTCGACACATTATGACATTCTTTGGGCCTGAATATTATGTCATCTAAGTAGATCAGCACAAGTAATATGTCATCGTCCAGTCGAATGCTGAATAATGTGCGGTCTACTGTGCCCTTTTGAAAACCTTTATGAAGAAGAAACTCAGACAGGGTATCATACCAAGCCCTGGGTGCTTGTTTTAACCCATCAGAGCTTTTATGAGTCTATAAACCTGATGTCCCTGCTGAAAGTCGGGAGGCTGTTCTACATAGACTTCTTCTTTCAGCACGCCGTTCAGGAACACAGACTTCACATTCATCTGATAAACTCAGTAGTATTGATGTGTTGCGTAGGCTAGGAATAGTCTAATTGCCTCCAATCTTGCAATTGGAGCGAATGTTTCACCGAAATCTATCATGTCGGCTGGCGGTAACCTTTTGCCACTAGTCTTTACTTTGTTCCTTACTATGGCGTTGTTTTCATCTCGCTTGTTCTTGAAGACCCGTTTAGTTCCGATCACGTGTTGATGTCGGGAGTGCCGTCAACAAGCTCCCATACTTCGTTTCTCGTGAACCGATTAAGCTCCTCCTACATAGCTATGATCAATCGGCATCCTTATGTGCGTCCTCGAGCCCGACTAAGGTTCTTGAGTAGACAAGAAGCGGGAATATAATGCACTTTCTCCACGGCGAGAATACGGATCTTGTCTTTACACTAGGTTGAAGGGTCTCCAATAATTAAATCGGGAGTGTGAGCGTCCGGCCACGATCGGCGATGTTTTAACTCTTTATACGAAATTTTTCAACACGGATAGTAGGTGAGTTAGGCATTTCGGTTATGCTGTTACGAGATTGAAGTAATTCGATTCACGAGAGTTGGGTCTGCTTGAGTCACCGGGTTCAAGGGCATTCGGCTCGGGAACTTCATTTGTTCCCCCGAATTATTATCCTCAGTGGAGGTCTCAGTTACCACTTGGGTTTCTTCATCGACCTGAGTTACCTGGGATTGACTCTGTTCAGTAGAGTCAATCTGTTCATCTACGTCTGCTGCTGGCTGAGATTCAGTAGCCTTATCTTCAATTTCCTCTTCTGAATCATCATCCCAACATAGCTGGATCTTTTCAACTTTGTCTTTTAAGCTCAAATCCTGTAGCTGCTTACTGATGTCCTCAGATTCTGATTTTGAGCTTCTGCTCTTGTCTTCAGTAGCAAACTCATTAAAAACAACATGAGGGTTTTCCTCCATGCAAAGTTCGGTAGTTTGAAACTACGAAGGTTTCTTTGACCCAAAAGTATCCTAAGAAGACTCCACAGTCGACTTTCTATCAAAAAGTCTTTAACAAGTCTTTCCATTATTGTGGATAAAGCACAAACACCCAAAAATATGGAAATAAAATAAGAAAGGCTTCCTGCCGTTCCATAATTCATATGGTGTCTTCCGATGTTGCTTAGTCGGTAGAGATGCGTTTCCGAGTGTAAAATGCGGTGTCGGTTGCTTACGCGAGAATTTGGATGGGAGTCCTGAGTCTCCGAGCAGGGTTCTTGCTGCTTCTTTGAGTGTTCTGTTATTCCTTTCAGCAACCCTGTTTTGTTGAGGCGTGCGTGCGGAGAGGTCTCATGCTCTATGCCTTCGACTTTGCGAGAACTCTTCCACCATTGAATTCGGGAACTCGGTTCCTGCATGCGAATGTATCTTTATAATTTTGGTGTTCTTCTCGACATCGAGCTTTTTCGAAGCGCGAGCAACTCTGTTTGACGTCGAGACTTGTTGGCGATAAATATGACCCATGTGTAGCGCGAGTAGTCATCAATGACCACTAAAGCATACTTTTTGCCTACGATCATCACGGAGAGAGGCTGGATCGAATAAATCCGTATGTAGAAGGTGAAGGATTCCATCGGTGGAAGGCGATGGAACGGGCGAATTTTGCTTCTTTGTTTGCTTTCCCTTCGGACATGCTTCACCTTTGAGTGTCTTTCTTTGAATACTTCATTTGGCGAGTCCTCTTGCTAGAGCGTTTCTAGCTAGCTTGTTGAGCGTCTTTAAGTTGAGATGGCTCGGTCTTCTATGCGAGCCACCTGTTACATTACCGTTCTTCGCTAGCAAGCAACCTTCGGGTTCATCGAGTTCCGGTCGGCTATATAGATATTCTTTTTGAGCGAACCTGACAACACTGTTTTCCCTGTAGATTAATCAATGGCATCACAGAAACCAGCGTCAAAAATCACTCTATTTGAGTTATCGCAAAATTGAATAACAGAGAGAAGATTATGTTGAAGTCCTTCAACATATGATACTCTTGGGAGGCGTAGCGATTCAATCTTTGAGTGTTCCATAGCCTCTCGTATAATTCTTGGTGGGTTCCTTTGGTATGTCATATGTCTTGAGCCTCCGCTGTCCACATACCAAGGGTCCTTGTGCACCTGCAAAACAAAATTATATTCAGGTACCCTTTATTTTTGATTTTGGGTCCTTAGATGTTAGTTTTGGAAACCCCGAATCTATCTCCACGACCCTTGTGGTCTCGGAGCGGTTTCTTTCCACTCCGGTCAACATACTTGACCCTTTGGACTAGTCGATGCGACTTCGAGGCTTCATTGGTTCGGGAGTCCCTATCTTACGAATTGGTGGGCTAGCGACCTTAGCCTTACGAATGGCTTTCTTCTTTTTCTTATAACTTTTAGGTCCTCTTCGACTATAGGATCATAGTAATATGACCCATGCGAGTTTGGATGTGTCATTGCGGAGATCCATCTTGATCGGCCCGCCCAACTCTGCTTGGTTCCCCCCTTGGCGGGCGGTGTGATTTTGAGCTAATATTCTTGTCGGAATGCTGATAGCTAGGATGAGGTGCCTTCGTCTTTTCTTTGTTCTTTGCTAGGGGATTCGGGATTTCGAGACTTGATAGTCTCCCCCTTGAACAAACCTATCGGCCTAACTTAGGTTCTCACGGCGTACCGGGGTAGATGAGGAGGCTCCATGGCTGAACCCGAGTCCCTCCTTACAGTGCTTAGGCTTGTTGCTGGCTAGCATTGCCTCAAGTTTCTTTTCAGCGCCCATGTACCGCTCTGTCATCATATTCCTCCAGCCATCATCACTCTTCTTAAGCATTTCATGCTCGGTCTGAAGTCCTGACAATTCTTGCTTCAGTAGACTCAGTTAAGTATCATTCTGAGTCAAGTCATTGGTCAGTACAGAGATATGATCTTCTTGATGCTGAGACTTGATCATCAGAGAGTTAATCTCCTCTCTAAGTCTCAACACAAGTCCTTCTGACTCAGTAGCAACCTAACTCTCCTGAGAAAGTCTATAATTTTCCACTTTCAGGGTATCCAACTCCGGAAGAGTGTTACTGAGCTGCAGGCTCATCTGAATCTGCTGGTCTAGTAGTTCTTCATACGCGATTGAGACATCTAGATTCTCATCTACACCTGAAATAGTGTCGTGTGTGCAGTGTGAAGAGGAGTTAAATGGAGCGTGAGAGTTTACCTCATCCTCTTCTCCTACCATAAGACACTTTTCAGCATCTTCTTCAAGCTCTACGACCATGAATGTCACTTCATCGTCTGATGAATCCATGAAAGAGTCGACTTCATCTGAGTCGTCTGAGAGTTCATCGGCAATATATGCTTGATGCTTTTTGATGAACTTCTCCATTCGAGCTTTACGTGTTGCTTTCTCAGCAGTACTAAGCTCAGGACAGTCATATTGTTAGTGTCCTGGCTTTTTGCAGTTTTAGCAGGTGGTGACTCTATCTTCTTTGCTCTCACTGTCTTTCGACTGAGCTGAGTCCTCCTGTTTCCTGCAATCAGAAGTATGTGATTCAAAAGTGCGCTTGAGTGTATATTCTGACTTACCCTTTGAGTCTCTGACGACTCTGGAGAGTTTTCTGCGCCTCTCCTTCTCATTCTGATACTTTACGGCAAGCAGTGCATATTTCTTAGCGAGGTTTCCTTCTCGTAGATCACTGAGTGAAGGTTCTGCCTTGCTAGACGCGGGAGCTCTTTGTGGCGCGATGCTTTGAAAGCATGGTCGATTTGAGTGCCAGCTTCAGCTCGCTGCTTCCTTTAGGGTAGGCCAAACTCGAACTCCTCATCTTTTAATTCTGAAAAGATATGATCAAGAGAAACAATATCAAGGTCAGAATGTCTCAGTAATGTAGCGAATGGAGTCCAATGTCCGTCCGGCAGTCCTCTCAATATTTTGAGATTCATTTCTCGGTTGGAGAAAGTCTTCCCAAGCCCGTTGATAGTGTTCATCAGATACGTAAATCTAACGTTAAGATCTTTAATGGTGTCACCAGGCATGAGAGACAATCTCTCCAGCTTCTGAAGTTCCAGCGCCAGTTTGTTCACCTTGATCTTCTGAGTCCCCCGACTCAGTAGCGCTAGAGCATCCCAGAGTTCCTTCGCGGACTTGCACTCCTGAACTCTTCTGAGATAGGAATCACTCAGGGTGGTCAGTATGGCGTTTCTGGCGACCCGGTCTATGTTGTGAAGCTTATTCTCCTCAGGGGTGAAAAGGCTTCTGTCTTTAGGGATCTTCTTCCCGGTCACCGAGGCCGCCTCCTTGTGTTGGGTCACGGGCTTCGACACCATCAACCATCAGAACGATAGGTCCGTCTTCCGGTGCCTACATAAATGCTTTGTCGTGGAGGGAAGTTAGATGTGCTTCCATTCGACTCGCCGTCCCCGTAGTTCTCTACGAGAACATGGGTACCATCCTAATTCGCGACGTATCGAGACATTGTAAAATGTGATATGAATGAAGAATGATATGCGGTGAAAACATTTTTACGGATCCGTTCAAGTAGACCGGTTTCGAGGAAAAACATGAGTCTTAGAGAACTCTTGCTCTAATACCAATTGTTGGTCCGAGATAAACGTTCGGGTGTAGGGGGAGGGGGGGTGAATACACTGAAAACTTTCTCAACTTAAAATGCGAAGCAGTCCTTTTCGGGGAAGATGTCGTACTAAACGAGGTTCGATGGGCCGGATAAGTTGTTACGAATCACGTGGCGAGTGGCCGACTTCCTGAGGCACGCTGGGCGACTTAGGTCGGAAGTCGGTACCGTTAATAGAAGTTCGGTAGAGTGCGGAAATGTGTAGGCCCGATTCGGTTGAGTTAGAAAACATTTTTAGAAAAACTATTTCAATATATTAGTGCGGCTATTAAGCTTTCTTTGAAACACGATTGAATGATTTGAAATATATTTTCGGTATGAACGATAATCAATGCGATAGTAAAACAATAACACGCGAGAACACAAGCAATTTTTACGGTGGTTCGGATCCAGCAATCCCTACGTCCCTTTGTCCCGAAAAGATCGGGAGACTATTTTATTATCTTGAGTTAGTCTCGGTCGGTTTGTGAAGCTTGGACAAACACTTGGTCTTGAGATTTATGCGAGCAAGTCTCGGTTACAAGGTATCAAGCGAAGTGTTTGACAAACTCTCCAACTAGAAGGAGTTCTTTACAATAAAGAACAGTTCAAGAATGAACTCCTTCGATCTAAGCTATAGATATGGTCTGCTGAGCTTAGGTTAGAGGGAAGGGAACGTGAAAGTGGTTTCTAGAGCGACGAACGGTAAAGTATAAACTCTGGGTTCGTATTCAGTCGCTTGGATACTAGAGGCTTAGAGTATGATTCAGCTCGGTTCCCTTTGAGCAAGTATGTTGCATTTCTCTTGGAATAGCTCTTTGAAGATCTTGTGGAAAGCTTTAAGTCGATTCTGAGTTGCTCGTAATTGCTCGTGTGTTCTTGATTTCTAGGTGAGCTTTGATTTGAAATCTTCCCTCTATTTATAGAAGAGAGACAAGGAAAGATCCGTTGGAGACGATGATCCATGTGTCTCTCTCTTTTGGGTAGCTAACGACTCTTTCAAAGTATGGTGGCAGAGTCTTTTCCCTCCATTTCCGGAAAAGTGTTGACTTGCAGCTTTAATCAGAATGTAGACAACTGGCTACTCGTCATTGGTTGAGGCTGAAGAAAGTAGGTGAGATAAACAGACTTCAAGACGGGTCCGAAGGCGACTTCTGCGTACCTCGTATGTCTCTGCTGATTTGACTTATAAGATTACTAACGGTCGGGGAAGCGTCGGCCGTTCTTGAGTCGATCTATGTTTAGTAGCATACTCCTGCTTGAGTCCCAGCTCCACTAAAGATCAACTACGAGTTCGGCGAACTACTCTGGCTTGAGTCCGGTTCCGGCGACTCCTTTCGGTATGTTGCTCTGCTTGAGTCCGGCCTGCTTGAGTCTCCTCCTCATGGGGCCCGAGGCTAATAATCTGCGAAGAATCGGCGGAGACGGAACTAGGCCTTTGAACCGTGTAGGAAGGATGTCCATTGAGTGCGAAACTTTAAGAGGCAGAGGCAAAACAAATACAACCGAATGGTTCATCATTCAAAGTAGGATTTTGAGATCATTCAAATCTATGAACACGGAGCTCTTGAATCATCTCCCAACACTAACTCTTATACGAGATAATGGACCAACATGCGCGAATATAACTAATCAGACTAGAGAATAAAAACAGCGAAAAGGAAAACACATTATATCCGACCAAAAATGTTGCTTCTAGTATACAAAATTCCAACAAATTGATCTCCGTATTTAAGAAACAAATATCCATTAATTAAAATCTTATGTTGGGGGTGTTTGAAACAGCTTTCAGCTGCAACTTGAGAGTTTGGAAGATCCAGTTTTCAGTAGAAATTTTCTACCAAATATAGTCAAGACAAAGAAGCTGCTTAAGCTACTATGACCCAGCTTTCAGCTGAAGCTTACAACTTATATAATTTATTGAACTATTTCATCCTCTAAATATTTCTATAATTCCCAAAAAATTATTAGCAAATTAATATTTTTGATTAGATACAAATTTAATTATAATTATACTTTTAATATATTAGTTAATAATATAATAATAATTATTTCTTATTGATTATTTATAAATTTTTTGAGTTTAATGAAATAATCTTTATTATAATTAATATGAATTAATTGAAATGGTAGGTTTCGAAAATCTCGGCTTTTAAATTAATATTTTTCCATTTTCATTTAATAGTAATTATTTTTTTAGCTACGTAATCAATAAGATTATATAAAAATATTACTACTTTGAATTTATACAAATACGTAATAATTACAATATAAGAGTATGACATGTTTATGCTAATATGATATAATATAAATTTATGTAAAATATAAATTAATTTAATTTATTATTTTGTAATACTAAAATCGAGATTATAATGAAAAGATTTTCTCAATTTTATTTATTTGTTATTAATTATAAATAAACTATCTTACTCATCCCTTGACTCTTATACCACTACAGACATGACCGGTGCATGATAACATTTTAGGTAAGATAGATATTTTATTTAGAAAATTAAAATAAGCTACTCTTATTAGCCGTATTTCCAAATACTCTTTTTCCCACTGTTATCAGTTTTCAGCGCTTTGTTTCAAGCACCTATAAGTTCTCAAATCACCAGCTTTCAACACTTATCAATAAGTTTCAGGTACTCCAAACATCCACTATATCGTGAGTAGTACCACACTAGAACGTATTAACACACATGAACTTAATCAATCGGTCGGGTTTAGTGTGCTAATACTTACGAGTTCCTCGGGATATATCATCAACCGAATTAACACAGATACAGATAACTAACCTGAGCTACAAATAACTACTATCACGCAAGATACGTAGATCCAGGTGCGATGATATACACCATAGTAGGTTAAAGTGATAGATAATAAAAACACTCAGTTGAAATCTTATCAAGATTCCAAATTAAGTCACCGAGATCTTTGATTCTCCACTATGGTCAGCTTGAAGAACACATCTCATTGTGATCCATCAATACACCACCTTCAATGTACCAGTATAGGCAAGCAACCAAGAAAAGACAAATTATCCTTAAGTTGTCTCTGTTGTGATAATTGTTTATATCTTGTTAGATCAACTAATTGCGCAGTCTTTTATGATCTACGACACACTACACAATCTTACTCTTATACAAGATGCAAGACCAACATATGCGAATATAATTAATTAGATAGGAGAATAAAGCACTGGAAAGGAAAACACATTGTATAAAATTTAAAAAGTTGCCTCTAGTAAACAAAATTCCAACAATTCTCCCACTTATACTAAAGTAAACTTTTAGTATATAATATGTCAGTTCTAAAATACTAACAGAGCTATCTATCACTACTTCTCCCACTTATACAAAAGTTTATGGAATCCTGAGTGGGGGGCATCTCACACACTCTTAAGCCACGAACATGCTTTGCGAAAGCTTGGATGGGCAAGCTCCGATCTTCTCTACCAAAACATTACCCCGGTTTACGAAATCTCCTATTATATGGTACTTCATGTGTATGTGTTTAGACGCCTTGTGTAATTTGGGTTCCATTGGTTTGCCACAACACCCAAATTATCACAATAAATTGTTAAAGTCTTAGGTAAATTAGAAATAATATTAAGATCAAGCAGAAAATTCTTAAGCCAAACTGCCTCTTTTGAGGATTTTGAACAGGCACATACTCTACTTCCATCGTTGAGTACGCAATGCATTTTTGCTTTGCACTCCTCCATGAGATGGCCCCACCTCCCAAGGTAAACACATAACCTGACGTAGACTTCTTCTCATCTCTGTCAACCTTGAAATTAGAGTTAGTATAACCCGAAGATACTAGACTATTTGATTGGTAAACAAGCCTATAATCTCTAGTCCTTTTAAGGTACTTGAGAATATGCTTGACCGCAGTCCAATACTCTTTTCGAGGGTTAGACTGATATCTTGAGACCATGCTTACAATATATGAGATATCGGGACTCGTGCAAATCATCGCATACATGAGGCTACCAACACCGAAAGCATATGGAGCAAGACTCATGCTTTCTATCTCTTTAGACATTTTAGGGCACTGATTCTTGGATAGAAAAATACAACGTATGAAACGTACTAAACCTTTCTCGGCATCTTGCGTACTAAAATGAGTAATGACAGTATCAATGTAGGATGCTTGTGACAAGCTTAACATCCTTTTCTGGCAATCTTAGATAACCTTGATCCCAAGGATGTAAGCAACTTCACCTAAGTCCTTCATTTAAAACCTGCTCGGATAACCATTTCTTTACGTCTGATAACACTTCAACATTGTTCCCAATGAGAAGGATGTCATATACGTAAAGTGTAAGAAGCACCACTGATCCGTCAACACAGACACTGTATACACACAAACTCATTAGGACAAGAGAAAACATATGATTTGACTACCTCGTCGACTTATTTGGTGCCATTACGAGGGAAGCTTGCTTAAGTCCATAAATACAATTCTTAAGCTTCCAAACTAGATGCTCTTCGCTCTCTTTAACATAACCTTACGGTTGTTTCATGTAGATGTCTCTACCTTCTTCATGGTTACCAGCTTAAAAATGCGGTCTTGACATTCATAGGTTCATGTGGTTTGTTATGGCAAGGATAATCCGAATGGGCTTGATCATTGCTACAAGCGAGAAGGTTTCCTCATAATCGATACCCTCTTTCTGAGTAAGACCTTTCACTCTCGCCTAGCCTTAAATGTCATGACCTCTCCATTCAGACCTTTCTTTCTCTTGTGTACCCACTTACTACCAATACCCTTACAACCCTCTAGTAATTATATAACATCGTATACATCCATATCAGTTATGGACTCGTATTACGAGTCCATAGAGATTACATCGTGAATGCGCATCTATATCTCCCGCTACTTTTGTGTAGGTACAAGGATCTACGTTATCTAGTTCATCAAATGTGAGATGATCAGACGTCTCCCCAGTGAAGATAAACCGTTCAGGTGTAAATATCACCCTTCCACTACGTCGAAAAGAGTTAGGCGTTGTGTCGACAGATTATGCAGTTGCTTGTGGAGTACTATATTTCCTAAATAATGATGTCGACATGAGACTTGTGATTACTAATATAGTCCTCCTCTAAGAATCGAGTGTTGGTGTTAACAACGATCTTCTGTTCTTTAGGATCATAAAAGTATCCACCCTTCATTTCCTTCAGATGCCCTATGAACAATTTCAGTTCTGAACGTGATTCCAAATAGTCAGTTTGTTTATTTAGCACATACGCAGGAAAACCCCAAATCCTTAAGTGGTCTAAATTGGGCTTATGTCCGTTCCACAACTCGAAAGGGATCTTTTGTGACAACTTGGAAGGCACACGGTTCAGCAAGTATGCTGCAGTCTCTTGGGCGTATCCACTAAAGGGAAGCTGGAAACGTTTCATAGCTCATCATCAATCGAGCCGTCTCTAAGAGAGTTTGATTCATTCTTTGACACACCATTCACGCTGAGGCGTGCCGAGTCTTTGTTGGCGGGATGCGATCCCATATTCTATTGAGTAATCATTGAACTCGTTCGAGAGGTATTCACCACCACGATCATATCGTAGTATTTTGATTTCTTTACCTAGCTTCTTCTCAACTTCTACCTTGAATTCCTTAAAGGTTTCAAAGCAATTTGACTTATGGCGAAGAAGGTAAATATATCCATTCCTTGAGTAATCTTCAGTAAATGTAACAAAATACTCATACCCTCCATGAGCTTGTGTAGACAAGGGCCCACACAAGTCAAATTGTATCAAACTTAGTTGTTTTGTGGCTCTATAATCCTTTACCTAGAAAGGTCTATCCACTATCTTTCCTTCTAAGTAGGATTCACAAGTTAGAAATGATTTAACTTGGTGAGACTTTAATGATCTATATTCTACCAACCTTTGAATCCTATTTAGATTGATGTGACCTATAAGTGCCACAGATAAGTTTGGTTTTCCTCAGAAAATTATTTTCTCTTCCTTGAATTTGATGATGAAGCAACAACAATAGAATTATTTGGATTAGGCATAATAGTATAAAGAAAACCATTTAAAAGCTATTGCAGATAAGATATTTTACTTTTGAAATAAAAACACTATCTTCAAAATGTTGGGATTTTTTATACGGGAAGCAAATTTTATGCTTGTATACAATGTGTTTTGTCCCTACCACTATTTTATTCTCCTATCTGATAAATAGATATATTTGCACATGTTATCCATTATCTTGTATAAAAGTTAGATTTGTGTGGTGTGTCGGGTATCACAGAAGACAACACAAATTGGTTGAACTGACAAGATATAAACAGTTATCACAGCTGAGACAACTTCAGGATAAGTTGTCGGTTTAAGCTGCCGTTTAGATAAGAAGTGGCTTGTCTTAGTTTGCTTGTCTTTCTTTGGTACAACTGAAGGTGGTGTATTGATGGATCACGGTGAGATGTGCTCTCCTAAGCGACCTTAGAGGAGAACCAAGATATCGGTGACTTAGGCTGGTCTTAAGCTTGGTAAGACTTCGGTGAGTGCATTTGGCTATCTATCACTTTGACCTACTATGGTGAACGTCATCGCGATCGGATCTACGTATCTTGGGTGTTAGTAGTTATTTGTGGCTCAGGCTGGTTGTTTGTATCTTGCAACCGTATCCTAGTAAAATGGGTTGATAATATCCCCTAAGGAACTCGAAAGGAGTAGCACACTAAACCCGACCGGTTGATTAAGTTCATGTGTGTTAATAAGGTCGAGTGGTACTACTCAGGAATATAAGATGTTAATTAATTTAAGGGTATCGGTGAGCTTAATTAATTAACGGATATTTCTATCTTAAATACGGAGATCGATTAAGTGTAAAATACAAGCCCTTGCTCAATTTGGGATAAAGGGGTAAGTTTGCACGGATTCTCCAGTGGAATGAATCTGTGTTTATTAATTAATTTTGCTCTGGGCTGAGCATGGATAATTAATTAATTTGAGGCCCAGCTTTATTTCTTGTATTGGATCCATGATCTGGCCCAATTAGTTGCCTAGTTATTTATTGTCTCTCAGAAATCATTATTAATGGATTAATATATTTTTACATTATTTAATAATGTTATTTATCTGGAATTAATTAGCTGGGCCAATTAATAGATAAATATTAGTGTTGGGTGATGATTCTATCCTCAGTAGTATTAGATGTAGTGGGAAATGATTCTATCTTACATGCTTGGCCGACCGATACTCGGTAGCCTTGTGCTACGAATTGAGTACGAAGATTTGAAGATCCCAAAACCCTATCTTGATCGGTGAACCTTTAAGTTGTAACCTATTTTTGTCTCTGAGGTTTCAGACTCAGTAGACCCTCTGCTCTGGTTCACGCATTCAGTTGCTTATCCGCCTCAGCACCAGAAGTAGAAGACTAAGTAAATGCTTTTGGACTCGGCGGGAGCGGTATGCGAAAGGAGTCGGTGGGCCCGAACTCAATAGGAGTAGTTCATTGTACTCAGAGTTGATCTTCAGTAAAGTAGACTCAGCAGGAGTTCACTACTGAATCAAATATCAGACTTAGCAACGGCCAAACAGTCGTCTGAACTGTCAGATCTTTCAAAGACAATCGGCATAGTAAAGTACGAGGAAGAGAGAAGTCGGCTTCAAATCTCCTTGAAGTACGTTATGTCTCAACCACTTTACGAACCTCGACCCAATGACAAGCGAGACACTGTCCTACACCTACTAAAGGCTGCAAGTCGACAACTTTCAGAAAAAGAGGGAAAAGACTACGCAAATGCTACAAAAGAGCCGTTAGCTACCCAAAAGAGAGAGACAAAGGATCATCGTCTCCAACGGATCTTTACTAGTCTCTTCTCTATAAATAGTGGGTTAAATCAGAATTTGAAGCTCACGAATACGAAGAAAAGAGTGCGAACATGCGAGAAACGAAAGAAAAAGAAAAACCGCATACACGAGCATTCAAGCGAGCAAACTCGAAAAGCATAAGTTCTCACTAAGAAGTTCGAAGAATTCATCTCCGGCGAAGAACTATATTCTAGCTCTTAGGGAACCAAGTGAGCCGTTAAATACAACCTCCAGTATCCAAGCGACGATACACGAACCCAAAGTCATACTCAGTGTTCGTCGTTCTAGAAGCCACTTCATTGTTCCTTATCCCTCTAACCTAAGCTCGATAGAATATATCCATAGCTTAGGCGAAGGAATTCTTCTTTGAAGCTGTTCTTTATTGTAAAGAACTCCTTTATAATTGGAGAGTTTTTCAAACACTCGGTTTGATAACCTTGTAAGCGAGACTTGCTCGGTATAAATCTCAAGACCGAGTTTGTCCACCGTACAAACCAGGCGAGACTACCTCGGTATAATAAATAGCTTCACGATCATTCGTGACGGTGGACGTAGGATTTTTGTGTACGAACCACTTTAAAAATCTACGTGTCTTGTGTCTCGTATTCTTTTCACTATTGCATTGATTTAGCTTGTTCATGCGAAAATCCTTCTTAAATCATTCAGCGAGTTTCGGCGAACTTAGCTGATTCCACTAATCTACTGAAATTGTTTTATTAAAAACGTTTTCCAACTCAACTGAATTGGGCCTACACTAGTCCGCACCACTGAACTCTATGTGCAAAATACTGAATTGTGACTCTCAGTCAGCTAGCAGATCTCAGTAGAGTCGGTCACTCTGCCGACACGATTCGGAACGGCTTATGCAGTGCCTGCTTGAACTGTTCGGCAAGGCACTATCACGAAAAGGTTGTTCGTGTTTAAGTTGAGAAATCGGTTTTCGAGGTGTATTCACCCCCCCTCTACACACGAACGTGCTCTCGGGACCAACAATTGGTATCGGAAGCGGGGAGTTCTCTAAGACTTTTGTTATTACGGCGGGTCTACTTGAACGGATCCGGAAAACGTTTTCACTGCATATCATTCTTCATTCATATCATTATCAAATATGTCTGATATGTCAGGTATAAGGATGGTACCCATGTTCTCAGTAGAGAACTACTGCTTATGGCGCGTCAGAATGGAAGCTCATCTGACCTCTCTCCATGACAGCATGACAGAAGTTCTTGAGGATGGATCTGTCGTCCCCATGATAGATAGTGTCGTAACCCAGGATCCAGCAGATGGAGGTAGAATGGTGACCGGGAAGAAGATTCCCAAGGATAGAAGTCTCTTCACCTCAGAGGAGAAGAAGGTTCACAACTTAGACCGTGTCGCCAGAAACGCCATATTAACCACCCTAAATGATTCCTATCTCGGGAGAGTTCAAGACTACAAGTCCGCTAAGGAACTCTGGGATGCTCTAGTGCTACTGAGTCGGGGGACTCAGAAGATCAAAGCAAATAAACTTACGCTGGAACTCCAAAAGCTGGAAAGATTGTCGCTCATGTCTGATGACACCATTGAAGATCTCAACGTCAGATTCACGAATCGATGAACTCCATCAACGGGTTTGGGAAAGAGCATTCTCCAGCCGAGAAATGAATCTCAAGATTTTGAGGGCACTTTGCCGGATGGTCCTTTGGACTCCTTTCGCTACATTACTACGTCATTCGATTTAGATATTGTTACTCCCGACCATATCTTTTCGAGAACTCAAAGCGAAGGATTCGAGTTTAACTTACCTCAAAGGAAGCGGCGGTGAAGGCGACACCAAAATCGACCATGCATTCAAAGCGTCAATCACCTCGGCGGCTCCGGCATCTAGCAAGGTGAACCTTCACTTCCCGACATACAAAAAAGCAATCTAGCCAAGAAATACGCACTTGCTTGCCAAAAAATACCGGAAAAGGAGAAAGAGAGGCGCAGAAATCTCTCGAGAGTTGTCGGGAGACTCCAAGGGTAGAGAACGAATATACACCCAGCGCACTCTGACTCACATACTCGAATGTAGGAAACGGGATGACTCGGCACGGTCGAAAGACGGTGAAAGTAAGGAAGAAAGAGTCACCCCTGCTACAAGCGCAAAAAGCCGAGGACATTCTCGGTATGATTGTCACGAGCTCGGCTTCTTGGCGAACGAGCGGCACGCAAAGCTCGAAGGGAGAAGTTCATCAAGAAGAGACAAGCGTACATTGCTGGTGAACTCTCAGACGACTCAAATGAAGTCGACTCCTTCATGGATTCATCGGATGATGAAGCAGCCTTCATGGCCTTAGAGCTTGAAAATGAAGAAGATACTGAAAAGTGTCTCATGGCGGGAGAATAGGATGAGGTAAACTCTCATGAACCATTTAATTCCTCTTCACATTGCACACACGACACTCTTTTAGGTACAGATGAGAATTTGGACGTCACGATCGCATATGATGAACTACTCGACGAACAAATTCAGATGAGTGCACGGCTCGGTAAGACTCTTCGGGGGTGGATACCACGAAAGTGGAGAATCGGAGACTTTCTCGGAAGGGTCGGGTTGCTGCGAGTCGAAGGACTTATGTTGAGACTCGGGGAGGAGATAAACTCTCACGATGGCCAAGTCTCGGCATCAAGAAGATCGGATCTCGGTTCGACCAACAACTTAACTCAGAAAGATGCTTGGGCGAGTCTCTGAAGCAAGAAGCTGTTGGGACTTCGAGGCCCGAGGCATGGAACGCTAAAGAAAAGTGATGATGTGCGGAGAAACCTGATGGCGAGCGTTACATGGGCGGCGAAAAGAAGCTAGAGGCTATGCTAGCAAGCAACAAGCCCGAGCTTTGTAAGGAAGGACTTGGATTCGGCCGGGGGAACTTCCTCATCTGCCCCGTACACTTAGAAGTGCGACTTGCGATAGGTTTGTTCAAGGGGAGACCATCAATGCGGGACATACTAAATCCCCTAGCCAAGAACAAACGAGAAGATGAAGGCACCTCATCCTACACATCGGCACTCGCAAGAAGATCAGCACCAAAACACCCCGGTTCAGTCAAGGGGGAACCAGCAAATCAAAATGGGCTGATCAGTATGGACCTCCTCAGTTGACACATCCAGCTCAGTATGGGTCATATTATTATGATCCTATAGTCAGGAGAGGATCCAAAAGTCAGAAGAAGGAGAAGAAAGCCGCACAAAAGGCAAAGGTCGGCAGTCCGGCCCGCTCGGAAGATCGGGACTCCCCGAACTTGAAAAGCTTAAAAAGTCGGCATCGACCAGTCCGGTGGTCGGATACGTTGGACGCAAGTGGAAAGAAGTTATGCGAGACCACCGGGGTCGTAAGGCAAATATAGTTACCAAAACTAATATCTAAGGACCCAAAATCAAAAATAAAGGGTACCTAAATGTAATTTTGTTTTGCAGGGGCACAAAGATCCTTGGTATGTGGACAACGGATGCTCAAGACACATGACTTACCAAAAGGACTTCTGTGAAGAATTATACAACTGAAGAAGGACCCCGAATCGAGTTTGGAGACAATGTCAAAGGCTATACCGAGAGGTTATGGAACACTCGGCATTGGAGCGCCCAAAGTTCCAAGAGTATCATATGTTGAAGGACTTGAGCATAACCTTCTCTCCGTTAGTCGGTTTTGTGATAACTCGAATAGAGTGATATTTGGCATTGGTTTCTATGATGTTATTGATAAATCTACGGGGGAAAACGGTGTTATCGGGTTCGCGCAAGAAGAATATTTATGTAGGCGGCGGAACTCGTTGAACACGAAGCTTGTGCGTTGGCGAAGAATGATAGCGGAACGGGTTGGCTTTGGCACATGAGACTCGGCCGTCTCAACTTCAAGACGCTCGACAAATTAGCAAGAAACACTCTAGCAAGGGGTTGCCGAATGAAGTATTCGGCAAAAGACACTCGGTGTGAAGCATGTACGAAGGGAAAGCAAACAAAGAAACAAAATCCACTGTTCCATCTCCTTCCACCGATGGAATCCTTGGTACTTGCATATGGATTTGTTCGGTCCGGTCTCTCCGGTGACGATCGGAGGCGACAAGTATGCATTAGTGGTCATTGATGACTACTCGCGCTACACATGGGTCATATTTATTGCCAACAAGTCTGACGTCAATACATAGTTACCAACGCTTCTGAAAAAGCTCAGTGACTAGAAGAACACCAAAATTGTCAAAATACGTTCAGACAGAGGAACTGAGTTCCTTAATTTCATGGTAGAGGAGTTTTGCAAAGCAGAAGGAATAGAGCATGAGACAGACATCTACTGCGCGCACCCCTCAGCAGAATGGGGTTGCTGAATGAAAGAATCGAACACTCAAAGAAGCGGCAAGAGCACTGCTCGCGGACTCGGGACTCCCGTCAAGTGCAGGCGGAAGCTACCGACGCTTTGCATGTTACACTCAGAGCCGATCTCTGCGACAAAGCGGCATAAGAGGACACCATATGAACTATGGAATGGCGGGAAGCCTTCTCTATCTTATTTCCATATTTTTGGGTGTTGGTGCTTTATCCATGATAATGGGAAAGATCGGTGAAAACTTTTGATAGCAAGTCGGATCGGGGAGTGTTCTTAGGATACTCCCGGGTCGGCAAAGCTTTCGGGGGTATTCAACTATCGGACCCTTTGCGTGGAAGAAAGCCCTCATGTTGTTTTTAATGAGTTTGCTGCGAAGACGGGGAGCGATAACTCTAAATACTGAATACGAGGACATCGGTGGCGGCTACGGGATCGAGCTTAAAAGACAAAGTCGAAAAGATCCGGTTATGTTGGGATGATGATTCGGATGAGGAGCGAAGACAAGTCTGCTGAATCTCAACCTACGGTAGAGGTAGGCGAGCGGATTGAGTCTCACGAGCGAGTCGATCCCCGGGTAACTCGGGTCGATGAAGAAACCCGTAGAGGTAGCGAGACCGCTACGAGAATAACAACTCGGGGGGGAACAACTAAAATTCAGAGCTAAATGCCCCCGAACACGGTGACTCGGTAGATCACACTCTCATAACTAAAGCGCTTCAATCTCGAGAATAGTACAACTCGAAATGCCTAACTCACCTACTATACGTGTTGAACAAATTTCGGATGAAGAGGCTGAAGCATCGTAGATCGTGGCTAGATGCTCATATTTACGATTTAATCATTGGAGATCCTTCGGCAAGCGTAAAGACGGGATCCAGTTACATCGGGGAGAAAGCGCCTTATACTCACCGCTTCTTGACTATTGAAGAACCTCGGACAATCGAGGGCGCTTGGCGAGCGATCTTGGCTTGGATCATAGCCGTGCGGGAGGAGGCTGAATCGGTTCACGAAAGCGAAGTTTGGGAGCTTGTTGACGAGACCCGGCATCAACATGTGATTGGAACAAAATGGGTCTTCAAGAACAAGCGGGATGAAAACAACGTCATAGTAAGGAATAAAGCAAGGCTCGTGGCGAAAGGCTCTTGTCAGTGAAGGGATAGATTTCGACGAGACTTTCGCTCCGGTTGCAAGGTTGGAGGCAATCGAGACTATTCCTAGCCTACGCAACACATCAAAGATTCGAGTCCATCAAATGGATGTGAAGTACGCTTTTACAGAACGGCGTCTTTGAAAGAAGAAATCTATGTGGAACAACCGACCGACTTTCAGCAGGGACATCAAGTTTATAGACTCAGAAAGGCTCTATATGGGTTAAAACAAGCACCTAGGGCTTGGTACGATACCCTATCTGAGTTTCTTCTTCGGAAAGGTTTTCAGAAAGGCACAGTAGATCGCACATTATTCAGCATTCGACTGGAAGACGACCTATTACTCGTGCCGATCTACATAGATGACATCATCTTCGGCTCGAAGAACGTCATCATGTGTCAGCAGTTTGAGAAAATGATGAAGGATAAGTTCGAGATGTCAATGATGGGAGAAATGAACTATTTCCTCGGCTTTCAAGTCAAATAATCTGAGAAAGGAACGTTTATTAATCAAGGCAAATACACTCGAGACCTCATCAAAAGATTCAGTTGCACATCCGGCAAACCTATATCAAGATCCCGATGAACACGAATATGAAGATTGATCTTGATAAAGAGGGAGTATCAGTAGACCAAACTGAATTTCGTGGTATAATTGGTTCTTTATTATACTTAACAGCTACTCGTCGACATAACTTATCTTTGTAGGTGTGCATTGCTCGATTTCGGGGCGAATCGAAGCGAGTCACATGGACTCGGCAAAGAAGATTCTCAGCTATCTCGGAGGTACACCTGACACGGGTTTATGGTATCCGGTGATGATAATATAGAACTAGCTGGTTATTACGATGCGACTATGCGGGGTGTAGAATTGGCCGAAAATCAACTTCGGGGAACTGTCGGTTCCTTGGCGGTAAGGCTGATCTCATGGTTTTCAAAGAAACGACACTCGGTAGCCACGTCGACTACGGGGGCGAATACATAGGCTGCCGGACGTTCTTTGCGCCCAAATCCTTTGGGCGAGGCGGCGGCTACGCGACTATGGCGTCATTCGAGAATGAAGTGCCGATCTTACTGCGGACGTACCGGTGCCATTGCAATCACTCGAGAATCTTGTACTTCATACAAGATGCAAGCGCGTGGACATCGAGACATCACTTCATTCGTGACCATGTCGAGAAAAAGGATATCGAGGATGGAAAAGATCCGTACTAGCACCGACAAAGGGCCGATATCTTGACCAAGCCTCTAGGCGAAGCTAGGTTCGAGAGAACTTTCGGTAGAGCTAGGTCTGCTTTGGACTCTCTCGACTCCGCTCGGTAAGAGGATTCGGGAGAGGAGCATTCGGTAAGGGGGAATGTTCACTCTCGGTGCTGAGTAAAATCGGTGCATAGAGACTCGGCAACCATCTACACGAGGTATCGGTGACTACGATGTTCGGGTGACGGGTTTGCGTATCTCTACTCGGTAGTAGCCCGATAGAAACAGTTCTATGCATTTATGATTCAGATTCGGCACCGTATTCAATGCCTTAAATTGTCATTTAATATTAACGGTTTACATTTAATGCGCGACATTCCATGCGTAAGCTTCTTTGAACTACGCCACGCATTTAATGCATGTCGTATCATAGTTACTTCTTAGGCTATATCTAGCTGTCTTTGAATTAGGCGGCTAATTTGATCATTTCCTATTTTATAATACTTAATCTTAGCCGTCCATCTCAAAAGCGGGTTTTAAAGCTGAACCGTTGATCATTAACTTTTCACCTTCTCTTAGATATATGTTTACGATCATATCTTTGAAACCGCCGTTTGCGAACTATCAAATCTTTAACTCGAAATTTACGAGATCTCATTACTTGCAAACCTTACTTGCAATCTCTTTCAAATCTTAAAAATTTCTCTAAAATTTCGGTGGTATGATATCAAATCTTTCGACAACTTATATGATTACTCGGCATCGCTATATTTTATATATATATCCGTTCGATGCGATAATCTTGTTTGTTCTGAATAAAATATCGAGGAAATGTTGTTTATGCTCCAAAGAATATGCAAGAAATCCTAGAGAAAGGCACCGTGTCAGTGCGAGCCGGTCATGGAGTTTGGCGCTGCGATCCCGAACTACATGGAGGAGATTTTCTCGGCTCTCGGGAGAAACCGGTCCAGAAGGCTTTCGACAAAGAAGCCCGCATTTTTCCTTCTCGACGGGTTGCGAGAGATCTACTTGAATTCCGATTCGGTAGACGGAGATATCAGGGAAATTCGTCGTCCACACGGTTGGCGATCCCTCGAGGACGGATATAGAGGTGAAGCGAGATGTCAATCGAGAGAGGCTCTTCGGAGAAGCTTCAATCTACCAGCGAAGGCGTCGAGCACCGTGGGATACATGATGATCAAATGGATGACTACTTATCCGTTTTTACGGGAAGCCTACGGTCTTGAGCCGCATTTCCCAAGAATACTATGCTACCTCGGTATAGAGCTCTCGCATACATAGTGACTCGGCCTGCGACGAGTCAAGCGGGATCATTCGATCGGGTATCCGGACAAAGCTACAGCGATGATGGCCGTCTATGACGGGGCCAAGATCAGCGGACGAGGGTTCTTCCTACGGGAATTTATGGTGCGGTCCGCAAAATTTGACAAAGCGTCCAATAGTGGCGCCAAGCGAAGCTACTTTATGGGCCTGAAGATCTCGGTGATGATCGAAGACTACTGCACCCGACCGAGATCACATTTCTTCGACAAGCGGTACTTCAACGTCAAAAAGGTCGGGTTTCAAAAGCGGGCGGCGGCCCTTGGCAGGTGGCTCGGGCCTACAACTCCGCAAACAACGCCTCGAGAAGACCGCCCCTACAAAGAAAAGGTCTCCTCGAGTTAAAATGCCTAAGGCGCGGCGAAAAAAGGTTGAAGAAGGTCGGCACGGCGTTGCCCTGCGAGGCCGAGAGCGAGCCGGAGCGTGGCTGCGAGCCGCCTCCGCGGCTCGAGAGATGAATCCGAGTCTTACGAGAAGACTCCGTCGGTGGAAAGCCGTCTCCGCCGAACATGAAGAAACGATGGACCAAGGGGTCCTAGGCTGAAGAAGTCCCGGGTCGAAGATGTTCAAGCCACTGGAGAGCCCCTCGGATATCCCTCCTCTCGGCCAATCACCCCTCTTGAGAAACATGCGTCTCCTATAGAGATAGAGGGAATCAGAGACGGCCTCGGGAAGAAGAGTCCATCGGGATGGAAGCTTCGGCTCTTCAATCGAGCATCCCGAGAGATCCACGAGCACATCACAGGAGATCTCATGCCGCGAGAGATCTAGTTCTCATTGCGAGACGGGCGAGATTCCCACAGTGCTCGGGTTCCGGGAGTGGCGCAGTTTGCAGCGTCTCATCACACATCACTCCTGCCGAACAACTCCATGAGGAGGGGCGAGGATCGGAGTGCGGATCGGATACTCACGAGCCGGTGACCTCGGAACCTTGGAGGATTTGAGGGCTGCCGTGCGCAATCTTGAATGACCGTCGGCCGGCATCGGCCTCGGCACCGCTTTGATGGGTCGACCCCGATGGTCGGGACCCGCCCCGTGATTCGGGCCCCAAGAAACCACGATGAGGGAACTTCAACGAGAAAAGGATACTCCGCGTCTACGAACTTCCTCTCCGTATCCTTGCTCACGGGAAGTCGGCGGGTGGTACTTCGACCTACGCGAGCCGCTCGGTTCTTGCTAGAATCGACGTTCGAAGTAGCGCCCGGCCCAAAGCCGGCGATCGAAGTCGATGGCAAAGGCTCTCGAAGCCGGGTACTGCGAGAACAGGCTTCTTGCCGTCCGGTCCACAAGACATGGCGGCGGCGCCCGAAGCCACAAGCGTAGAGATTCGGGGACTCGGGAACCGCATTGTCGAGAATCTTACGTCACGACTTCTCCAACATCATATCTCGAAGTGCTAGACACTCGGCGAGGCGACTTCAAGGCTCGGCTCAGTTGATTCGGGAAGGCCGGGATAAGTTGATTGAAAATCTCAAGGCCTCTCAGATTTCTCATGCTTGAGTCGATCACAAACATCTCTCGAGGCCAGCGAGCTCGGACTCGGCTCGATTCGAAGGCCACTGGAAGGAGCTATTGAACAAAAGGCTGAATGAGTTCAAAGGCAGCGAGGTCGATCTCATAAAGAGTACAAACTTGAGATTATCCTTGAGAAGAGCGAGTGCACGAGGCGGCGACCAAGATCCACACCAAACTAAGCGAATTGTCGGCCTCGTACTCCGGCTGAACAAGTAGGTATCCGCTCCACCTCCTATTATCATTGATGATGCCAAAATGGGGGAAAGGATGGCTAAGAAGACAAAAGGCGTGCGAAAAATCAACTAAGGGGAAGCCGCAAGGAGGCTGAGTGCGAAGACTCCCAAGAAGGTAAGGTCGTAGCTGAGGAGCAAGCTCGGCTCGGGACATGCTGCTCCCTCGAACCTACCACAGCGGGTGAGGCCCGGGGTATCTCGAGCTACGGTTGCGGCATCAGCGAGGGCGGCGAAGTGGCTCGGGAACCGAGTAGCGACTCGAGCGGCTCGGACTCCACTTGACATCATTAAGGAAGTTTTTGAGTACGCGCGGACGAGGAGGACTCGAGAAGAGGAAGAAGTTCCTCTTCCACCTCCGATTCTTGGAAAAGGAAAGAAAATCCTTAAACTCCCGACCCCTCCCTCCAAGAAATCTAAGAGATATATTACTCAGGAGGAGGAGGCTCGAATAGCCGCGAGATGAGAAGCGGCTAGGGGAGATAGCCGAAGGCTGAAGCGACCAACAAACCAAAAAGCTAAGCTTGCTATAAAAGGTAAGACAAAGGCTCCGGCTCGCGGCGGCAAAAGACCATCTCTTGCTAGGTTGCCTCCTAGGAAGCTCAAACTCGGCGATGAAGGCGACGAGAAAAGGAGAAGCAACGGCAAAAGTCTGCGAGAAGCGGGGGTACTTCAAAGCGAAATCATCAACTCCTGCTAACTCGGAGGAAGAGCCACCTCACAAGCCCTCCTATCTGCCTCCAAGGCGCGGGATCTTGAAATGGATGCAATGCCGGGCTCAAATGGACGGGATATCTTTATAGAGGAGAAGAGGCCGGGCAAATAGAAGGTCGTCGGAAGAACGGATCGAGAATGGCGGGATCTTGAGGCCTCGAGAATCGAGGCGAAAAAGAAGCCGGTCGGGAGGATTCCTTCAAAAGGCGATATTCCTTACGGATCCGAGGAAATTCGGGAAGCCTGCGATACGAAGATTTACGAGATGGCCGAGAGCGATGAATGGATACCGGTAGAATACACTCGAGAGATGGGCGGCGAAGATAGAGTTCATCAAAAGGCGCCTTACGGAGATGCAGTGCGAAAAGCGTAAAGGCGAAGCTTATGCGAAGGGACTATGAGAACAGACTTAGACATGTACGCTTTGGATGCGAGAAAGGCTGTCAAAGAGAATGTCGAAGTCGGAGTCCCGAACCCAGAATCTTGCCACCCCCGTGAAGAAGCTTGGATGGATCTATTCACTATGGTGTCGTTGAGAAAGAAGTGAAGGCGGCTGCTGAAGCCGAATTCCTTGATGAAGAAGACCCGGCGGACTTTCTTTGAGATCTTGAAGGCGAGGAAGATCACATATAGGATGAATGGAGTGCCCCTTCTTGAATCTCAATCGTAAGATTTCAAAAGACGAGGATTAGGCGATTTAAATGATTCCTTGCTTACGTACTCTTTTGTTTTTCTAGTATAGCGAGAGATGTATACATGCTTGAATTTTCTTACATTATATATGATATCTCTGGTTTTGGCTTTGACAATATCTTATTGTACGAATAGCCGTGTTCTTTTATGCTTAACACTCGAGAATCGCTGAAGTGATTCTTGACTCACACACATTTGTCGATTTTACGTCGGTTTATTGCTTAGCCGGTTACGTTAGACTTGCTTTGTATTTCGGGGGAAAATATTGTTAAAGCGGGGAGAATATGCTTAGTCTCTATATTCGACTTTACCCTTGATCCCCTTACTAGTCAGGACTTGAAGAACAACTCCACTTGATTCTACTTGTAATATTTGTAAGGAGCTCAGTTTCGACTAGTCGTAGTGTTAGATGTTGTTTTTTTGTTGATAGGTTTTGGCATCATCAAATAGGGGGAAATTGTTGGGTGATGATTCTATCCTCGGCGGTATTAGATGTAGTGGGAAATGATTCTATCTTACATGTCTTGGCCGATGCTCGGTAGCCTTGTGCTACGAATTGAGTACGAAGATTTGAAGATCCCAAAACCCTATCTTGATCGGTGAACCTTTAAGTTGTAACCTATTTTTGTCTACGAGGTTTCGGACTCGGTAGACCTGCTGCTCTAGTTCACGCATTCGGTTGCTTATCGCCTCGGCACAGTAGAAGACTAAGTAAATCTTTGGACTCGGCGGGAGCGGTATGCGAAAGGAGTCGGTGGGCCCGGAACTCAGCGAGAGTAGTTCCTTGTACTCGAGTTGATCTTGGTAAAGTAGACTCGGCGGGAGTTCACTGCGAATCAAATATCGAGACTTAGCAACGGCCGAATAGTCGTACGAGCGTCGAGATCTTTCAAAGGCAATCGGCATAGTCGAAGTACGAGGAAGAGAGAAGTCGGCTTCAAATCTCATTGAAGTACATTACATCTCAACCACTTTCTTAACCTCGACCGATGACAAGCGAGACACTTTGTCCTACACCTACTAAAGGCTGCAAGTCGACAACTTTCAGGAAAAGAGGGAAAAGACTCTGCGAGATGCTTACAAAAGAGCCGTTAGCTACCCGAAAAGAGAGAGACAAAGGATCATCGTCTCCAACGGATCTTTCCTAGTCTCTTCTTTTTAAATAGAGGGATAAATCAACTTTGAAGCTCATGAATACGAAAAAAGAGTGCGAACATACGAGAAACGAAAGAAAAGAAAAACCGCATACAGAGCATTCAAGCGAGCAAACTCGAAAAGCCTAAGTCCTCGCAAGAAGTTCGAATAATTCATCTCCGGCGAAGAACTATATTCTAGCTCTTAGGGAACCAAGGCTGACTGTTAAATACGGCCTCTAGTATCAGAAACGACGATACACGAACCCAAAAGTCATAATCGGTTGTTCGTCGTTCTAGAAAGCCACTTCATTGTTCCCTATCCCTCTAACCTAAGCTCAATAGAATATATCCGTAGCTTAGACGAAGGAGTTCATCTTTGAAGCTGTTCTTTATTGTAAAGAACTCCTTCATAGTTGGAGAGTTTTTCAAACACTCGGTTTGATAACCTTGTAAGCGAGACTTGCTCGAGTATAAATCTCAAGACCCGAGTTTGTCCAGCGTACAAACCAGCGAGACTACCTCGGTATAATAAATAGCTTCACGATCATTCGGGACGGTGGACGTAGGACTTTTGTGTCAGAACCACTTTAAAAATCTCTCTGTCTTGTGTCTCGTATTCTTTTTCCTTGTTGCATTGATTTAAGCTTGTTCATGCTTGAAAAGCCTTCTTAAATCATTCAAGCGAGTTTCAGCGAACTAAGCGGTGCATTAATCTCTTGAGCCCGTTTTTATTAAAAACGTTTTCCAACTCAACTGAATTGGGCCTACACTATTCCGCACCACTGAACTCTATCTGCAAGATACTGAATTCTAACTCTCAGTCAGCTAGCAGATCTGAGTAGAGTCAGTCACTCTGCCAACATGATTCAGAACAGCTTATATGTTCTGCTGAACCTGTTCAGTAAGATACTATCCTGAAAAGGACTGTTCGTGTTTAAGTTGAGAAATCGGTTTTCAGGTGTATTCACCCCCCCTCTACACCTGAACGTGCTCTCGGGACCAACAATTAGTAGCCCAGTGGATTAATTTATTATATTATGGGCTAATTATGTGGAAGCCCATTAGGAATATAATTAAATTAATGGGCTACAAATATTTTAATATTATATTAGCTTTTGAAGCCTATATATATTAGTATTCTGTTCAGAAACAGATTACACACATTCACAATTCATACACGCCGTGTGTGAGTTTGAGTGAGAGACGATAATCTGTTTTCTTCAGTTCTCTGCCCACCCAGAGGGAGAAAAAGGTCGGGACACAGATCAGAAGATCTGACACACGAGCAACAATCGGAGCTGCAACAACATACGAAGGAGCAAGGTATCATTCCTAACCTTCATTATTCCTTCAATTGGTATCAGAGCCTGGTTTAGGCTACGATTGTTCCTTGTTAGGTGTATGATTAGGGTTCAATTCCGTCGTTATCGGGTTAATTTTCGTGTTTGAGGCGGCCTGCGAGCCACTGTTTTAACCCCGTTGTAACGTTTTTCTCGTGAGAAAATCCACGAGTGGATGACATGACCTATTTTTTATGTGATTGTACTGTTATTATACTGTAATTGGTCCGGGATGCACGAAAATCGAGGCGCGGCGCGCAGAAGGATGAAAAAGGGTGAAACCCTAGAAACTGGCAGAACACGACCGCCGACTTGCAACGGCACGTGGGGGCGCGTGTAAAGGAATTTTTCTGATACGTTTGGATATTCTTGTTCTTTTTTTCGTTAGCTTCGTCTAGATAGGTCGCACGACCCATTCTGATTTCTGGTTTGTCCGAAATAGCGTCGGAAAGGAGAAGTGGTCGTGCTGTCAAGAAAAGGGTTTAGGGTTTAGGGTTTAGGGTTCAGTAAATTGGAAGAAAACCCTAATTCGACAAGTGTTCTGCCGCATCTTGCGGCGGCGATTCCCGGCGGGTCCGTGGTTCGATTTCCGATCGGCTTGAACTGCTGGATTCCTCGTCACACAAGCTTCGTGTTGATATGTTGTATGGGATCATCCGATCCCGGATGCGACCGAAATCGATGTACGAATTTTCTTTGCTCACAGCGAATTTTTCGGCGAATTGTTTCAAAATTGAGGGAAATTGATGGATAATTTCGGCCGGAATCCATTCATGGTGGCCGGAAATCGTCCAAGGATCATTACCCATGAATCAATTGTTCGAATCGCGGCTCGGAAAATGGCGAATTCAGGCGGCGGAGATGGCGGCGCCGGGCAACGCGTTTTCTCGCGTTTCGGGGAGTCGCGCGCCCGTTTCTTCATGGGGAGCGGGACGTCAGGGAGACGTCGGGGATGCCCGATAGGAAGGCCGGAGGAGGCGAACGACACGGCGGTGAAGAGGCGAGGAACCGCGGGTGGTGCGGCTGCGGCTGCCGTCGGGCGCGCGGCCACGCCCTAGTCTCCCGTCGCTCCGGGCGGCGCGGCCACTGCCTGGTTCGTGTCGTCCGACCTCCTAGCAACCTCGGGAGGAGCGGCGGTGGAAAGGTGGAGCGGCGGTTCGCGGGTTGAAGACGATGCGGCGTGGCGCACCACGTCGGCCCTTTGTTGACCGAGCGAGACACCATGCGCCATGTAGCAGGCTACCCAGCGTGGCGAGACCCCCTGATGATGTGGTGACGACAGTTTTCAATGTAGTTTTTTACGCAGTTTTCAAATTCGAAGATTTTGAAGATCGAAGAGCTATATTTTGATCGGGCTATGTAATAGTTAGGAATTACGTGTTTTAAAGCCCGATAACGACGTTTTAAATTTCCTATTTGCGCATTTATTTTTATTATGCTTTAGCATGCGATTATGTGATTAATTGCGCTTAGAAAAGCATGAAAATAGGATTTACATCGTATTAAAGCATGCTTTATTTTTCGAGAGCACATTTTATTGTGCGCTTAGAAATTGCATGCTTTAGGAATTATGTGGATATGCATGATTCAAAACGAACCTTTTGAAGAAAAAGACTAAGCAAATAATAAATTAAATATTTAATTAGATTCCATTTAAATTGGAAATTAAATATTTAACCGGACCTCCATTAATTGGACCCTACACAAAAGTGGAACAATTATATGAGTAAACGTCCACTTGAGTGGCTTGCTTGTATTTTTGAACCACGAGTTTTGTGAGATGGGTTTTCTAACAGATCTTGAACACTCCACGAGTAACTGCACAATCTGTTAACACAACTCCTTACACTGTTCGACGTAGTGGGAGGGTGATATTTACACCTGATCGGTATATGTTCACTGGGTAGACGTTTGATCATCTCCCGGCAGATGAACAAGATACCGTGAATCCCTGGACTTACAACGAAGCAGTGGGAGATATAGATGCAGATTCCTAGCGAATCGTCATGGACTCAGAATTTATGTCCATAATTTATATAGATGTATACGAGATCACTGAACTACCTGAGGGCTGCAAGGCTATTGGTAGTAAGTGGGTATACAAGAGAAAGAGAGAGAGCACCGAATGGAAAAATCATAGCGTTTAAGGCCAGGCTAGTGGCGAAGGGTTTTACCCAGAAAGAAGGTATTGATTACGAAGAGACCTTCTCGCCTGTAGCAAAGATCAAGTCCATTCGGATTCTCCTTGCCATATCAGCTCACATGAACCTAGCTATCTGGCAAATGTATGTCAAAACCACATTCCTAAACGGTCACCTTGAAAAAGGTAGGGACTTCTACATGAAATAACCAGATGGTTATGTGAAGGAGGGCGAAGAGCATCTAGTTTGGAAGCTAAGAAATCTATTCATGGACTTAAGCAAGATTTCCGGTTATGGCACCAGCATTTTCAACGAGGTAGTCAAATCCTATTGATTTGTATCCTGTCCTAACGAGGTGTGTGTACCGTATTTGTGTTAACGGATCAGTGGTGTTTCTTGCATTTTATGTAGATGACATCCTTCTCATTAACAACAATGTTGAAGTGTTATCAGACGTAAAGACGTGGTTATCCGAGCAGTTTCAAATGAAGGACTTAGGTGAAGGCGCTTACATCCTTGGGATCAAGGTTATCCAGAGATCGCCGAGAAAAGGATGTTAAGCTTGTCACAAGCGTCCTACATTGACACTGTTATTGCTCTTTTTAGCATGTAAAAAAGCGAGAGAGGTTCAATACCTTTCGGACGTGGCATTTTTCTATCCAAGAATCGGTGCCCTAATACGCACGAAGAGATAGAAAGTATGAGGCTAGTACCGTATGCTTCAGTTGTCGGTTGCCTCATGTATGCGATGCTTTGTACGAGAGCGAGATATCTCATATCTTTGTAGGCATGGTCTCAAGATATCAGTCTAACCCTAGAAAGGAACACTGGACTGTGGTCAAGCATATTCTCAAGTACCTTAAATGGACTAGAGATTATAAGCTTGTTTACCAGTCAGACAGTCTAGTGTCTTTCGGTTATACAGACTCGGATTTCTAGGCTGACAGAGACGAGTAGAAGTCTACCTCGGGTTATGTGTTTACCTTGGGAGGTGGAGCCATTTCATGGAGGAGTGCAAAGCGAGAAATGCGTGCGGACTTAACCATGGAAGCGAGTATGTGGCTGCTTCAGAAGCTTCGAAAGAGGCAGTTTGGCTCAAGAATTTCCTCTTGGATCTTGATATTGTTCAGAATTTGCCTAAGGCGATCACGATTTATTTTGATAATGCGGGTGCAGTGATAAATTATAAGGAACCTAGATCTCACAATGTATCTAAACACATAAACAGGAAGTACCACATTATACGAGTATTCGTAAATCGAGGTGACATGGTGATTGACAAAATTGGAACTGAAGTCAACCTAGCTATTCCTTTCACGAAGATCTTACCACTCCCGGCTTATGAGAAGCATGTCTGTGGCTTCGGGATGGTAGAGATGCTTCCCACTTAGGACTACAGAAACTTTTGTATAAGTGGGAGAAGATGCAGTGATAGATAGGATAGATAGCTGAGAAATAGCTGGGTACTAGTTTGTACCTAGATAGCTGAGATATAGCTGAGTACTAGTTTGTACCTAGAACTGACACATTGTATACTAAAAGTTTACTTTAGTATAAGTGGGAGAATTGTTGGGATTTTGTATATTGGAAGCAAATTTCATGCTTGTATACAATGTGTTTTCTCCCTACCACTATTTTATTCTCCTATATGATAAATAGATATATTTGCACATGTTATCCTTTATCTTGTATAAAAGTTAGATTTGGGTGGTGTGTCGGGTATCACAGAAGACAACACAAATTGGATGAGCCGACAAGATATAAACGGTTATCCTGGCCGAGACAACTTCGGGATAAGTTGTCGGTTTAAGCTGCCGGTTTAGATAAGAAGTGGCTTGTCTTAAGCGCTTGTCTTTCTTGGTACTGCGAAGGTGGTGTATTGATGGATCACGGTGACATGTGCTCTCCTAAGCGACCTTAGAGGAGAACCAAGATCTCGGTGACTTAGGCTGGTCTTAAGCTTGGTAAGACTTGGTGAGTGTATTTGGCTATCTATCACTTTGACTTACTATGGTGAACGTCATCGTGACCTGATCTATGTATCTTGGGTGTTAGTAGTTATTTGTGGCTCATGCTGGTTGTCTGTATCTTACAGACGTATCCTAGTGAAATGGGTTGATAATATCCCCTGAGGAACTCGAAAGGATTAGCACACAAAACCCGACCGGTTGATTAAGTTCATGTGTGTTAATAAGGTCGAGTGGTACTACTCAGGAATATAAGATGTTAATTAATTTAAGCTATCAGTGAGCTTAATTAATTAACGGATATTTCTATCTCAAATACGGAGATCGATTAAGTCTAAAATACAAGTCCTTGCTCAATTTGGGATAAAGGGGTAAGTCGGCCACGGATTCTCCAGTGGAATGAATCTGTGTTTATTAATTAATTTTGCTCTGGGCTGAGCATGGATAATTAATTAATTTGAGGCCCAGCTTTATTTCTTGTATTGGATCCCTGATCTGGCTCAATTAGTTGCCTAGTTATTTATTGTCTTTCAGAAATCATTATTAATAGATTAATGTATTTTTACATAATTTAATAATGTTATTTATCTGGAATTAATTGGTTGGGCTAATTAATGGATAAATATTAGTAGCCCAGTAGATTAATTAATTATATTATGGGCTAATTATGTGGAAGCCCATTAGAAAGATAATTAAATTAATGGGCTACAAATATATTAATATTATATTGGCTTTTGAAGTCTATATATATTAGTATTCTGTTCAGAAACAGATTACACACATTCACAATTCATACACGCCGTGCGTGAGTTTGAGTGAGAGACGATAATCTATTTTCTTCAGTTCTCTGACCACCCAGAGGGAGAAAAAGGCCGGGACACAGATCAGAAGATCTAACACACGAGCAACAATCAGAGCTACAACAACATACGAAGGAGGAAGGTATCATTCCTAACCTTCATTTTTCCTACAATTGGTATCAGAGCCTGGTTTAGGCTCTGATTGTTGCTGTTAGGTGTAAGATTAGGGTTCAATTCCGTCGTTATCGGGTTAATTTTTGTGTTTGGGGCGGTCTGCGAGCCACTGTTTTGACCCCGTTGTATCGTTTTTCTCGTGAGAAAATCCATGAGTAGATGATAGGACCTATTTGTTTTGTGATTGTACTGTTATTGTACTGTAATTTGTGTGGGATGCACAAAAATCGAGGCACGACGCGCAGAAGGACGGAAAAGGGCAAAACCCTAGAAACTGGCAGAACACGACCGCCGACTTAAAACAGTGCGTGGGGGTGCGAGTAAAATAATTTTTCCGATACGTTCAGATATTCTTGTTCGTTTTTTCGTTAGCTTCGCCTGTATAGGTCGCATGACCCAATCCAATTTCTGGTTTGTCCGGAATAGCGTCGGAAAGGAGAAGTGGTCGTGCTGTCCAGAAAAGCCCTAAATTGGAAGAAAACCCTAATTCGACTAGGGTTCCGCCGCATCTTGCGGCGGCGATTCCCGGCGGGTCCGGGGTTCGATTTCCAATCGGCTTGAGCCGCTGGATTCCTCGTCACACAAGCTTCGTGTTGATATATCATATGGGATCATCCGATCCCGGATGCAACCGAAATCAACGTCTGAATTTCGCTACTCACAATAAATTTTTCCGGCGAATCGTTTCAAAATTGAGGGAAATTGATGGACAATTTAGGCTGGAATCCGTTCATTGTGGCCGGAAATCGTCTAAGGATCATTACCCATGAATCAATTATTCGAATCGCGGCTCAGAAAATGGCAAATTCGGGCGGCGGAGATGGCGGCGACGGGCAGCGCATTTTCTCGCGTTTCAGGAGTCGGCGCCGGCTGTTCTTCACGGCAGACGTCCGGGAGACGTCGGGGATGCCGATAGGAAGGCTGGAGGAGGCGAACGACACGGCGGCGACGGGCAGGAGCCGCGGGCAGTGCGGGCTGCGGCTGCCGTCCGCGCGCGAGCTCGAGCGCGGCAGCCGCCGTGTCTCCGGTCGCTCCAGGTGGCGCGGCCCTGCTTGGTTCGTGTCGTCCGACCTCCAGCAACCTCGGGGAGGCAGCGGCGGCGGAAAGGCGGAGGCGGCGGTTCTGCAGGTTGAAGACGATGCTGACGTGGCGCGCCACGTCAGCCCTTTGCGCGACCAGGCACGCACACATGCGCCGTATGCACCACGTGGCGAACCCCACGATGACGTGGCGACGACAGTTTTCAATGCAGTTTTTTACGCAGTTTGTTACGCAGTTTTCAAATTCGAAGATTTTGAAGATCGAAGAGCTATATTTTGATCGGGCTATGTAATAGTTAGGAATTACGTGTTTTAAAGCCCGATAATGACGTTTTAAATTTCCTATTTGCGCATTTATTTTTATTATGCTTTAGCATGCGATTATGTGATTAATTGCGCTTAGAAAAGCATGAAAATAGGATTTACGTCGTATTAAAGCATGCTTTATTTTTCGAGAGCACGTTTTATTGTGCGCTTAGAAATTGCATGCTTTAGGAATTATGTGGATATGCATGATTCAAAACGAACCTTTTGAAGAAAAAGACTAAGCAAATAATAAATTAAATATTTAATTGGATTGCATTTAAATTGGAAATTAAATATTTAACCGAACCTCCATTAATTGGACCCTACACAAAAGTGGAACAATTATATGAGTAAACGTCCACCTGAGTGGCTTGCTTGTATTTTTGAACCACGAGTTTTGTGAGATGAGTTTTCTAATGTAATATTTAATTATTATTGAGTAGTGGGAGCGAAGCCGTAAATGTCCACCTGAGTGGCTTACGTGCCAAGTAAACACGAGTAATCTGGCAGATAATAATTAAATAAGATGGCTAATTAAATCAAATTATAAGCGGTATGGTTCGCGTAAGTATGCCAATTTCGAGAATTTGATGTTAATTCGGTCAAATTAATGGTCAAAGCTTAGATGTCACCGCGGGTACAATTTCCTGAGAAGTCCCTTCCCGCGTTTTTAATATTAATAGTGACATGGTCCAGAGATATCGGATTATTAATTCCATTCGTCTTAAGAACCTAGGCGTGGATTAGAATTAAAGAGCTAGGTATATAGCTTGGTCTAGGGGTACACGAGTAAACGTCCACCTGAGTGGCTTGCGAGTGTGATCGCTAGGGCTATTCGAGTATTTAACATCAATGGTTTTACAAAAAGTTACAATGATGGTTAATTACGAATTATGTGCAAATATAAATTTCATACATGCTTTTAAATCATATTTTTCAGATATGTTTGTTTGAATATTTTTTGGAGTTCCTAAACAATCTCACCAACCAAACCCTAACGGGTTTAACAATTTTTAAATAATTTCATAGAGTGGAAGAGATATCTTACCGCTCCCAATAAAAGCTCTGCAAAGGTCCTATAAGAACTTTTATTTTTGGACCGCTATGTCTAAGAACGAGTTTACTATGGGTATGTTACTCAAATCTTTGGTAGCGGTCAAAGAGGTTATAGGAAAGGGCAAGAGTGCTCGAGTCTTGAATATCCCTAGCAGTTCAAGGAATCCTCCAAAAGGCGGAAATCAGAAAAAGAGGAGAAATGGTGGACATTTCAAGAAGAACAGTGGGAGTAAGAAGACGGCCCTTACCGGAGACATGCAAATGTCAAAGGAGAAAGGAAGGTTCTTCAAGAGTGGTAAGAAAGGACAATGGAATAATTATAATCCAGATGTCAAGGCAAAACAAAAAGAGACACGAGTCGCTCTTGTAATCAAACGTTACGGTTTCCTCTTCTACCCACGAATGGGTAGTGGATTCGGAGGCAACTGATCATGTTTGTTACACCGTGCAAGGTTTCTTGTAGAAAAGGCAATTGAGCAATGGCGAGGTGGTAGTCTCAATGGGCAATGGATCGAAAGTTCCTGCAATTGCCATTGGAGATTTACATTTATCTTTTGATAGTTCTGTTTTAGTACTTAAAGATGTTTAATATGTGCCTGAGTTTAGGCGAAACATTATTTATGTTTCAAGACTCTACACCATGGATGGTTATAAATAAGTTTTGATAGTGAAGTTTCTATCATGAAAGACGATGATTTTATCTGTGGTGGACCATTAAACGGATCTTTAGATACTATTACTTGTAAACCGCGTAGTTCAGTTAATATTGCTTCCTCATCAACAAATCCTAAGAAGAGGAAAGAGTCTTCTAAGGTAAACCAAAGTTATCTGTGGCACTTAAGACTAGGTCACATCAATCTTAACAGGACTCAAAGGTTGGTGGAATATGGATCATTGGAGTCTCTCCAAGTTGAACCATTTCCAACTTGCGAAACCTATTTGGAAGGAAAGATGATGACTAGGCCTTTGAAGACAAAGGGTTATAAAACCATAGAAGTATTAAGTTTGATACATTCTGACTTGTGTGGGTCTTTGTCTACACAAGCTCGTGGAGGGTATGAGTACTTCGTCAGATTTACTGACGATTACTCGAGGTATGGATATGTTTACCTTCTTCGCCACAAGCTGGATTGCTTTGAAACCTTTAAGGAATTCAAGGCAGAAGTGGAGAAGAAGCTAGGTAAAGAAATCAAAACACTACGATCTGATCGTGGTAGGGAATACCTATCCAACGAATTCAAGGAATACTTGACAGAATGTGGGATTACATCCCGGTGACGGACCTTGGGCACGCCTCAGCAGAATGGTGTGTCAGAGAGAAGGAACCGAGGTCTCTTAGAGATGGTTCGGTCGATGATGAGTTATGCAACTTCGCCAGTTTCCTTTTGGGGATATACCCTAGAGACTGCAGCATACTTGCTGAACCGTGTGCCTTCCAAGTCAGTACAAAAGATCACTTTCGAGTTGTGGAGTGGGCACAAACCCAGTATACACCACTTAAGGATTTGGGGTTATCCTGCTTATGTGCTAAATAGGCAGGCCGAAAAATTAGAATCACGTTCAGAAGTGATGTTGTTCATAGGGTATCCAAAGGAAAGCAGGGGTGGATACTTTTATGATCCTAAAGAACAGAAGATCGTTGTTAGCCCTAACGCTCGGTTCTTAGAAGAGGATTACATTAGTAACCATAAATCTCGAGTCGACATCATCCTTGAGGAATTACAAGGTGGTCGAGTTCCACTTGAACAGCCAGTTGTGCAAGATAGTACTCCACGAGTAACTGCACAATCTGTTAACACAGCTCCTGACACTGTTCAACGTAGTGGGAGGGTGATATTTACACCTGATCGGTATATGTTCACTGGGTAGACGTTTGATCATCTCCCGACAGATGAACAAGATACCGTGGATCCCTGGACTTACAACGAAGTAGTGGGAACTATAGATGCAGATTCCTAGCGAATTGTCATGGACTCAGAATTTAAGTCCATATTTTATATGGATGTATACGAGATCACTGAACTACCTGAGGACAGCAAGGCTATTGGTAGTAAGTGGGTATACAAGAGAAAGTGAGAGAGCACCGAATGGAGAGATCATTGCGTTTAAGGCCAGGCTAGTGGCGAAGGGTTTTACCCAGAAAGAAGGTATCAATTACGATGAGACCTTCTCGCCTGTAGCAATGATCAAGTCCATTCGGATTCTCCTTTCCATAGCAGCTCACATGAACCTAGCTATCTGGCAAATATATGTCAAAACCGCAATCCTAAACGGTCACCTTGAAAAAGGTAGGGACATCTACATGAAACAGCCAGATGGTTATGTGAAGGAGGGCGAAGAGCATCTAGTTTGGAAGCTTAAGAAGTCTATTCATGGACTTAAGCAAGATTTCCGGTTATGGCACCAGCATTTTCGACGAGGTAGTCAAGTCCTATGGATTTGTATCCTGTCCTAACGAGGTGTGTGTACCGTATTTGTGTTAACGGATCTGTGGTGTTTCTTGCATTTTACGTAGATGACATCCTTCTCATTGGAAACAATGTTGAAGTGTTATCAGACGTAAAGATGTGGTTATCCGAGCAGTTTCAAATGAAGGACTTAGGTGAAGCTGCTTACATCCTTGGGATCAAGGTTATCCGAGATCGCCAGAAAAGGATGTTAAGCTTATCACAAGCGTCCTACATTGACACTGTTATTGCTCTTTTTAGCATGTAAAAGGCCAATAGAGGTTCAGTACCTTTCAGACATCGCATTTTTCTATCCAAGAATCAGTGCCCTAATACGCCTGAAGAGATAGAAAGTATGAGGTTAATACCATATGCTTCCGCTGTCGGTAGCCTCATGTATGCGAGGCTTTGTACGAGAGCAGATATCTCATATGCTATAGGCATGGTCTCAAGATATCAGTATAACCCTAGAAAGGAACACTGGACTGCGGTCAAGCATATTCTCAAGTACTTTAAACGGACTAGAGATTATAGGCTTGTTTATCAGTCAGACAGTCTAGTATCTTTGGGTTATACAGACTCGGATTTCTAGGCTGACAGAGACGAGTAGAAGTCTACCTCGGGTTATGTGTTTACCTTGGGAGGTGGAGCTATTTCATGGAGGAGTGCAAACCAGAAATGCATTGCGGACTCAACCATGGAAGCAGAGTATGTGGCTGCTTCAGAAGCTTCGAAAGAGGCAGTTTGGCTCAAGAATTTCCTCCTGGATCTTGATATTGTTCAGAATTTGCCTAAGGCGATCAGGATTTATTATGATAATGTGGGTGCAGTGATAAATTCTAAGGAACCTAGATCTCACAAGGTGTCTAAATACATAGACAGGAAGTACAACATTATACGAGTATTCGTAAATCGAGGTGACGTGGTGATTGACAAAATTTGAACTGAAGTCAACCTAGCTAATCCTTTCACGAAGAGTTTACCACTCCCGGCTTACGAGAAGCATGTTCGTGGCTTCGGGATGGTAGAGATGCTCCCCACTTAGGACTACAGAAACTTTTGTATAAGTGGGAGAAGATGCAGTGATATATAGGATAGATAGTTGAGAAATAACTGGGTACTAGTTTGTACCTAGATAGCTGAGATATAGCTGAGTACTAGTTTGTACCTAGAACTGACACATTGTATACTAAAAGTTTACTTTAGTATAAGTAGGAGAATTGTTGGGATTTTGTATACTGGAACCAAATTGTATACTTGTATACAATGTGTTTTGTCCCTACCAATATTTTATTCTCCTATCTGATAAATAGATATATTAGCACATGTTATCCTTTATCTTGTATAAAAGTTAGATTTGTGTGGTGTGTCGGGTATCACAGAAGACAACACAAATTAGTTGAACTGACAAGATATAAACAGTTATCACAGCTGAGACAACTTCAGGATAAGTTGTCGGTTTAAGCTGCAGTTTAGATAAGAAGTGGCTTGTCTTAGCTGCTTGTCTTTACTAGTACACTGAAGGTGGTGTATTGATGGTTCATTGTGAGATGTGTTCTCTCCCCCCTCTCTCTCTTTTTCTCTCTCTCTCCTCGATCCTCCCTTAGAGGAGAACCAAGATCTCGGTGACTTAGCTGGTCTTAAGCTTGGTAAGACTTTAGCTGAGTGCATTTGGCTATCTATCACTTCGACCTACTATGGTGAACATCATCGCGACCAGATCTACGTATCTTGGGTGTTAGTAGTTATTTGTGGCTCAGGCTGGTTGTTTGTATCTTGCAGCCGTATCCTAGTGAAATGGGTTGATAATATCCCCTGAGGAACTCGAAAGGATTACCACACTAAACCCGGCCGGTTGATTAAGTTCATGTGTGTTAATAAGGTCAAGTGGTACTACTCAGGAATATAAGATGTTAATTAATTTAAGCTGTCAGTGAGCTTAATTAATTAACGGATATTTCTATCTTAAATACGAAGATCGATTAAGTCTAAAATAGAAGGCCTTACTCAATTTGGGATAAAGGGGTAAGTCAGTACGGATTCTCTAGTGGAATGAATCTGTGTTTATTAATTAATTTTGCTCTGGGCTGAGCATGGATAATTAATTAATTTGAGGCCCAGCTTTATTTCTTGTAGTGGATCTCTGATCTAGCCCAATTAGTTGACTAGTTATTTATTGTCTCTCATAAATCATTATTAATGGATTAATGTATTTTTACATTATTTAATAATGTTATTTATCTGGAATTAATTGGCTAGGCCAATTAATGGATAAATATTAGTAGCCCAGTGGATTAATTAATTTTATAATGGGCTAATTATGTGGAAGCCCATTAGGAATATAATTAAATTAATGGGCTACAAATATATTAATATTATATTAGCTTTTCAAGCCTATATATATTAGTATTCTGTTCAGAAACAGATTACACACATTCACAATTCATACACGCCGTGCGTGAGTTTGAGTGAGAGACGATAATCTATTTTCTTCAGTTCTCTGACCACCCAGAGGGAGAAAAAGGCCGGGACACAGATCAGAAGATCTGACACACGAGCAACAATCAGAGCTGCAACAACATACGAATGAGGAAGGTATCATTCCTAACCTTCATTTTTCCTTCACAAAAAAAGATCTATAACCATCCATAAGAAAGAGTTTTTGTTGGTCCGGAGACGTGCTTCGGGGGGGGGTGAATACACCTGAATACAAATTCAAACTCAAAACGCGAAAGTCAGCTTTAGCTGAATATTTCTACTAAACTTTGTCAGTGAGCCAGATATGCTTTTCGATCGCGTGGCCTGAAAATTCTCCTATTGAGTACAGTCCTACTGACTTATGTCAGTGAATACTAGTTCAGTACAAGAGTTGTGTGCGGAAGTGTAGGCCCTTAAAATAAACCTCTCAGTTGAAAACCCGTTTTTATGCTAGTTTGATTAAAACTCAGTTGGATGCAGATGAACAGTAAATCAATGAAACAGTTAAAATCAACACAACAGTTTTTAAAGTAGTTCGGACACACAGGGTCCTATATCCACTGTCCTAAACTGAGCAGGAGTTCTAGTATTAATTATACTGAGCAAGCCTCAGTTGATCTGTTCACAGGACAGATTCTAATTTGTTTGCTTATACTCAGCAAGCCTCAGTGAATCTGTATGTAGGACAAATATCTACTTATAATCGTAGTGACTGTATAATTCTTAACCGTTTAAGGTTTGATTTTCTCCAACTAGGAAGGAGTTCTTACAAATAAGAACAATTCAAAAGATATGAACTCCTTCGAGGTTCTAAGCTATTGATTTTACAATAAGCACACTTAGATAGAGAAAGGGAACAATAATTCTCTAGAGAGAAGAACTAAAAAGATTATAAGTCTAAGAGCAAGTTCTTCGCTTGAATGTTGCTTGTAATTTTGCTAGTGTTTGAGCTTTGATCGCTTTGGTTCCCGGTACGTTGTCTTTCTGCATGAAGACTCTTCTCTATTTTTAGTCTTCGATTTGTGAATAGATCCGTTGGAGGGAGTCTAGACACGTGTCGAATATGACAAGAAAAATGACCACAATAATTCAAACGTTGAGTAGAGGCACTGTAGAAATTTCTTCTTTTTCCGGCTAGGAGCAGCTTTATAGCAGAGCAGGTAAGGCGTTGTCGACTCCTTATTAGTCGAGGTACATGAGAGTTCAGTGAGGCTCATTCAAAACTCAAAGTACGAGGAGTTGACCTCCTCTGAATCTTCGGACCTTCACCTGATTGTCCTCTATCATCGTTCGTCTGAACAATTCAGTCGCTAGCTCGATTTCCTTTGCAGATTCAGTTGGTGATTGACAGACCAACTGACTTCCTCGATACTGAGTTCTCTACTGAATCCACATCTACTGAACTCTAGCCTACTAAGTTCTAATAGTTGAACTCATCTAAGCTATTACAATATCGAAGGCCCATCATTCAACTAGGGGTTTAGGGATCTTCAAATCTTATCATATATACTCATCCCAACAATTTCCCCCTATTTGATGATGCCAAAACCTTTCACAACAATTGCTGCTACTGGCTATGCAAAAAAAAAAATTACAATATAAACAAGGCAAAATATCAGAGCAACAATATCAAATAAATGTTAGGCATGTTGAATTTCTCATTAAAGAGAGGTATCAGAGCATTAAAACTAATATGGAGCAATGTAACATAGCTAAATTTCTCATAAAGAGAAGTATCAGAGCATTATCAGGCTGACTATCTATTCAACATATAGAAAATAACTTCCAACAAAACAGAGAAGCATTTCCCCCTATCATACTTAAAATAATTTCCCCCTATAGCAGAGAAAAAGCAGTTTCTATTAAAGAGTATCTAAGTACTAAAACACAGAGAAACATATAAGCAGATATGTAAGTGTGTGAGTTGATTACTTCACTAATCAATAGTGTTGAATGAAAAGTACACAACCAAGTGACAATGAGTAGTTGTCGAAAGACAAAAGAAAAGATATGTCATATATGAGATAGAGAGATTACATGTACATGACATTCTAATCTAAAGACCTAGAAGATTACAAGGCAGTCAGCTGGACTTCTTCTTGAAGAGTTGCATCCGAGCTTTGAAGTCAGCAGACTTCTTCTCCGGAAGATCAAGGCCATATGCTGAATATACGCGCTGCCTCAGGGCCTTAATCTCTTCCTTGTCTTCTTCATCATGTTTGTCCAGACCTTTGTTGTTGATAGCATGAAACATCTCTTCCTCAATCTCCTTCTTGTTTATATTGCTTTGATGGTCATAGGTGGAGGTAAGGTTCTGAACTGAGGTGCTTTGAGAGTCTGACCGGACTGTTCCAGAATAGTATGAATTTCAGCATAGAGTGAGGGATCCAGATGTTTCAGAAAATCTTCGAATACTTCTTCAGGATCAGATTCCTCTTTGAGTATCTTCCAGACATAGAATCTTTTAATGAAGTCGACTTTGATTTGTTCTCGTCTCTGGTTGATCTTGTAACGCACCCACTCATTAGTCCTTTTGTATATCACTCTCTTCACCTCATTGACAGATACCCTTCTTCTGAAAAACTTGGAAGTTTTAGGGATACTTCTGTCTTTCTTAGGAACTCTCTCTCGAGCTTCCTTCTCCATTTTCAGCCTGAGCGCCTCCAGATCACCCAGACGAATTCTCTCTCTGGCTTCTCCCTTCTGTCTGACCTCAGTTGTATGATCAAGTCCTCTTTCACAGCTATCCCATAATTCCTTCATCTTAGCTTCCTATCTCTTCAGTTGATTTAGACTTGGGAGATGCAGGCTTCTCAACTTGTTTGGACTTAGTCGGAGTCTTTGCCGCATACCTGGTTTGCTTAGGCTGTACTGACCGAGTTCTGGTACGAACTGGAGTGCGGATTAGTACACCTTTCTTAGCCTTGGTCTTCTCGGCATCTTGCTCTTAACTGGAATGGCTTTTTTTGCTGCTTTTTCAGTTCTGGCAGTTTGCTCTGCTAGTTCAGCCTTTCTGAATCGTTCTCTAGCTTCAACTGTGAGTCTTTCCCTAGCTGCGAAGTCGAGGCCTATCTCAGCTGCGTCCCATAAGGCTTTCTCTTCAGCAATCTATTTAGCTGTAAGCTTAGGAGCTTTCTTCTTCAGCCTTTCGGATAGTGGCAGCTTGTCAATATCAGACTCTTCAGTAGACTCAGAAGCAGATTTTTCAGTTGGCTTCTGCTGAGTCTTTTTCGGAGTGGTTTGCTTCTGCTGAAATTTCTTCAGCTGAGCCTGAGTCCTTGATTGCCTTGCCACAGGGACTTTTGGCAACCTCTTCAACTTGGCCTCTTCTTCTTTTCTTACTTCGTGATCCAGCCGATCCTACAACTACTGAGCCATCAATTCATCATAAGCCTCATGTTCTTCCTTATTCTTGAACTTAGGTGATGGATGGGTAGAACTCTTAGTAGCTATCTCTTTGACATGACTCTTCGGCACAATTGGCTCCGTCCCCTCGATGAATTCGACTATTTCATCAATGAGTATCTAAGCTGAGGATCCTTTACCTGATCCTCCAGCTTGCACTGTCAGCTTCATAAGTTTCTCCAGAGGCTCTGTCTGGCCTTCAATAGCCTTTTCTTTCTCCTTTCCTTTGGGGATAGGGAGATCTGCTTTCATCTGTTTCCCCTTTTTCTCTTCTCCATCCCCTTTTACTTCCCCAGCCCTCATACTTCCCCCTTTTTGGCATCATCAGCCGTGGTCAGTAGGGTCTTGATAGTGACTACATCATCTCGTAGGTTGTAGAGATATTTTTGATTTGGTGAAGGAGGAGTTGAGGTCCTCGACGACATCACAATATTTGTCCCAATCCCTTTCGTGGTCAAGGTGGATCTCCTTGAGCAGGGTATCAGTATGGGCTTTGTGCTGCAGTAGAGATGCGACTAGTAACCTCATGAAGTGTGACTGGATGAGGTTGAGAGCTGTGGCCTGTTGAGTAAGAGCTTGAGCCACACTGGATAATGCAGCTTTGTTCCTCTCATCTATCGTGTTCTGGACTTCAGCCATTGCCGCAGCCAACTGCACGGAGAATAGTTTGGCTTGAATTTCAAGCAGCTGCTGGCACTAAGTGGCTAAGTCCATCTTCTGAGTAGCTAGAGCTATCTCGACGATCTCCTGAATATTTGGCGTTGAAGTTTCAAAGACCTTCTTGACTTCTCTAGCGAGAGCATCAATTCGCTGAGTCTGAGCCTTAGTGTACTGTGCCCATTTTAGGTGCACATCCTTAACCAGGAGACGATTTTAGTCTCCTTGCTTCTGAATAGATCTGTTGATGCTCCTCTTGGATACAACAACGATAGGTTTTATCTGATAAGATGAGCTATTGATCTTTTGCTCAGAGGCTGCGAGTTGTTGCTGTCTAGATGAAGACGCAACTGGAGCGGCACCAGATTCAGGAGGTGGAGGTGGTGAGTCGCCCTCTCGCTAGGAGTTTTGCCATCAGCAGAGTCTCCCCGCTCTGCATCCTTGGGTGCTGAGTCATCGTCAGCTGGGTCGTCATTGGGCGAAATGTTCTTGGCAGGCAAGGAGGCAGTCTTCTACTGAAGCAAATATAACATGACTAACCTCATCCTCGAAGGAAGCAATGTCTGAGGGTTCCCCAAACCCTATCTCAAACTGCAAATTCTGCTCCTCTACTAAGAGAGTAGGCACTGAGTACTACTAGATTGTCTCTTACAGAATGTCCTAGTTAAGGAACCTCAGCATCATCTGAGTCATTGCCAAGACTGCAATATCCAACAAATCTTGATAGTTGGCTATCTTAGGAATTTATGCAGTAACTTCAGATTCAGCTCTAAGCTTGGTCAGCTGAACGATGCTTGGTAGCTCTAAAGACACTTCAGTAGTTGGATCAGCATCATGCTCTAACCGAATCTCTTTAGTACTGACTCTCTGGACTTTATCTTTTAGCATAACACCTTCCATGCCAGTGTCCGAGTCAAGTATTGTCTCCACTTGTGGAGGGGTTGGAGAATCAGCCTTAGAAACTTCCTTCTTCGACAGTTTCTTTTGCTTAGGCTCTTCAGTTCGTGGAGGCAAGTCAGTAGATGACCTTTTCAGTATAGTTCCATGACGGATGGACTTTTCAGCAGTAGTCCTCGTTGTGAAATTTAACTTGCTTCTTGTTGAAGTACTTCATATCTTCGAACGAAGCTTTTGAGGACACTGAGGCTTCAATCAGTGCTGAAACTTTAGTCCCATACAACAGTTTGCCTATCGACGATAGTCTACTCTCATCGTCATTACCAAAGACAAATTTCTGCGACTGAGCTATCAGTTCGGCAAGGAAGAACTTAGCCCAATTGACTCTGACTCCATCCATAATAGCCATCATAATCTGGAGTCGATGCTTGGACAGATCGAGTGATCCAGCTGCGCTAATGAGGATGTGGGTAACAATGTAAGCTAGGTCTCTATATTCTGGCAGGATCTAACTTTTGGGGAAAGCAGTTTTGAAGGATTTATCATCCCTCCCGCAGAAACGCCTAATGTAATCGTTGATCTCGGCTTCTTGTCTCCAACTGGAGAAATGCCAAAGTCAGGAAGGCTGAAAACTCTTGTCAGTGCTTCAAGAACATGGTTGTGGGTGATACTCTTCTCCCACTTCTGCTAAGAAGTCTCCTTCAAATACTTCACTACTGTGACCTCTGCATCGGTATCCTCATTATGACGCAGGTTAAAGTAGAATTCAAGCACTTGTTTAGGAAGACAAGCTTTAGGTTACTTCATCAGGAGCATCTTCAAGCCATATGTCTAAAGAGCGGTCTAAATGTCCTCCATATAAGGGAGTTTCGATTTATGGAACACCATAGTTGGCTCGAAACAAACTCTACCCTGGATTATCCCGTCTATATCAGCAGGAGTTTGAACGATGTTGGTTGAGACGTCGTTTGACCTATAATCTGCAAAACAAGTGTTAGCACTTGAAAATAGAGTAAGTTAGAAATGCAGACAAGATATGAGAAATTTATCGTAGATTAAGAGCATAAGAGGCAGTAGAAGTCTTAGATGCAGTTATGTGCAGAGCTCTTAAAATTCGGAAATGGCGGAAATAAGGTGAGAAGAATAAGCGAGAAGATTAAGTATGATTTCAATACCAAGCGATTTTCAGATCTGAAGGTTATGATTTAATCTCGCTTTATAATAGCCGGTTATGATTTAATGTTATAAATAGAATGATTACTTAGCGGCCTATAATCTCGACCTACATAAGATTTGTATATTGGAGTAAGGTGAGATGACATGCATTTAATGCGTTACAGTCAGTTCTTAGGATATCGCGCTTTGAATGAAAACGGTTTTACTGAATGCTTCCTTTAAAAATTATTGGCGGGAAATAAATTTGAAGCATGCCACTAAATGTCAATACTGAATTTAACACTCAAACCTGTCAGTTGAACATAGTAGTCAACTGATACCACATGGTGATACCAATTGTTAGTGATACTGAAGATTCAGTAATTATCTCACATTCCCCCTTACTGAGTATTGTATGGTTCACCCTACTGAACCATAGTACTGAGTCTGACTAACTGACTTGTCGTACTGATCCTTTTACTGACTCGGGTCAGTAGGATCCAGTAGACCCAGCTCAACTGAGAGTTCTCTGAATCTGTTCACAGCTAGCGGCTTGGTCAGTATGTCTGCCCTTTGGTTATCAGTATGTCCACGTGCTTCCATCTCGTTTGAAGAACTGGATTCTGAGTGATTGCATTCGCACTGGTGGAGTCACAGTAGATGGGCACTTCATCTTGATAGAAACCATAATAACGCAGTTGTCGTCAAAGCCAAAGGATTTGGGTACAACAACTTCCGGCAGTCAAATACTCAGCTTTAGTAGTGGACGTTGCTACTGAATGTTGTTGCTTGGAGAACCATAATATGAGCTTACTGCCTAGGAACTGACAAGTTCCAGAAGTTGACTTTCTATATATCCTGCATCCTGCATAATCAATGTTAGAATATCCAGTTAAAACAAGATTATCATTAGCAGGATACCATAACCCTGCATCAGGTGTTCCCTTCAGGTATCACAGAATCTTCTTCGCAGAGTCTAGATGACTCTGCTTGGGATTCGCTTGAAATCTCGAACATACACCTACAGCATATGTTATATCAGGTCTGCTTCCTGTTAAATATACTAAAGAACCAATAATAGATCTATAATCAGCTAAGTTAATAGAAGCTCCCTCTTTGTCTAGATCAATTTTGAAATTTGTGTCCATGGGGATCTTGATTGGCTTGCTCGATTCACAACAAAATCTTTTCAGGAGGTCTCGAGTGTATTTGGCTTGGTTGAAGAACGTTCCCTTCTCAGATTTCTTTACTTGAAAACCAAGGAAATAGTTCATCACCCCCATCATTGACATCTCAAACTTCTCCTTCATCATCTTCTCGAATTGTTGACACATGGTCACATTTCTATAACCGAAGATGATGTGGTCCACGTAGATCTGCACCAGTAGGATGTCATCTGCTGACTTGATGTTGAACAGAGTACGATCTACTATCCCCTTCTGAAAACCTTTTAGAAGTAGACGGTCTGATAGGGTATCATACCAAGCCCTGGGTACTTGTTTTAACCCGTACAGAGCTTTATTGAGTCTGAAACCTAATGTCTGTGCTTCAAGTCGGGCGATTGTTCCACATAAACTTCTTCCTTCTGTACGCCGTTCAGAAAAGCTGACTTTACATCCATCTGATATACTTTAAATCCTTGATGCATTGCGTAGGCTAGGAATAAACAAATGGCTTCCAATCTTGCTACTGGAGTGAACGTTTCATCAAAGTCTATTCCTTCTACTTGATAATATCCTTTGGCAACTATTCGAGCTTTGTTTTTTACTATGATGTTGTTTTCATCGCGCTTGTTCTTGAAGACCCATTTTGTGTTTTTAACGTGTTATGTCTTGCTCTATCAACAAGCTCCCAGACCTCGTTTCTGACAAACTGGTTTAGCTCCTCTTGCATTACAATGATCCAGTCAGCATTATTCAGTGTGTCCTCTATCGATTGAGGTTCTTCAGTAGACAAGAAACAGGAGTATAAAGCGCTTTCTCCGTGGCAGAATCTGGATCTTGTCTTTACACTGGCTGAAGGATCTCCAATGATGAGATTAGAAGAGTAAGCATCTAGCCATGATCGTCTTCGCCTGGTCTCTTCTTCTGAAATTACTTCTACACAGTCAGTAGGAGTGTTAGGCATTTCAGTAGTATTGTTCTGCGACTGAAGCAATTTAGTAAGAAGGTTAGGATCTACTGAGATCCTAGGTTTAGGGGCATTTCGCTCAGGAACATCATTCGTTCCCCTGAATTGTTATTCTCAGTAGAGGTCTCAATTACCACTGGGGCTTCCTCATTGACCGGGGTTACCTGAGGTTGATTCTGTTCAGTATAATCAATCAGGTCAGTTATATTGCCTGTGGGATGGGTCTGAGTTTTTTCTTCATCTGACTCATCATCCCAACAATGCTCAGTTTCATCATTCAGCTTTAGATCTTGTAGCTTGCTGCTAACATCTTCAGTATTTGACTCTTTACTCGATTTTCGGTCCTTAGTAACAAACTCGTTAAATACAATATAAGGGTTTTCCTCCATGCAAAGGGTCTGGTAGTTAAAGACCACCGAAGGGTTTCTCGACCACGGGTATCCTAAGAACACTCCTTGATCAGACTTGCTATCAAAGACCTTTAACTGATCATTTCCATTATTGTGGATAAAGCAAGGACAGCCAAATATATGAAAATGAGAAATAGAAGGAATTCTCCCTTTCCATACTTCATATGATGTCTTCATGTGTTGATGTCTTCATGTGTTGCTTTGTCAGTTGTTGCTTTGTCATATGATGTCTTCATGTGTTGCTTTGTCAGTTGTCAGTTTTCAAAAGTCACTTTATTGGAGTTATCACAGAATTGACTGACAGAAAGGAGATTATGTTGAAGTCCTTCAACATAAGTCCTTCAATGTTCCGTATCCCCTTGTGTATCCTTTGGAGTTGTCACCGGACGCAATTCTGGCTCCATCTTGCTGAACATAGTCGGTTAGTAGGCTCTTCTGATATGTTATTTATCTTGAGCATCCACTGTCGACAATCCAAGGGTCCTGTTGCACCTGCAAAACAAAAATAGATTCAGGTACCCTCTGGGTTCAGCTTGGGTCCTTAATGGTTAGATTTTAGGATCCAAACTTGTCTGACAGCCCTGATGGCTTCAGACTTCATCTTTCCTTTGTTGTTAGTAGTCTGCTCCACTGAACTTGGAGTAGCTGACTTCTTAGACTTTTGTGGTTCAACTTTCTTCTTCTTCTGAACCTTAGGGCTTTTGACTCTTGGCTCATAGTAGTACGATCCATACTGAGCTGGGTGAGTTAGTAGTTAGTGGCCATACTGTTCAACCCACCTGACCTTCTTGGTTCCCCCTGAGTTTGATCTTGGTGTCTTGGAGCTAGAACCATGGGTCATTTTCTTGTTGCTAGACTGAGATGCTTGAATCTTCTGCTTATTCTTTATCTGAGGGGATGTAAATTCTGCATGTTGAGTTATCCCCTGGACAAACCTATCAGTCAGCTTGTTGGAGCTCTTATGTCCCGAAGTGGAGGCTTCACATGTGTAACCAAGTCCTTCTTTGGTGGCATGTGGTCTTTGTGCTCATAGTAGCTTCTCCAACTTCTCAGTATGCTCCAATATATTGCTCTGTCATCAAGGTTCTCCACACCTCATCACTCTTCCTTAGAGCTTCATGTTTAGATTTGGCATGTGCGAGAGTTTCCTTGAGATTGGCAATTTCAGTCTCTTTCTCAGAGATGTCTTTGGTCAGCACTGAGATCTGAGCTTCTTGGTCATGAGACTTAGTCATTAGAGAGTTAATCTCTTCCTTCAGTCTCAGAACAAGTCCTTCAGACTCAGTAGAGTCCTGACTTCTCCTTGAAAGTCTCTGATTCTCCGCTTACAGGATTTCCATCTCCGAATTGTCTTGCTAAACTGCTGGCTCATCTGAATTTGTTCTTCAAGCAAATCTTCATATGTAAGAACCACATCCAGTGGTTCTCCTGCAACAGAGCTTGTGTCGTGTGTGCCAGGTGAAGAGGGACATATATTGGGTTCAGAATTTACCTCAGCCTCTTCTCCGGCCATTAGACATGGTTCAGCATCTTCAGTCTCGATTTCCATGAATGCGGCATCATCGTCAGACAATTGCATGAACAGTTCTTCATCGTTGAGCAATCGGACAGCTCTCTAGCTATGTAGGCTTGCCTCTTTTTCACGAACTTATCGCGTCTAGCTTGCCTTTCAGCTCTTTCAGCTGCTGAGAGTTCAAGACATTCGTATTGATAGTGTCCTGGTTTCTTGCAGTTGTAGCATACTGAGGTTCTGCTATCCCTTCTGGATGTTTCTTTTTGTTCCACGGGGGCAGATTCAGTATTCTTGTATTCATGTAGAGATTTAGATTCACTATTCGTGTGATGATTATCTCTCTTATTAAAGGTACAATATTCAGCTAGGGTTTTGGGATCTATCAAATCTATCGATTCATCTACTGAATCCTTATCCCAACACAATGTGAACAAGAAGTCGAAAGACTCACTTGCAAAAGACTGCAAACCAACTTCTTGATACTTTTAATTTTTGTATATAAAAGAAGTGACAATGTTATACATTTGCTGTAAATACCCCCGCAAGAATAATTATCCCTGAAGGACAAGTACAAATGGTAGCAAATGAATATAAAGTTCGTCAAAAATATGGTCGACCAATTGGTTCTAAAAGCAATTTTGTGCCAAAGAAAATGGGTGCAAGATATGAACCAAACATTGACGAATATAATTAATCAATCAACTGAAAGTTCTTGAAGAACTGCCAGCGTCTGAAATTAATGAGATCTCAATATATTGGAGAGATCACATATCGCCGTGGAAGTTTGACGATATATTCGCCTTTAATATAACTCTCGAAGAAATGATAAAAGAGTATCCTTAACAATGATCTATTAGAGATTGTCAAGATAAAAATAATTGGCCAAAGATGAACGAAATCATACAAGGTGAATTAAAATTCCCCAGAAAGCCGGAAATATTTGGACATGTAGTTCCAAAATACGGAAAGTATGTCCCCGAAGGATACAAATTTGTCTTTGTTACAAAGAGAAATAGAAAAATTACGAGATATAGGACAATACTTGTAACACAATGTTTCTCTAACATACCACGAATTAAGTATGTACTCTCCCATAATAGACGCCATTATATTTTAGAGTGTGATTAATCTACTTATGTCACAAAGGCTTAATATGCGCATTATGAATGTAGTAAATTTCTACCTATTTGATTAACTTGATAGTTATATATACTTGAAAATCCCTGAAGGATTTAACTTGCTTGAATCACGTAAGTCAAAAATATTTTTTCAAGTAAAGCGCAAATTCGTTGTAAGAACGTGTATCTTAAAGTGAAGATATTTGCTCATATGTTTTCAAGAAGAAAATTTATAGCAAAGAAGTTTGTATTGTTATTTTATTTTGGTTAATATTCTTGAAGTGTTTAAAACTTGAGAATTATGTGTATACTCCGTCAACATGACATATATAGGGCCACTACATGTGGACTATTTTATTAATTGACACGTGATTCTGTAATCCAACTCAACTATTGTTGGCATTAGGGGGAGATTAAAATATGAATGGCGCAAATATCTCGTTGGATTAATTATTAAGATTCACGCACCATGAACTAGAAGTTCATCAAGTTATTTAGTGCAAAAAGAGGGACTAAAATCTCATATACCTGTTGTATATACACTATGAAAGCACTGAAGTTCCTCATAGACAAAATAAATCAGATGATTCTCATTAGCGCCAGAAGCGTGAGAGATTTATAGTAAGTTTCAAAGTAGTGTTTATAGTAAGTTTTGAATAACGATTTTCTTATAATTTTAATTATATATATATACCTTCTTGAATCACTCAAAATGACTGTATAATTTATAATTGTGTGAGCTAAATCTTCACGGTAAGTGTCTAACAAAGATAATATGATTAATAACTCTAATCTAAACATACCGCATATTTATGAAGTTAATAATAGCAATATATTGTTTGAAGTTAGTGTTGGGAGATGATTCAGCAGTAGATTGTTTAGAAGATTTGGCTGATCCCAAAACCCTAGTTTGATAGGTGAACCATTCCTTAGTAATAGTAACGTCTTGGTCTCTGAGAGTTTCAGAGTCAGTAGACTTTCCTTCAGCATGGTCCAGGCACAGATTTGTGTTTTATGACCCTCAGCAGACTATCCGCCTCAGTACCATGGAGTGAAGACTCAGTAGTGCTGGACACAGCAGGAGCAGCATACTGAGAGGTGTTTAAATTCAGTAGTGTTGGACTCAACAGGAGCAGCATACTGAAAGATTCAGTAGAACTGGACTCAGAAGGAGAAGCATACTGGGCTCAGAGTCGACCTTCAGTAGAGTTGGACTCAGCAGGAGTATACTACTGAACCCAGGTAAGCTGACAGTCTCCTTGATTGTCAGATGATTTTCAATGTTAAATCAGTAAAGTTGTCCGAGGTTGTACACATCAGAGAAGTCAGCTTCAGTATCTGCCTCGACGTCTGTATGTCTCAACAACTTTCTACACCTCGACCAATGACAAGCAGCCAGCTGTCAAAGTTCTGGTAAGAGCTGCAAGTCAACTATTTTCCTGAAATAGAGGAAAAGACTCTGCACAATTTCTAAAAGAGCCGTTAGCTACCCAAAGAGAGTGACATGTGGACAGTTCGTCTCCAACTGATCTATCCATAGCTCACCTCTATAAATAGACGAGCATCTATTGATAGAACACAAAAGGAACTTCAGTGAAATACTCAACGCGAAAGGAAACTACTTTGCTTTAGGGAACCAAGCTTAATAGAATCAAAGCCTCTAGTATCCAATTGATAGAACACGAACCCAGAGAGATTATTCCTCATTGTTCATCACTCTAGAAGCCTTTTCTTGTTCCCTTTCCTTCTAAACTAAGCTACACTAAAATATCCATAGCTTAGAACCGAAGCAGTTCATATCTTGAACTGTTCTTCTTGTAAAGAACTCCTTCACTGTTGGAGAATCCTTCAAACATTCTTGTTTGAACCTTGTAAACTAGGACTTGCTCAGTGTAATCTTCAACGCCGTATTTGTCCAGTGTATAAACCAACTGAGACTAACTTAGTATAATAAAATAACCTCCTGATCTTTTTGGGATAGTGAACATAGGATTGTTTGATATCCGAACCACTTTAAAATTGCTGTGTTCATTTAATGTTGCATTGATTTACTGTTCATACTGAAAACCGTTTACAAAATCATACAACAGAGTTTCAGAAAAGCTTAACTGAGTGCACTAATCTACTGAAATAGTTTTAATAAAAACGTTTTCAACTCAATTGAATTGGGCTTACACTATTCCACACGCTACTGAACTCTTACTGAATTCTGACATCAGTCAACTAGCAGGCCTCAGTATAGTCAGTCACTCTGTCCACGCGATCTAGAACAGCTTGCCTGGTCTACTGAATTTATTCAGCAGACAATCTCCTTAATTGGACTGTTCGTGTTCTAAGTTGAGAAAAAGTTTTCAGGTGTATTCACACCCCCCCTCTACACCTGAACGTTTACCTCGGGACCAACAATTGGTATTAGAGCGGGAATTCTTTAAGACTCTTGTTATCTGAAAATGGTCTACTTGAAGGGATCCTGCAAACGTTTCTACTGCATATCATTCTTCATTCATATTATTACCTAACATGTCTGATATGTTAGGAATCAGGATGGTACCCATGTTCTCATTAGAGAACTACGGGGCATGGCGAGTCAGAATGGAAGCTCATTTGACTTCCCTCCACGACAGTATGACAGAGGTCTTGGAAGACGGACCTATCGTACCTATGGTCCTTAGTGTTGATTTCCAAGAACCAGCACAAGGAGGTGGAGCTGTAACCGCGAAGAAGGTTCCCAAGGACAGAAGCCTCTTCACACCAGAAGAGAAGAAACTTCATAATCTTGACCGGGTTGCCAGGAACGCCATACTTACCACCTTGAGCGACTCATATCTCGGGAGAGTTCAGGACTGCAAGTCAGCTAAAGAACTCTGGGACGCTCTAGTGCTACTGAGTCGAGGGACTCAGAAGTTCAAAGCTAACAAGTTAGCGTTGGAACTCCAGAAGCTGGAGAGACTGTCACTCATGCCCGACGACACGATTGAAGATCTTAATGTCAGATTTACGGATCTGATGAACACTATCAATGGGCTGGGAAAGAAGTTCTCCAACTGAGAGATGAATCTCAAAATCTTGAGAGCACTGCCAGACGGACATTGGACTCCCTTTTCTACATTGCTTAGACATTCTGATCTTGATATTGTTTCTCCTGATCATATATTTTTAGAATTAAAAGCTGAGGAGTTCAAGTTCGGTCTACCGCAAAGGAAGCAAAGATGAAGCTGACACTTAGATGGACCATGCTTTTAAAGCATCAGTCAGCTCAACAACTCCAGCATCTAGCAAAGTTGAGCCTTCAACCAGTGACTTACAAGAAGGAAGCCTAGCTAAGCGATATGCACTGCTTGCAATCAAATATCAGACTGAAAAGAAGCGACGCCAGAGTGGTCAGAGACTCAAAGAGTAAGTCTGATTACTCACCTAAATGCACTCCTGAACCACACACTTCTGAATGCAGGAAACAGGAGGATTCTGCACAGTCGAAAGACAATGAGAATAGAGAAGGGAGAGTCACCTCCTGCTACAACTGCAAGAAGTCAGGACACTATTAGTACGACTGTCCTGAGCTCAGCACAGCTGAAAGAGCTGGAAGAAAAGCTTGAAGGGAGAAGTTCATCAAGAAGCGACAATCCTACATTGCTGGTGAGCTCTCAGACGACTCAGGTGAAGTCGACTCCTTCATGGATTCATCAGATGATGAAGCTGCCTTTACGGACCAAGAGCTTTAAGAAGATACTGAAAAACGTCTAATGGCAGGAGAAGAGGATGAGATAAACTCTCACGAACCATTTAACTCTTCTTCACACTGCATACAAGATACTATTTCATGTGCAGATGAGAATCTAGACGTCACGATTGCCTATAAAGAACTACTCGACGAGCAAATTCAGATGAGTCTACAGCTCAGGAAGACTCTTCAGGAGTTGGATGCCCTAAAAGTGGAAAATCAGAGACTTTCTCAGGAGAGTCAGGTTGCTACTGAGTCGGAAGGACTTGTTTTGAGACTCAGGGAGGAGATTAACTCTCTGATGGCCAAGTCTCAGCAACAAGAAGATCTGATCTCAGTACTGACCAAAGACTTGACTCGGAAAGATACTTAATTAAGATGGAAGCACCTCATCCTATCAAAGAAACACTGAACCCCCTAGGAAAGAACAAATAGAAGATGAAAGAACCTCATCCTATCTATCAGAAATCTGACAAGAAGATTAGCTCAAAATCACCCCAGTACAGACAAGGGGGAACCAACAGAATCAAATAGGCTGATCAGTATGGACCGCCACAGCTGACACATCCAGCTCAGTATGGGTCGTATTATTATGATCCGATTGTCAGAAGGGGTTCCAAAACTCAGAAGAAGAAAAAGGTCGTTCATAATACTAAGGTCATCAGTCCACCACCTCAGAAGATCAGGACTCTTGAACCTGTAAAGCCTCAGAAGTCAACATCAACCAGTCCAGTGGTGAAGTATGTTGATCAGAGTGGAAAGAAAATGTCTGAGACCACCAGGGTCGTAAGACAGATTTTCAAAACTAACGCTTAAGGACCCAAAATCAAAAATAAAGGGTACCTGAATATAATTAAGTTTTGCAGGTGCACAGGTACCCATGGTACATGGACAGCGGATGCTCAATACACATGACGTACCAGAGGAGTGTACTAAAGAATTATATTACAAAAGAAGGACCTAGAATCGAGTTTGGAGATAACGCAAAAGGCTATACCAGAGCTACGGAACACTCAGCATTAGAACCACCACAGTTCCTAGAGTATCATATGTTGAAGGACTTCTACATAATCTTCTCTCTGTTAGTCAATTTTGTGATAGCTCGAATAGAGTGATTTTTGACACTGTTTCGGTGATGTCATTGACAAATCTACAGGGAAAACAATGTTACCAGGTTTGCGCAAAAAGAACATATACATTGCTGACTGGAACTCAGCAGAACTTGAAGCATGCTTGCTGGCAAAGAACGACAACAGAACAAGGTGGCTCTGGCACAGAAGACTCAGCCATCTCAACTTCAAGACGCTCAACAAGCTTGCTAGAAATGCTCTAGTGAGAGGACTGTCGAATGAAGTGTTCAACAAGGACACTCAGTGTGAGGCATGCCTGAAGGGAAAGCAAACAAAGAAACAAAATCCACCAGTTCCATCGCCTTCCACGGATGGAATCCTTTAGCTCCCGCACATGGACTTGTTCGGTCCAGTCTCTCCTGTGACGATCAGAGGCAAGAAGTATGCTTTAGTGGTCATTGATGACTACTCGCGCTACACATGGGTCTTATTTATTGCGAACAAGTCTAACCTCAAAACAGAGTTGCCTATGCTTCTGAAAAGGCTCAGTGTCAAAAAGAACACCGAAATCAGAAAAAATCATTCAGACAGAGGAACAGAGTTCCTAAATATGATGGTGGAAGATTTCTGCAAAACTGAAGGAATAGAGCATGAGACGTCTGTTGCACGCACGGCTCAACAAAATGGGATTGCTGAAAGAAAGAATAGAACACTCAAAGAAGCAACAAGAACCCCGCTCGCCGGACTCGGGACTCCCATTTAAATTACGTGGAGAAGCGGCCCGTCCGCATGTTGCACTCAGAACAGATCACTACTGACAAAGCAACATCAGAAGACACCATATGAAATATGGAACGACAGGAAGCCTTTCTTATCTTATTTCCATATTTTTGGGTGTTCGTGCTTTATCCACAATAATGGAAAGGATCAGTTAAAGACTTTTGATAGCAAGTCAGACTAGGGAGTCTTCTTAGGATACTGCCGGGTCAGCAAAGCCTTCAGAGTTTTTAACTACCGGACCCTTTGCATGGAGGAAAGCCCTCATGTTGTCTTTAATGAGTTTTCTACTGAGAACAGGAGCAGGAACTCAAATTCAGAATCTGAGGACATTAGTAAACAGCTACAGGATCTAAGCTTAAAGGATAATGTTGAAGAGATCTAGCTTTGTTGGGATGATGATTCAGAAGAGGATACTGAAGTCAAGACTACTGAATCACAGCCAACAGCAAATGTAGCTGAATAGATTGATTCTACTGAACAGAATCAATCCCAGGTAACTCAGGTCGATGAACAAACCCAAGTGGTAACTGAGACCTCTACTGAGAATAACAACTCAGGGAGAACAAATAACTTTCCTGAGCTTAATGCCCCTGAACCTGGTAACTCAGTAGACCCAACTCTTGTCACTGAATTGCTTCAATCTCAGAATAGTACAACTGAAATGTCTAACTCACGTACTATCTGTGTTGAACAAATTTCAGATGAAGAGATAAGACATCGTCGATCGTGGATGGATGCTCACTCTTCAGATCTTATCATTGGAGATCCTTCAGCAAGTGTTAAGACAAGATCCAGATTCTGTCACGGAGAAAGTGCTCTATATTCCTGTTTCTTGTCTATTGAAGAACCTCAGTCAATTGAGGACGCGCTAAAAGATGCTGACTGGATCACTGCTATGCAAGAGGAGAAGAATTAGTTCACAAGGAAGGACGTATGGGAGCTTGTTGACAGACCCCGACATCAACATGTGATCGGAACTAAATGGGTCTTTAAGAAAAAGCGAGACAAAAACAACGTCATAGTAAGGAACAAAGCTAGACTCGTGGAAAAAGGCTACTGTCAAGCCGAAGGGATAGATTTCGACAAAACGTTCGCTCCAGTCATAAGATTGGAGGCAATTAGACTATTCCTTGCCTACGCAACACATCAACGCTTTAGAGTATATCAGATGGATGTGAAGTCAGCGTTCCTGAACGACGTACTGAAAGAAGAAGTCTATGTAGAATAGCCTCCCTACTTTCAGCAGGACATCAAGTGTATAGACTCAGAAAGGCTCTGTACGGGTTAAAACAAGCACCCAAGGCTTGGTACGATACCCTATCTGAGTTTCTTCTTCAGAAAGGTTTTGAGAAAGGCACAGTGGACCGCACTCTATTCAGCATTCGTATAGACGACGACATCTTACTTATGCAGATCTACGTAGATGACATTATATTCGGTTCGAAGAATGTCATTATGTGTCAGCAGTTTGAGAAAATGATGAAGGACAAATTTGAGATGTCGATGATGGGAGAGATGAACTATTTCCTTTTATTTCAAGTCAAACAATCAGAGAAGGGAACGTTCATCAATCAAGGCAAATACACTCGAGACCTCATCAAGAAATTCGATTGCACATCCGACAAACCAATCAAGATCTCGATGAACACGAATATGAAAATCGATCTTGACAAAGAGGGAGTATCAGTAGACCATACTGAATTTCAGGCGAATCCTAAGCAGAGCTAATCTCATGGTTCCTCGGCAGTAAGCTCATCTCATGGTTCTCAAAGAAACAGCATTCAGTAGCGACGTCAACTACTGAAGCTGAATACATGGCTGCCAGAAGTTGCTGCGCCCAAATCCTTTGGCTGAGACAGCAGCTACGCGACTATGACGTCATTCAGAATGAAGTGCTAATCTTCTGCGATAGTTCCAGTGCCATTGCAATCACTCATAACCCTGTTCTCCATACTAGATGCAAGCACGTGGACATCAAACACCACTTCATTCGTGACCATGTCGAAAAGAAGGATATCAGGATGGAGAAGATCCATACTGACCATCAAAGGGTCGATATACTGACCAAGCCTCTAGCCGAAGCCAGATTCAGAGAACTTTCAGTAGAGCTAGGACTACTGGACCCTACTGACTCAAGTCAGTAAGAGGATTGAGGAGAGAAGCATTCAGTAAGGGGGAATGACTACTCTCAGTACTGGACTCATTCAGTACACAGAGATTCAGAAACCAACTACACGAGGTATCAGCTGACTACAATCTTCAGCTGACAGGTTTGCGTATCTCTTTCAGTAGTCAACCCAGTAATTAATGTTGTTATGATATTGATTCAGCATCGTATTCAATACCTTAGAGAATGTCATTTATTATAAACGATTTCATTAAATGCACGACATTCTATGCCATGTTTGTTGAACTCTGCTTTGCATTAAATGCATGTCATATCAACTTACTTCTATAGGCTAAATACAACTGGAATTTGACTTAAGCACCTAGTTACTCATTGCTTTATATAATATCAAATCTTGACCGTCCATCGTTTATAGCGGGATTTAAACTGAACCGTCGATCTAAAATCTTTTCATCTTCAAGATCATATATATCGACGTATAGATTCTGAAACCGCCATTTTCGCTTTGCTTAAACCCTAAGATCTCTAAACAAAACTTAGAACTTCTACTCTTGCTTCAACATTAACATTCATTCAGAGATTATTACGGTAAATTTTACGCTTATTAGTATTTATGCTGACTTATTATATTCTCTAGTACTAATACGTTAATTCTGCAGATTCAGTCATGACAAAGTCTAGCAATATTTCAGTGATCGTCCCCGTCAACATGATTGAAATCCTGGAGAAGGATCGCGTATGGTGTGAGACAATCATGGAGTTTGACTCCAGCGGCTTGGATATTCTGGACGAGGTTTTTTATGCCCTTAGAGCATCAGGCCTCGAGGGTTTTCTATCGAGGAAGCTAGCGTACTTCCTTCCGAGGCAGATTTCAGAACTCTACCTCAATTCTGAGGAGGTAGAAGGATATATTATTGGGGCCTTCACGATACATCACGTCGCTGACCCCTCTAGAGCCAGTGCTGAAGTTATGCAGATGTTAGTGGTAGTACCTCCATTTAGACTGAGAGACGACTCAAACTCATATGAGAAAACAGTCTCAACAGAAAAGGTTGAACCTAAGAAGGCAACCTCAGTTGAGAAAGCGGCCTCAGGGGAATAGGGGACCGCACCTGAGCCTACTACTCAAACATCTTAGTCCCCTCTAGATGTTCCTCCACTCAGTTGTCCTCCAGAGCTGCATTTCCCAAGAGTGGCATGCTTACGCAATTCAGGGCCTTGGCGTACAATGTGACGTAGATCTTGACAAGCCAGGCCGGCTCTTTCGATTATGTGTCTAGGCCAAAACTGTAGATGATGATTGCCATATATGATAGAGCGCAAATCAACTGGGCCGATGTATTCATCAAGGAGTTTCAGGCTGAGTGCCAAGGGCAAACTGCTATATGGCATGAAGCTCTCAGTCATGATCGAGGACTTCTGTGGAGCTGATCCGATAACATACGCTGACAAGGAATACTTTAATCCTAAGAAGATCAGATTTCACAACCAAGCCAGCTCGTTGCAGCAGATTGGCATTGGTGCCAGAGAGGGAAAGGGCAAGAGGAAATCCCCGACCCTAGTGAAGAAGGGCGCTACCCCTAAGAAGAAGTAGAAGGCTTCTGAGCAAGCCATTGTAGTGGCCCCTACTGTCCTCCAGCTGAGAGACGAGGATGCTGAATCAGTAGAGAAGGCTGATTCAGAAGACAAGGCAAATTTTGCTGAGAAGGAGGCCTCAGCAGAGCTCCTTCAGCAGATCGAGAAGGCTCAGTGGAACAAGGGACTTCACCTCATGCTATTACTCCAACTCCCCTTTCTCCACTGAATGTACAGCCACTCGGCAGCTTGCCTTCAGCTGAGAAAGTTCAGTCTCCAATTGATGTTGATGACATGGAGACTAACATTGAAGCCGAGAATCTTGGGTTCGAGCTTTCATTACTTCAATCCAAAGCAGCCCAAGATGTCTCTAAAGTCATTCATGATATCACCAGTCACTCTGAGTTGGTTGACATTGCCATCAGGGTAAGGCTTCAGATGCTACTCTGATTCCGAGACTAGATCACCTTCGAGCAGTTGATCAGATTCAAGTCCTCGAAGATTCTGAACGCCGACGAGCTAGAGCTTTGTCAGCAGATGAGCTATGAAGATCCTGCTAACATCAGCTCGGTCGACGACCTTAGGGCGGCCATGCTGGCCTTGCTAGAAGATCGTTACCCCTCTTCAGCGGCTGTCCCTATGGAAGGTTCAGCAAGTCAGGATGATCTAGAATCACCAGTGATGCAGGAACTGAGAAACCTGCTGAGGGTACTGAACAGGAGCTGGAGGGAGCACACCCTTCTAATAATCTCTCTCACTCCCCTCCTCCTCCTGGTTCGGCAGAAGCATGCACCTCTCTCCCTACTGACCCAGAACAGCTGTTGCTGGGGTCAGCATATGAGGTTGGCTTTGTTGCGAAGCGCTGAAAGTCGAAGACAGTGGCGAAGGCACTCCTGAAGCAGGGGACTTAGAATCGTCTCCTTGCCAGGAACGTTCACAAGCTATGGCGCCAGTCTACTACAGCTCAATTCGAGGAAGTTAGGGCACTGAAGACTTCCATTTAGGACATCCCTTCTGTCCCTGACTTCAACTCCGTTCTCACCAATGCATTAACCGCACAGAAAGCTGACTTTGACAATCAGCAAGCGACGGCTTAGAAGCTACTAAAGGATGCCCAGTCTTCTCTTCTTGATTCCTTCAAGGCAGCTCAGATTGAGCTTCAGAACCAGATCTTTCAGCACACTCAAGCTCACGAGCAGAGGATCAAAGCACTTCAGGATGAGTGTGAGCTGAAGATCAACGCAAAGCTGACAAAGATTGAAGAACTTGTAGATCACTCTCAGCATAAGTATGTTGAAGAATTGATAACTGAGAGGAATGATCTGCACTTAAAGTTCGAAAATCTTCAGAAGACCTTGACTGAGCTATCCCGATCATATCAACGCTCAGTACCAAGGCAGTTACTCCTCCCACCCCCCAGACCTTATTGGATGATGCCCAAAAGGGGGAAGTGATTAAAGGGAAAAGGACCAGACAGTCCAAGGGGGAAGTAGCTCGGGTTATAGCCTATGGTGTCTCAGCAGGGGATGTAGCAGCTGAGACAGGACCAAGCGGCTCTGAACCCAAAGAGGCTGGAACCGGTACTTCTGAACCTGCTCAGAAGATTATAGAAGAAGTGACCGCGTTCCTGGAGGAGTCGGACGATGAAGATACTCCTCTGCCTCCACCAATATCTGGGAAGGGAAAATCAATTCTGAAAATTCTTTCCCGACCCTAAAAGATTCATCAGCCTAGCAGAGCAAGCACAAATTGATGCTGACGAAAAGTTTGCTCGCGAGATCGCTGAGGAGGCAAAAAGCTAAAGAAGGCCCCTGCGAAGGCTAGGACAAAGGTCCCTGCCAGGAAGCCCGCTCAGAGGCAGGTGGTCAGAAAGCTCTCTCTCCAAGACGATGCTAACAGATAACAAGAGAAGGAGAGAGAAGCTGAGAAGAAGAATCATGCTAACTCATCCCAGCAAACAAAGAAGAATCCGGTTGAGCCTACTATAGACGAGATGATCAACTTCAGCATAAGAGCACTTGACAGAAGAGCCGAATGGCATCAACTCGAAGAGGTAAGAAGGAAAGAGGCTTTAGCCAAGGAGAAGGCGGCTGAAGAGGCAAAAGAAGTTGAACGACTGAAGCCTAAGGATAGGGACATCCCAAAAACCTCCAAATTCTTCAGACGAGGCCGCAATCGTGATGATCAGAAAATTCATAGATGGTTCAGGGAGATGATTCAACAGTAGATCAGTTGATTAGTTGATTAGAGATGTGACTGATCCCAAAACCCTATGTTGATTGGTGAATCATTTCCTTATAAAAGTTAACATCTTTGTCTTTGAGTTTTGTAGAATCAGTAGACTCGTCTTCAACATGGTCCGGCTCAGTTATTCCGTCTGTTGTCCTTCAATAGACTATCCGCTGCAGTGCCATGGAGTGAAGATTCAGTATGGTAGGACTCAGCAGGAGCAGCATACTGAATGGTGTTCAGGAGTTAGTAGAACTGGACTCAGCAAGAGCAGTTTATTGAACTCAGAGTCTTGACCTTCAGTAGAGTTGAGCTCTGCAAGAGTATACTACTGAACCTATGGGTCAGACTCAGCAACAGTCTGTCAGTTGCTTAACTGACAGTGGACTTCAAAGTCAGATTTAGTAGAGTTGTCCGAAGTCGTACATCAGAGAAAAGTCAGCTTCAGTATCAACCTTGAAGTCTGAATGTCTCAACCACTTTCAGTACCTCGACCAATGACTAGCAGCCAGCTGGCAAAGTATCCGACAAAAGCTGCAAGTCAACCTGCAAAGAAGCGGACTCTACAGAATTCAAAGGAAGTAGTCGTTTACTACCTAAATAGAGTGACACGTGGACTGTTTCGTCTCCAACGGATCTATCTATGCTCGCTACTATAAATAGAGGGAAGGTCGTGATTCTTCAAGTCGCACTACACGATCACACAAGCGACCATACGCGAAATCAAGCATTCAAAGAATCAAAGCTCTAGAATACTTATCATTTATTCAAGTGAAGAACACGAACCCAACGTTGGTATATCCTCTTTGTTCTTCACTCTAGAAGCCTTTATCGTTCTCACCCTCTAACATTAAGCTCATTGTAATATCCATAGCTTAAATGAAGGAGTTCATTTATTGAACTGCTCTTAATGTTAAGAACTCCTTCATAGTTGTGGAGATACATTCAAATATTCTTGTTTGACCATGTAAACTGAGACTTGCTCAGTATAATCACAAGTAAAAGTTTGTCCTGCGTACAAACTAACTGAGACTAACTCAGTATAATAAAATAGTGTCATTTCAGTATCCGAATCACTTTAAAAACTGTTGTGTCATTTATTTGTTGCATTGATTAACTGCTCATACTGAAAATATCTTACAAAATCATACAACTGCTATTTCAGTACAAAGCTAAAACATCACACTAATCTACTGAACGACATTAGTATACAAACGTTTTCGAAACAAACTAAAATCGGGCCTACACAATTCCGCACGCTACTGAACCTCTACTGAACGATTCTGAATTCTGACATTAGTCAGCTTGCTGACCTAAGTACTGTCAGTCACACTGTTCGCGCGATCAAGATCAGCTTGCTTGGTCTACTGAATTTATTCAGTAGACATCTTCTTTGAAACGGACTGATCGCGTTTTGAGTTTGAGAAAAAGGTTTTCAGGTGTATTCACCCCCCCTACACCTGAAGGTTTGACTCGGGACCAACATGTGTATTGTTTTTGAGCCTAGTGATACTTATTTTGATGATTAATTGCTTCAAAACTCAATTTGAGTCGAGTCTTTGAATATAAAATTTTTGAATACTGTTGTCATCTTTGTTTTAGCATGATTCACTATTGTAAGATTTGTTACACAATTTATCGGGCTTTCCGTTTGATTTATTCCAGATAATACAAGCCATATTTCTTTCCCCGCTTCTTTTCTCCAACCTCGAGTTGCACCATGATGATCGTGTCCTTCTCCCGAAAATCGGGGTGTGACAACACATTATTGTAGACTTTAAAGATAAACTTGAAGATTGTTATCTTGGAGGAGTAACGAAGTGTAAATAATCTTGAAGATTATACTGACTCCTAAAGGTTAAATGACCATGAAGATCAAATGGTTGTACTCTTTTTTCCTTTCTAAATTTTTTTTCCCCAAAGGTTTTTGTTAGTTAAGGTTTTTAACGAGGCATCCTATGCAACACACGAGTAAAATGAGTCATTGAGATTGATTCACAAAAGAGCCAACGCAACACATAATCTCCAAAAGAGTGGCGGCATCAACATCCAGCAATTCGTTCAAGTGACAATCTAGCGGATTATTTTACAAAGACATTATCAACGTCAACATTCAAGAAGTTGGTACACAAGATCGATATGCGCCAACTCAAGGATCAACAATGACTATATTGAGGTAGAGCAGTTGTACTCTTTTTCCTTCGACCAGTTTTTATCCCAATGAATTTTTTTTGGCAAAGTTTTAATGAGGCAACAATTTCTTTTACGGATGGTCAATCAAGGGGAATGTTGTAAATATATTTGTTATATATACTTACCATATATTGTGATGACCATGAAAACCATAAAAGCTCATCAACTTATTTTGTACTTTATAAATAGAGGTCTTCACTATTATAATAATATACATCTGATTCTCGCTCTCTATATTATATTCTACTTAGTTTATAACAAGAACCAATTTAACCATATATGCAAAAATTGTGAACGATTTAGGTCAATTTGCTTTATTTATTTTTAATTTGACTTAACCATATCAATGATTGAGCCCAATAAAAGAAAAATAGGCAGCTTCAATTTTCTCTAATGTCGTCATCCATCGTGCCATTAGTGTAATAGTTAAGCAACTTAACAAATTAATCTTATATTCTGTTAATGACGGAGTCCACACCTAATCTCAATGGACGTTCAAACGCCGGCTGAAGCCGGCTCAGTCTCTTAGCAGCCACAAATTTTTGTTTTTAGTTGGTGATGTTTTTTAGAAAATTTATTTAAAAATACACCTATATCCTACAATTCTTGTTCCAAAATTTTCAGTATAATTTTTAAAAAAAAATTGTTAGTTGTATTTAAGATATAGAGCCTTTAAATAAAGTTTTTGTAATAAATTACTATTTTAAAAAAGAGAACAACAATTTTGGGACAATTTAAAAAAAAAATTAAAACAACTATTATGCGACAGATAGAGTAGTATTTAGTTTTATATTAAATATTTTCCGATTTTAGTCCGTATAAACGAGACTTACTCGAACCAAATCATCGAGTTTTCTGTTTTAGTATGACTTTTTTAAAAATCAACCTTACCAGATTTTTGTCCTTATTAGTAATGAATTCACCTTTTTTTGTTGATGTAATCTGTTTGTTTGTGGGATTATGTCAAAACTGAAGATGCTCTTACCTTTTCAACAGGAAGGCCTTTGTGATTTTCTACAGCTTCTTTTACACACAACACACAGTTGTTTGGTTAGGCTTGTTGTGGGAGAGGTAACATGCTAATTGCTCTGCTCTTATTTTTCAAACATCCTTTTATTCATATTAGCTACCTAATTGAAATGACTTTTTTTATTTTTGAGTTAGTCTTGGGTTCTGCTACACATTCATCTGATCCTTCATTTTTCTGGGTAGTGTAAATAGTAGTTCTGATTTATAAGTGTATAGATAGCTGCATCTTGAACTATGGCTTTGGCATTCAATCATGCAATATTTCTGTAATAATTCTGTTCTTCAGGTGTTAATTGGAGTCATGTGCATACTATGATTCAAATTTGATCATATTTCTGTGCTGGTTTACAGGCAGTATAGAAATGGATATTTGAAATGGGCTTCATCTTTTTCCTGCAAGGAGTGAATAGTGATGGCTGGTAACTATAGGTTTAAAATGGAACAGAATGACATAGTTGACTCACTGATCTCCACAGTTGGGAGTTTCATTCAAGACAGATTGATAGACCAAGAGCAAAGACTCCGGCACAAGGAGCAGTGTGCGGAGAGATTAGCTGCTGAGAACGGAAGTCCTCACAACGAAGCAGAAGTCCGTTACTCTGATCAAGCAGTTCTAGCAAATCTTGATTGGGGAATCGATGCACTTGAAGAGGCAATAAACACCTCGAATGTTGAAACTAAGATGGCGTGTCTGGACTATGCAGAGAAGATGCTGCAAGTGTGTGCCATGCTCAACTCTACTCAGAAAACAGCTGGAGTCCCTAACTTTTACCTCTCAGCTTGGGCGTATTTGAATCTGTCATACTTGTGGAAGTTAAGAAATGACACTCATAATGCAGTGCTTCACATTCTAGAAATGTTTATTGTTGACCCTTTTTTCTCTAGAATAGATTTTGCTCCTGAGATTTGGAAAACTGTTTTCCTGCCCCATATGAGCTCCATCGTTGGGTGGTATTCAGAAGAAAGGAGAAGGGTAGTCATGGATGTGATCCCGGATACGTCTGATCTGTCATTCACTGTGGATCTTGATCACTCTCTACTTTTGTCTGTGAGGCCCGAGCAAGCAGAGAGAATTCAACAACTGGAGCAGCTTTATGGTCAGTCTTTAGATGAGAATACAAGGCTCTATGCCAAGTATTATAAAGACTGCGTCAACTATGATTCTACCACTAGCAGGAAGGGGATGCCTATGTTGCCGATTGCTGAGCCGCCCATGACGCCTCTGCACGACTTCAGTTGCCACTCCATTCCAGATTATGTTAAATTTGGTCCTATTCTGCCCAAGAGTGCTGGTTTTTCACCAATGCTGAAAAACAAAGCTAAAACAAGGTAAGGAACACTACTGTGTCGTACTTATCTGCTACTTTCCCACTGCTCTTATAAATTTTATTTCCAATCAGAATGAAGGCGATTTCTACCTCAGGAAATGTAGACTCTGCTTGCTGGGATGTTGTGGTAAGGCCTTAATGGATGTGCAATCAACTAAATCTCAACGTAGTATCAAGTTATCATCATCATCACATCATCATCATCTGTGTGCGTTCATTCTCATTGTAGGACGAGATCCCGGAGGAGTGTGCAGAATCTGAATCATATATGGAAAGATCAAACGAAACTATACCGGTTGGCTATTTAGCAGAAAAGGATGATGATATTGTGTCAGTTAGGAGTAGTAGAAGCATCAGATCAAACAAGGACGAGACAGCATCAAGCAGGCAAAGACAATCTCCTCATAATAGCTCTGCTTCAGACTCTCCAACAACTCCTTGCTCAAGGAATTCATCTCCAAAATCAACCAAAACCTCTATGCTCCGCCTCCTCTCTACGCATGCAATGCCTATTTCTGCATTAGCATTCAATGATAACTCTAGCATTAGCTCAACAGAGGCTAATGAAGAGATGACAGTATGTTTCAAAACTTATCTTGCTTCAGACTTGTTTAGTATTTTGGGCTTACACTGAAAGTGGAATAGACAATCAGGAACAGATCAAGTCTCCAAGTAAAACGCGATATGGAAGAAAAGCGCTTCCAAAGAGGTTTAACTCATCAAGTTCTTTCTCATTAAATCAATTGGCAGTGCTTACTGCCTAGAGTACTAATTCATGTTTCCCTTTGAATTTCTTAAATTGCAGTTCTCATAATCAAGGTGAAGATTGCATCCTGAGCTATGTATCTTCTCCAACATCTGAGATGTTGACTCCAAAGTCTAGGCCCCCCAAAAGACTTTGTCTGCCCTATTACTGGCCAGATCTTCAATGATCCTGTCACACTTGAGACAGGGCAGACATACGAAAGAAAAGCTATTCAAGAATGGATGAGTAGAGGAAATACTACATGTCCTATCACAAGGCAACCTCTCTCTGCAGCTTCACTACCTAAAACCAATTATGTTCTCAAGAGGCTAATAACCTCTTGGAAAGATCAGCACCCTGAACTTGCTCAGGAATTCTCATGCATTGACACACCGCGAAATTATTTAACCAATACGCCACCAGAACCTTTACCATCTGAGGCATCCAGTCAAAGAAGCATCGACAACGAAGTAGATTATAAACCTCAAAGATTCTTAAGAGCTGCATTATCAACAAAACCGAACAGTGCAGCATCTCAGACCTCTGTTGAAGCAGTGGTCAATGCATTGAAACCTTATATTCTATGCATTTGTAATTCCGAGGACTTGCAAGAATGTGAAGCTGCTATCTTGGAAATAGTCAAGATTTGGGCAGACTCCGATGTGGGATCAGGAATCCATTCTTACCTATCTTCACCAACAATAGTAAATGGATTTCTTGAAATACTTTCCTCATCTTTGAACAAGGATGTTCTCCGGACAACCACATATATTCTGTCCAAGTTGGTATGTGCAGATGATCGTGTTGGTGAACTGCTGACTAATATAGACTCTGACTTATATTGCTTGGCTGATCTACTGAGGAAAGGACTTGCTGAAGCAGCGGTTCTTGTGTACCTGCTCAGACCGTCATATTCACAGCTCTCTTCTCATAACTTGATAAACACTCTTCTCCACATAATTTCTACAAAAAGTGAAGATCATCTTGGTTACCAGTATGCTATAGAACCTAAAGATGCTGCAGCAGCATTGCTTGAAAAAATTGTTGTTGGTGGAGATGAGAGTGAGAGATCACACAATGCAATTTGTGTTATGAAAGATAATGGGATCCCGTCTTTGTTAAACTGCCTTAATAGGGTGGACGGAAGAGAGTCAATTATGTCGATCCTTTTGTGCTGCATCAAAATTGATACAGCATGCAAGAGTATTGTAGCAAGCACAATTGAGTTGTCACCTATTCTTGAACTATTCCATGGTGGAGATGATAGTGTGAGAGGAATATGCATAGAGTTTCTCTGTGAGTTGGTTCAGATGAGCAGGTAATCACAGTTTTTTGCATTATCTTACTTCAAGTTTACTAATATGAGGTCATTTTCCAGGAGAACATTCAGCAACCAGATTTTGCATAAAATCAAGGATGAAGGAACATTTAGCACCATGCATGCCCTTTTGGTTTATCTACAAATGTCTCCAATGGTGCAGAAACCTGCCATTGCAACCCTTCTTCTTCAGCTTGACCTCTTGGTTTGTTTTCCTTCCTTCCTTCCTTCATGTTAAGTAGTCTGGTATACTTAATGAGATCTTCTGATTTAATGTTTTTCATCATAGGCTGCTCCCCGGAAGACGAGTATCTACAGGGAAGAAGCCATGGAAGCATTATTAGAAGCACTTCAAAGAAAAGATTTCCCATCTTCTCAAGTTATGGCTCTAACCACACTTTCCTCTCTTTCGGGACATTTCAGTGGTTCTAGGAAAACATATATGGAATGTTGGTTGCTAAAGATTGCAGGATCTGACCAGTCTTATTATGCTATGATGAGAGGAGAAGAATCAAAGACCAACGAAACAGACTTTGCCGAAATGGTAAGAAATAGACATAACAGATCCTTTTTCAAACCCAGTCTTCGTACTTGATTCTGAAAATGTGAATACTTAATTAGAAAGAAGAAGAGAAAGCAGCAAGGAGTTGGGAGAAGAGGATGGCTTTTGTACTCTTAAACCATGAGAAAGGGTTGATTCTCAAGGCTTTGGGGGAATGCCTTAAGAGTAATTCTGTAGAGATGGCAAAGTCTAGTTTAGTCGTGGCTACATGGCTTGTCTACATGCTCTATAGTTTTCCTGATTGTGGCACGAGAGAGGTTGCTCGGAAAACTTTGCTTGATAAGTTCATTCATGTGCTACAGTCATCAAAGAACCTAGAGGAGAGGATTTTGGCTGCTCTTGCTCTCAGAGGATTTGTCAGTGAATCAGGTTAGCAATCGCTTATTTATTAGATTGTTTACCACAGAACTTCAATGACTAAAAATTGCATCTTCTTCTCGGTTTTTTTTATTTTTTTATTTTTTTATTTTTCATGCAAAAGAAGGGCTGATTGAGATGGGGGCCTATGCTAAAAGTATTTGGAAGACGTTGAGGAGGCTTAAGAAGAGTTGCACAGTAGTCCATGATATAATGAAGGCACTCATGAACTTGCCCTATATGGATGCAGTAAGTAGTGTTCATAAATCATAGTTATTGAGTATTATACACTTGAAGGCAGTAGTAAGACTACCTTAATTTTATGCAGGCAGATCTGTGGTCTTGTGTTGAAGGCCCTGAATTGGAAGTGTCCATGAACGGAGAGATACTATCGATGCTGCATATAAGAAACCAGCTGATTAGCAGCCATTCTGATGGGACTATAAAGGTACTACTATAGAGAATGTGTTATATGGAGTTGTTGCATGTTTCTAGCGTAAAGATCTTCCTCTTGCATTCAGGTATGGGACACTGCAAAAAAGGCTCCCAGATTAATACAAGAGGCGCGTGAACACACAAGGCCTGTAACATGCCTCTGTGTTCCTCCTTCATGCGACAAGTTATATAGCGGATCTTTAGACAAAACCATCCGGGTATGTGTTATTAGATTATGAATAGTGTATGGATTGCCAAGACTGAGTCTTAGTAATTAAACAGGTTTGGTCAATCAGACATGAGGAAATCCATTGCATCCAGGTTCATGATGTAAAGGAGGCAGTGGTGGCTCTGGCAGCCAATGCTAGCCTGGCATGCTTCTCATCTCAAGGAAATGGAGTTAAGGTTAGACATAATAATAAGAGTTTGGGACTCAATTAATTATAAATGCTTAAAACAACAACTTAATTTGTGCAGGTTTATAACTGGTCAGGAATTCCAAAAGCATCAGCTTCAACAGACAAGTGAAGTGCCTCCGGCTGGACGGAGACAAGCTCTACTGCGGTTGCTCTGCTTACTCCATCCAGGAGGTAGATTTGAGAACACATACATCATCACCATTCTACTGTGGCGCCAAGAAGTTACTTGGCAAACAGACAATCCACTCATTACAAATCCAAGACGGCCATCTATACGCCACCGGCTCATCTGTGGATGGCATAGCAGGAAAGGTAGTTTAAAATCTTGTATAGATGAGATGTTTGTCCCACTAAAACCAATTGTGCAATCAGGTGTTCAAACTGTCGAGCAAGGCGGTTGTGGGATCGTTGCAAACTGGTCTAGACATTCAACAAGCCACAGTCAACAATGATTTCATATTTACAGCCACAAAATGCGGGATCGTTGAAGTGTGGGTGAGAGAGAGAGTGACCAAGATTGCTTACATCAAAATGGGAAGCGCAAGCCATGCAAGAATGACTTCCATCACATGTGACGCCGATGGCCAGAAGCTTTTCGCTGGAACATCTGATGGCAGGCTCCAGGTACCGTACATTTCCAAAAACAAAAATTATCAAAATAACACTCTATGATTACAAAGAGACTCACTATCGTTTCCGGACCCTTCTGCAGGTTTGGAGTTTGGAGTAATAAAAGGTAATCTATTTTGCAACTCAAAGTCATAGCCAATTTCTGAAAAGAAGTTGTCGGACATGTGATGAATCTGTATAGGCTTTAATTAAATGGCAAATTTGCAAAAATAGTCCCAAAACTTCACGTTTTTGCGAATTTTGTCCTCAAATTTTTTTGTTTTGTTTTTTTGACCCTAAACTCCTTGTTTTTGCGATTTTAGTCCTACCGTTATATTTTCCGTCAATTTAACCGTTAATTCAAAAAAAAAATTAAAAATAAAAAATTGAAATGGCAAAATTGGAATTTTTATTTACATGGACCAAAATTGCAAATGAAGAATGATTTGGGACATATTTAGCAAAATAAATCTGTTTAAGGACTGATTTCACAAATTTTAGACAAATAAGCTAATTGCTTCGTATTGAAGAAATTTTGCATTAAATTTTTGATTTTTCATATAACTTTATTGTTTCATATCAAATATAAGCTAACAAAGATTTCGTACCAATATAAACAACATTTAATTCGCAATGCAAAATACATATTGTGAATTAACCATTAAAAAACAAAGCTATTATCACACAAAATTTTTACTTCAAAATAATCATTTAGTGCAAAATATTTACTTCTAAATAACTAGAATATGAGAAGAATTACGAATCTGCAATTGATGAGCTCACTGACGAATTGCGAGATGAGGAGGGTGACGGCGAAGAACATGCCCTAGAGCTCGCGGTGGAAGAGGAAGTGGGAGATGAATCCGCCGAAGCTGATGAAGACGGGGACGAGGTAGATCCAGGCGAGGAAATGGCCGAGCTGATCGTCGCACTGGTAGCGGACGTGAGTTATGGTTACAACCTTCAATGGCGGGTGGTGGTGTTGGGGATTCGTCATGAGTCAATGATCGTCTAGATCATTGCTAGGGGGTACTTAGAACTAACGTCAGTAGTTCATGTACTTAGGACTTATTGTAATATTCACTATTGGGGGAAATTGTAGTGATTTTCATCGCTATAGAATTGAAGATCCCAAAACCTGTTAGAACCCGATGTGTGTTTTGAACATGATGATGTAATAGGCTAGACTTGTTCTTATCATTATTGATTATTTTGTCTAAGTCCTGTAAGGGGTGTTGTTGGTTTGAACTTCAGTAGAGAAGTTAAATTCAAGAACCCCATGTCATCAGTTTGTAGAGCTCGTGTCTTCAGGTCCTCCTGTTGTCTGTTCTCAGCAGAAGAATTTTTTCAGCAGAACTCAGTTGAAGACTCAGTACGATTATTTATCTACTGAAGTTGTGAAGAGCTCAACATCCTCAGTAGAAGATTCTTATCAGCAGACTCAGATGAAGAAGTTAGCCTGATCTGTCCAGATCTACTGAACGCATGCAACTCAGTTGCAGAACCGACAAGGAAACAACTACCCGACTATTATCATTCAAATGTCAGCAAAGTTTATTCAATACGAGGTTTGGAGAGAGTCAACTCAGATGAAGACTGATGTCTGACAAGTCTCACCTACCACAAACCTCGGCCAATGAGAAGCAACCAAAGCCTTACCTACGCTGACATTAAAGCTGCTCTCATGTACAAATGCCAACCACTTTGCTACGCTCTTTCAGAAACTTATGGCCGTTTTCCTTGGAAGTTTGTGACACGTGGCATCGTCCTCTCCAACGGATACCTGCCTGGGTCACGACTATAAATAGAGAAGAGTTTCCAAGCTCAACACACGAGACATTAAGGGAATACACGCTCATTGCATACAACTCTCTAGCGCATTAAAGCCGATCCAGCGAGAACTTGCTTAGTTGAATATCCTTAGTTCTTCTCTCTAGAGAATCTTTAGTTCTCTCTTCTCTATCTAAGCTCCACTGTTATATCTATAGCTTAGAACCTTCGAAGGAGTTCACTTTTCTCTAAATTGTTCTTATTGTAAGAACTCCTTCATTGTTGCAGAAAATCCCCTCCCCTTCAAACTTCGGTTTGATTTGTAAAGTCGCTAAGGACTATAACTTAGAAGGGTCTGTGCAGCGTATAGATTCCTTGCTGAGCCTTGCTCAGATTAATCAACAAGAACTCCTCTTCCGCAGGACCGTGGACGTAGGATCTTGCGTATCCGAACTACGTTAAAAACTTCTTGTGTTATTTACTGTTTTATTGCATTGTGCTCAAACCATTTTACAAACTCATACTTTGCATCAAACGTATTAAAAAGTGCACCAACCAAAACAACTTTGGTTTGCGAAAACATGTTTTCAAAAGAGACGAAGTCCTTCGGGCCCCACACTTATCCGCACTAAAAGTCATCGACTGAACTCTCTATACTAACAAAAGTCAGTAGAACAGACTCCGTAGTTAATACACTCTGACCCGCGATCAGAAGGTTCTTATTTGGCACTGTTCATTCAGTCGCATATCTCAGCTCAGCTGACCTTTGCGTTTGAGGCAAAACTTGTAATCAGGTGTATTCACCCCTTCCCCCCCTCTACATCTGACACTCGTCTCCGGACCAACAGTATAATATCTTACCATAACACTATGTTCATCTTTTGTAAGACTGAACCACCGTTGTAAGATTATTATATAGTTTAGAAATAAGTTATCACACAGGAATCTAGCCTAAAAGGGCTAGCCATATTTAAACAACATATAATGCAATGGACCAAAACAAAATAGTTAAAAAAATGAGAGAGAAAAAAAGAAACTTACAAAATTTTCAGGGTTCTATTTCTTCCACACTTTAGGTTAAAAGGTTTGGGAGAAGATTTATAATTGATGGTCCTAATATTCGGCCGATCTCACTGATTAGTCAACTGATGTTGAGCGGGATGCAATGAAGGCATGGGAACGATCTAATAATATAGCTAATGCTATGATTATGTTGCTCATGTCGCCCACATTGCAGCTGCGACATCGGTCTTTCACCAATGCATGCGATATGTGGGCAAATCTTGAGGAAGTGTATGGTGAGACTGATAGAACTGCTCGGTTCAACATCAAGTGATGGTCCAGAGACGCGCTTCAGGTGGGGGGGGGGTGGTGAGTACACCTGAATGCAAATTCTAAAACTCAGAACGCGAATGTCAGCTTTAGCTGAATGTTACTACTGAACTTTGTCAGTTAGCCAAATATACTTTCTCGATTGCGTGGGCAGAGATTCTCGTACTGAGTACAGTCCTACTGACTTATGTCAGTGAACAGTAGCTCAGTACAAGAGTTGTGTGCGGAAGTGTAGGCCCTTAAAATATGCGTCTCAGTTGAAAATCCGTTTTTATGCTTGTTTGATTAAAACTCAGTTGAATGCTGAATGAACAGTTAAATCAATGCAACAGTAAAAATCAACGCATGCCGTTTTTAAAGTGGTTCGGACACACAGGGTCCTACGTCCAATGTCCTGAACTAAGAAGGAGATCTTGTATTAATTATACTGAGCAAGCCTTGATTGATCTGTTCACATGACAAATTCTCACTTGTTTGCTTATACTGAGCAAGCCTCGATCAATCTGTATGCAAGACACCTATCTACTTATAGTCGTAGTGGCTGTATAGATCTTAACCTTTTTAAGGTTAGATTTTCTCCAACTAAGAAGGAGTTCTTACGATAAGAACAGTTCACTAAAATTGAACTCCTTCGAGGTTCTAAGTTATTCAGTATTATAATAATCACCCTTAGATAGAGAAAGGGGAACAATAATTCTCTAGAGAGAAGAACTAAAGGAGATCTAAAATCTATGAGCAAGTTCTTTGCTTGAATATCGCTTGTAAGTTCACTAGAGTGTTTGAGCTTTGATTGCTTTGGTTCCCGGTATCTTTCAGCATGAAGACTCTTCTATATTTATAGTCTTCGATTTGTGAATAGATCCGTTGGAGGGAGTTTAGACTCGTGTCGAATAAGATAAGAAAAAGGCCATAATAATTTGAATGTTGAGTAGAGGCACTACAAAGATTTCCTCTTTTTTCCGCTAGGAGCAACTTTATAGCAGAGCAGGTAAGGCGTTGTCGGCCCCTTATTGGTTGAGGTATATAAGAGTTGGTGAGGCTTATTCAAACTCAAAGTATGATGAGTTGACTTCCTCTGAATCCTCGGACCTTCACCTGTTTGTCCTTTATTAACATTCGTCTGAACAATTATGTCGCTGGCTCAATTTGCTTTGCAGATTCAGTTGGTCGATAGCAGGCCAACTGACTTCCTCGATACCGAGTTCTTCGGCTGACTCCAGAATCTTCTACTGAATCCCCAGCTACTGAACTCTAGCCTACTGAGTTCTAAAAGCTGAACTCATCTAAGTTATAACAATATTGAAGGTCCATCATTCAGCTAGGGGTTTTGGGATCTTTAAATCTTATCATATGTTCATCCCGACAATTTTCTACTATTTGATTATGCCAAAACCTTTTACAACAACTACTCCTACTGACTATGCTAAAATCAATATTACAAGGTAAACTAAGGATAGTATCAAATAATAATATAAACAAGAATCACACAACTGAATTTCCCATAAAGAGAAGTATCAGAGCATTATCAAAAATAGGGTAATGTCACACAACTTAATTTCTCATAGGGAGAAGTATCAGAGTATTATCAGGCTGGCTATTTAATCAACACTATAAAATAATTTTCCCATAAAACAGAGTAGCATTTTCCCCCTATCATACTTAAAACAATTCCCCCCTATAGCAGAGAAAATGCAGTTTCTCTTAAAGAGTGTTAAGCAATTGAACCACAGAGAAACATATAAGTAGATATGTGAGTGTGTGATCTGGTTACTTCAGTAATCAGTAGTGTTGAATGAAAAGTACACAACCAAATGGCAATGAGTAGTTGTCGAAGGCCAAAAGAAAAGATATGTCACAGTTACATGTACATGACATTCTAATTCTAAGATCTAGAAGACTAGAAGGCACTCAGCTGGACTTCTTGTTGAAAAGTTGCATCCGAGCTTTGAAATCAGCAGACTTCTTCTCCGGAAGTTCAAGGCTATATGCTGAATAGACACGATTCTTCAGGGCCTTAATCTCTTCCTTGTCTTCATAATCATGCTTGTTCAGACCTTTGCTATTAATAGCATCGAAGACCTCTTCCTCAATCTCCTTCTTGCAGATATTGTCCTGATGTGTTAGAGGAGGAAGCAAGGTTCTGAACTGAGGTGCTTTGAGTGTTTTTCCCGACAGATTGAGTAGAGTTTGAATTTTAGCATAGAGTGGGGGATCCAGATGTTTCAGAAAGTCTTCGAATACCTCTTAAGGATCAGATTCCTCTTTGAATAGCTTCCAAACAGAGAATATTTTTTGTCAATTCAACTTTGATTTGTTCCCATCTCTGGTTGATCTTGTAAAGCACCCACTCATCGGTCCTTTTGTATATCACTCTCTTCACCACATTGACAGGTACCCTTCTCTTGAAGGATTTGGAGGTTGTAGGGATACTTCTGTCCTTCACGAGAACTATTTCTCGTGCTTCTTTCTCTGTCCTCAGCCTGAGTGCCTCCAGATCAGCAAGACGAATCCTCTCTCTAGCTTCTCTAATATGTCTGGCCTCAGCTGTATGATCAAGTCCTCTCTCACAGCTATCCCAAATTTCTTTCATTTTAGCTTCTTGACTCTTGGAGAGTCCAGTAGATGGAATGTGCTGCTGAGCTTCTGAGTCGCTCTGTTCAGCTGATTTAGACTTACTCATTTCAGGCTTCTCAGCTTGTTTGGACTTTTGAGGAGTTTTAGCAGCCGTAGACTTAGATTGCCTAAGCAGTACTGATCGAGTTCTGGTAGGAACTGGAGTCCGGTTCTGTATGCCTTTCTTAGCTTCCGTCTGCTTAGCATCCTCTTTCTCAAGTTCACAAGCTAGCTGTTCATCGTAAGCTATTTGCTCTTCGTGTGTTTTGAATTTGAGCTTCTTTGGGGGGTTAGGAGATGCAGGGGCTTTGCCTTTTCCTTTAGCTGCTGCTGACTTCAGTGATGGCTCTTCTTCAGGTAATGCTTCAAGGTACTGAACCACTTTAATGATAGCCTCGTCAGCAGGCTCTCCTAAGCCTTCAACTTCTTTGCCCTTTCCTTCCCCTTTGTTTGCTGCTGATACACTGGGTCCTGCCCTTCAAGAGGGTCAGTAGTTGTGCCGATCTACTACTTTCCCCCTTTTTGGCATCATCGATTACAGTTGCCAAGGCAGTTACTTTGTTGTACAGCTCCTCGATAGATGATTTGATAGATTCGAGAGAAGCTACAACATCACTAGCTGCGTCAGTGTACAAAGTCCATCTCTTGTCATGCTCTGAATTTATGGCTTTCAGTAGAGCGGACTTAGATGCTTCTATACACTTGATGTATGCCTCCACAGAATCAATAGCTTCCTTCCTAATCTGCGTGCATGCAGCATGTTGTTCCACCAGTGCCTTAGCGACACTTTCAGTAGCGAGCTTATGTCGCTGTTCTACTGTCTTCAGGACTTGATCTGTTGCAGTGTCCATTTCCTCAGAGAATGTCTTGGCCTCACTCTGGAAAATGATTGAAACTAAGCTGTCAGATCGGTCCTTTGGGCTTCAAGTGCCTTAGAGAGGATTGCATCAACATTTAGTACAGCTGGAGTGCTGATCCTCTGCACTTCAGCAGACAAGCTACCCAACGTCTTGGTCCGAGCCTCTGTGAATTGGCTCCACTTGGTGTTCACGTCTGCCGTGAGAAGATGATTCTTGTGACCCTGACGTTTGATACACTTATTGATAGATGCCACTTTCAGATCCCTGATCTCAATAGCCTGATATCGCGATTGTTGCTTCGGTTGAGATTGAGATGGCGTAGAGATGATTGTGCCTGATTCAAGAGGAGGTGGTGGTGAGTCATCCTTGGGAGATTGTCCTTCAGCAGATCCTCCTTGGTCTGCATCCTTGGGTGGTGTGTCGCGGTGTGAATCAGAATGAGTCTCGGGCTGAGTGGGAGGGTCAGATTGCCCCTTCTGACTCAGAAGCATCAGCATGGCAGCTCTCAGATCCTCCATTGAGGCAATCTTAGCAGGCTCGCCATAGCGGATCTCCTCTCTGAGTTTCTACTCATCTTTAGCCAAGTTAGATGCAGTCCTTAGGTGGATTGTCTCTTCCAGCAGATCCCATTCTAGGAATCTTAGACGAATCTGCACCCTAGCTCTGACAGCTATATCCACGAGATCAGCATGATCTAGGATATCAGAGATTTCATCGGCGACTTCCTCAGTAGCTCTGCTTTGAGCTAGCAGGACTAAGGTTGGGATAGAGGAGGAGGACTTAGTAGGAGGGATGTCATCTGGAGGGTCTGACTGAGTCTCCTTAGAATGAATTCTCTTAACCTTCTCTCTCAGAGGTACGTCCTCCTGACCTGACCCTGAGTCCTCAATAGAGATAGACTCTGGAAGCACTTCAGCAGCTTCAGGCTTCTTCAGCACTTTCCTCTTCTTCTGCTGAATTGGATGAGGATCTCGAGAGATCTTCAAAGGACGCTTATCATGCAGTCCCCATCCAATGGACTTTTCAGCTGCTGCTGCATTCAAGAATTTCACGTTCTTCTTATCGAATGGAAATGCATCAGCAAAAATAACTTTGCCTTAGCACAGATCCTCCAGAAGGATTGAAACCTTTGTGCCATAGAGGAGTTTGCCCTTGGGGATGAGCTGTAGACTGGAGTTGTCATCATTGTTTGTGAATTTATGGAGTTGGGCCTTAAACCCTGATCTCCTAACTCTGGATAGCTGATTGTACGATCCCGCTGAGCTAGTCAGCACGTGGTTCACGATATAGGCCAGACCCCTATATTCAGGGAGCAACTGGTTCTTTGGGAGTGCTGCTTTGAATACTACGTTCTCTTGACCGCTGAATCTGGAGAGATACTGATTAATGGATGACTCCTTGTACCCAATCAGAAAAATCCCTTAACCAGATAGGTGAAAACTGTGGAGAATGCAGTTGGCGATGTCTACGTCTGCAATCTTCTCCGTCCAGACATTAGGGGATGTCTCCCTGATGTAGTTGATGCAGGTGATGTTTGTCACCTCATCGTCCTGACTGATGTTCATGAAGAAGTCGTAAACTTTCCTCAGAAGGCAGTAAGAGGGAGACCTCGTGAGAATGGTCATGAGACAAGAGGCCTCTAAAGCATCGAAGATGCTGTCCATGCATGCTATGTTGCAGGACCGAAATGAGAGGATCGGCTCGAACCAGACTTGCTTGGAGTAAAAAATCTCCTGCATGTCTGTGGGGATGAGGACCTCATTGTTGGGGGATGTTTCCATTGAAGATGAGTGTAAACAGAATCTACAAAAACAATGTTAGCACTTGAAAATAGAGTAAGTTAGTACATAACAGAAACAATTTTTAGAGAAATTTACCGGAAGAAGTGTGCTTGATCGTAACAAATTTCTTAAGAAAATATGGTTGCAGAGCACAGGTCTATCGTTAATGGCGAAAAAGAGATTAAGTATAAGATACACAGAAAGATATATTTGAAACTGAATATGAACGGTTTATTCCTTGTGTGACTGAGACTAATCAATTTTAAAGAGGTGGACGACTCAGATTAAATGTTATAAAAAGTTATGATTACTGGCCGCCTATAATCTCGCCCTACTTAACTCTATCACTTAATAAATAAGGTGAAACGACATGCATTTAATGCGTCGCAGTCAACATATAGAATGTCGTGCTTTTAATGAGAACGATATGCTTAATGACGTACGATGAACATTAATGGCGGAAAATAAATGCTATATCATGCTGATCATCAAATGCTGAATAAATACTCCTAACCTGTCTGCTGAACATAGTAGTCAACTGATACTACTGTGAAGACACTGAGTATTTCAACAGTACTAAGAGTTTGTTCCCCCTCACTTAGTATCCTCTGGATCGTCTTCCTGAATTGAGTCATTAGGATCCAGTAGACCTAGTTCTACTAAGAGATCGTTAAATTTGGTCTCAGCTAGAGGTTTGTTTAGGAGATCAGCTCGTTGCTTATCAGTGTGGATCTTTTCCATTCTGATATCCTTCTTCTCGACATGATCTCTGATGAAGTGATGCCTTATGTCCACGTGCTTGCATCGAGTATGTAAAACAGGATTCTGTGTGATTGCAATTGCACTTGTACATGAAGGAAATAATAGGAGAGGAATTATACCTTCCTCCACGTATGTTGTAGTCGCTTTGATTCTTGCTCCTGCTAAGATCTACTAATCTGTGTCCCGACCTTTTTCTCCCTCTGGGTGGTCATGGAACTGAAGAAAATTATATCGTCTCTCTCTCAAACACGTGTGCGTGTATGAGAATATGTTCTGATTATGAACAGAATACTAATATATATATGGTTCAAAAGTTAATATTATATTAATATTTGCAGCCCAATAATTAATTATATTCCTAATGAGCTTCTACATAGTTAGCCCATAATATAATTAATTAATCTATTCGGCTACTAATATTTATCAATTATTTGGCCCAGCCAATTAATTCCAGATAAATAATATTATTAAATAAGGTAAAAATACATTAATCTATTAATAATGATTTCTGAGAGAATAAATAACTAGACAACTAATTGGGCCAGATCAGGGATCTAATACAAGAAATAAAGTTGGGCCTCAAAATAATTAATCATCTATGCACAACCTAGAGAAAAATTAATTAACAAACACAGATTCATTCCACTATAGAATCTATGCTGACTTACCCCTTTATCCCAAATTGAGCAAGGGCTTGCATTTTAGACTTAATCGAACCCCGTATTTAAGATAGAAATATCCGTTAATTAACTAAGCTCACTGACAACTTAAATTAATTAACATCTTATTATGTTCCTGAGTAGTACCACTCGACTTCATTAACACACCTAAACTTAATCAATCGGCCGAGTTTAGTGTGATAATCCTTACGAGTTCCTTAGGGGATATTATCAACCCATTTTACTAGGATACAGTTGCAATATACAGACAACCAGCCTGAGCCACAAATAACTAATAACACCCAAGATACGTAGATCCGGTCGTGATGACGTTCACCATAGTAGGTCAAAGTGATAGATAGTCAAATGCACTCAACTGAAGTCTTACCATGCTTAAGACTAGCTAAGTCACCGAGATCTTGGTTCTCCACTAAGGTCGGTCAGCAGAACACATCTCACTATGATCCATCAATACACCACCTTAAGTTTACCAGTAAAGACAAGCAGCCAAGACAAGCCACTTCTTATCTAAACTGTATCTTAAAACGACAACTTATCATTAAGTAGTCTCAGCTATGATAACTGTTTATATCATGTCAGTTCAACCAATTTGTGTAGTTTTCTGTGATACCCGACACACTACACAAATCTAACTTTTATACAAGATAAAGGATTACATGTGCAAATATATATTTTTATCAGATAGGAGAATAAAATATTGGTAAGGACAAAAACACATTGTATACAAACATAAAACTTGCTTCTAGTATACAAAATTCCAACAATTCTCCCACTTATACTAAAGCTTACTTTTAGTATACAATGTGTCAGTTCTAGGTACAAACTATTACTCAGCTATCTATCACTACATCTTCTCCCACTTATACAAAAGTTTCTGCAGTCCTAAGTGTGGGGCATCTCTACCACTCCTAAGCCACAAACATGTTTCTTGTAAGCTGGTAGTGATAAACTCTTCGTGAAAGGATCAGCTATGTTGTCTTCAGTTCCAATTTCGTCAATCACCATGTCTCCTCGGTTTACAAATCTTTGTATAATATGGTACTTTCTATGTATGTGCTTAAACACCTTGTGAGATCTAGGTTCCTTAGAATTTGCTACTACATCCGCATTATCACAATAAAATTGTGATAGTCTTAGATAAATTCAGAACAATATCAAGATCCAGGAGAAAATTCTTGAGCCAAACTGCCTCTTTAGAGGCTTCTGAAGCAAACACATAATCTGCTTCTATGGTTGAGTCCGCAATGCATTTCTGCTTTGCACTCCTCCATGAGATGGCTCCACCTCCCAAGGTAAACACATAACCCAAGGTAGACTTCTTCTCGTCTCTGTCAGCCTGGAAATCCGAGTATGTATAACCCAAAGCCACTAGACTATCTGACTGGTAAACAAGCCTATAATCTCTAGTCCGTTTAAGGTAATTGAAAATATGCTTGACCGCAGTCCAGTGTTTCTTTCCAGGGTTTGACGGATATCTTGAGACCATGCGTACAACATATAACGTATCTGGTCTCGTACAAAGCATTGCGTACATGAGGCTACCGACAACGGAAGCATATGGTATTAGCCTCATACTTTCTATCTCTTCAGGCGTTTTAGGGCACTGATTCTTGGATAGAAAAATTCCATGTGTGAAAGGTACTGAACCTCTCTTGGCATTTTGCATGCTAAAACGAGCAATATCAGTGTCAATGTAGGATGCTTATGACAAGATTAACATCCTTTTTGGCGATCTCGGATAACTTTGATCCCAAGGATGTAAGCAGCTTCACCTATGTCCTTCATTTGAAACTGCTCTGATAACCACATCTTTACGTCTGATAACACTTCAAGATTGTTGCCAATGAGAAGGATGTCATCTACGTAAAGTGCAAGAAACACCACTGATTCGTTAACACAGATACGGTACATGCACACCTCGTTATGACATGATACATAAACATTGGATTTGACTACCTCATCAAAACACTGGTGCCATAACCGGGAATCTTGTTTAAGTCCATAAATAGACTTCTTAAGCTTCCAAACCAGATATTTTTCGCCCTCCTTCACATAACCTTCTGGTTGTTTCATGTAGATGTCTCTTCCTTTTCCAAGGTGACCGTTTAGGAATGCGGTTTTGATATCCATTTGCCGGATCTCTAGGTTCATGTGAGCTGCTATGATAAGGAGAATCCAAATGGATTTGATCATTGCTACATGCAAGAAGGTCTCTTTATAATAGATACCTTCTTTCTGGGTAAAACCCTTCACCACAAGCCTGACCTTAAATGCTATGATCTCTCCATTCTATCCTCTCTTTCTTTTGTATATCCACTAACTACTAATACCCTTGCAGCCATCAGGTAGTTCAGTGATCTCGTATACGTCCATATAAGTGATGGACTCAAATTCTGAGTCCATGGCGAATCACCATGAATCTGCATCTATATCTCCCACTGCTTTGTTGTAAGTCCAGGCATCCACGGTGTTTTGTTCATCTGTCGGGAGATGGTCAGATGTCTCCCCAGTGAAGATATACCGACCAGGTATAAATATCACCCTCTCACTACATCGAAGAGTGTCAGGCGATGTGTTAACAGATTGTGCAGTTGCTCGTGGAGCTCTATCTTGCACAACTGGCCCTGTGAGTGGATCTCGATCACCTTGTAATTCCACAAGAATAATCTTGACTCGAGACTTATGATTACTAATATAATCCTCCTCTAAGAACCGAGCGTTGGTGCTAACAACGATCTTTTGTTCCTCAGGATCATAAAAATAACCACCTTCGCTTCCTTCGGATAGCCTATAAACAACATAACCTCTGAAGGTGGCTCCAACTTGTCGGCCTGCTTATTCAACACATAAGCAGGACACCCCCAAATCTTTATATGGTGCATACTGGGCTTATGCCCGCTCCACAGCTCGATCGGAGTCTTGTTAACCGACTAGGATGGCACACAGTTCAATAAATATACCACAGTCTGTAGGGCATATTCCAAAAGGAAATCGGCAAAGTTGCATAACTCATCATCGACCGAACCATCTCTAAGAGTGTTCGGTTTCTTCTCTCTGACACACCATTTTGTTGAGGTGTGACCGGTGCTGTCTGCTGGGATGTAATCCCACATTTATTCAAGTAGTCCTTGAAGTCGTTGGATAGGTATTCCCCACCACGATCAGATCGCAGTGTTTTGATTTTTTTTACCTAACTTCTTTTCCACTTCTGCTTTGAATTCCCTAAAGGTTTCGAAGCAATCCGACTTGTGGCGAAGAAGGTAAACATTTCCATACCTCGAGTAATCGTCGCTAAATATGACGAAGTACTCATAGCCTCAACGAGCTTGTGTAGATATGGGTCCACACATGTCAGAATGAATCAAACTTAGTGCTTCTATGGCTCTATAACCTTTTGCCTTAAAAGGCCTAGTCACCATCTTTCCCTCCAAGTAGGATTCACAAGTTGGAAATGGTTCAACTTGGAGAGACTCCAGTGATCCATATTTCACCAACCTTTGGGTCCTATTCAGATTGATGTGACCTAGTCGTAGATGCCATAGATAAGTTTGATTTACCATAGAAGGTTATTTTATCTTCTTATTGATTGATGATGAGGAAGTAACATTAACATATGTACATGGATTAGAGGTAATAGTATATAGAGATCCATTTAAAGGTCCATTGCAGATAAGATCATTACCTTTCGAAATCGAAATTTGATCATCAAAAACAGATCTATAACCATCCACAATAAAAAAGTTTTGAAACAGAAATAATGTTTCGCCTAAACTCAGGTACATATAAAACATCTTTAAGTACTAAAACAGAACTATCAAAAGATAGATGTAAATCTCCAATGGAATTGCAGGAACTCTCGATCCATTGCCTATTGAGACTACCACCTAGTCATTGCTCAATTTGCTTTTCTGCAAGAAACTTTGGAAGGTGTAACAAACATGATCTGTTGCCTCCGATTCCACTACCCACTTGTGGGTAGAAGAGGAAACTAGAACAGTCTCAGTTACAAGAGTGATTCGCGTCCCTTTCTGTTTTGCCTTGAAGTTTGGACATTCAGTTTTCCAATGTCCAACCTTACCACACTTGAAACACTTCCCCTTAGGTTTTGGAACCCCTCTGGTAGGAGCTAACTTTGTGCTCCCACTACCTTTCTTGACATTCGTAGCCTTCTTGCCCTTTTTCTGGAATCCACCTTTTGGAGGGTTCCTTGAGCTACTAGTAGTGTTCAAGATTTGGGTCCTCTTACCCTTACTCTGACCCATGATTCCTTATGCAGTGATTAACTCACTCGAAAGTTCATTCAGAGTGTAGTTTTTCCTTGACATCACTATATTTAGGCAAAAAATCTCGTTTGACTTAGGTAGTGAATGTAGAATGATATCTATCTTGATCTCAAGCTCCAAGATACCACCAATATTTGCAAGCCGACTAGCAGCTCGGTCATATGTAAAATATGATCCTGCACGGATGCACCTTCGGCTATAGTGCAGGTTGTAACCTGCCTCAAGAGATGAAATCTCTGAGATCTATCGGTCTCACCGAACTTTTCAGCCATAGAATCCCATATCACTCCCGCATGGGGCGTGTTTTCATACTGTGAAGCAAGAGAATCAACCATAGTGGATAAAATGACAAAATGAGTCTTGTCATTATCCTCTACCCACTTCTCAGATTTTCTTATATGCTCCTCAGTCACCCCTTCTTCGGGGAGTTCAGGCTCAGGGGTAGTGTAAGGTTTCTCTTCCACTCTGCATGAAATTAGTTAATTAAAACCCGTTAGGGTTTGGTTGGTGAGACTGATTAGTAACTTATGAAATTTTTGAAGAGACATATCTGAATTATAAAAGCATGTTATATTCGCACATAATTCGTAATTAACCATCATTGTAACCTTTTGAAAAACTAATGATGTTAAATACTTGAACAACCTTAGGAATTCGACTGCTAAGCCACGCAGGTGGACGTTTACTAGCGTAACCCTAAACCAAGCTATTTACCTAGCTCTTTAATTCCAATCCATGCCTAGGTTCTTAAGACGAATAGAATTAACAGTTCGATATTTTGGACCATGTCACAATTAAAATGCGGGACGGGACTTCGAGGGAAGTGAATTGTACATGCGGTGATATCTAAGCATTGACCATTAATTTGACCAAATTAGAATTAAATTCTTGAAATTTGACATACTTACGAGAATCATGCCGCATTCAATTCAATCTAATTACCCATCCTATTTAATTATTATCTTCTAGAGTACTCGTGTTTACTAGGCACGCAAGCCACGTGGGTGGACATTTACGGCTTCGCTCCCACTACTTAATAATAATTAAATATTATTTTGGAAAACTCATCTCACAAAACTAGTAGCTCAAAGATACAAGCAAGCCACGCAGGTGGACGTTTACTCACATAATCTTACTACTTTCGTGTAGAGTCCAATTAATGGAGGTCCGATTAAGTGTTTAATATCCAAAAGTAATGGAATCTAATTAAACACTTAATTTAATATTGCTTAGTCTTTTTATTCAAAAGGTTTGTTATCAATCATGCATCATCACATAATTCCTAAAGAATGCAATTTCTAAACGCACATAATAAAACGTGCTCGCAAAAAATAAACATGCTTTAAAAAGAATTAAATCCTATTTACATGCTTTTCTAAGCGCAATTAATCACATAATCGCATGCTAAAGCATAATAATAAATAAATGCACAAATAGGGAATAAAAATGTCGTTATTCGGGCTTAAAAACATAGATAAAAATTAAATCTATCTATTACAAATCCCGCAAAATACAAGTCTTTGAATTCTTGAAAAATCTTCGTATTTGGATCCGCTGCGTCATAATGCTATGTGTCGATGCGTCAGTGCCGCGTGGCGCCACATCATCAACTGAATTGGCCCTTTCTGCCACGTCAGGAAGGGCTGACGTCAGCAGGCCAAGGGCTGACACCAACCCTCTCTCGCCGGGTCTGCAGCGCAGCTGCTGCCGCTCGTCGCCGCCGCCCACGGCGGCCCTCTGACCACCTGTTCTTGGTCGCCTCACCACCTGGAGAACTTCTGCCGACCGTCTACCATGAGACAGCGACAGTCGCGCCGCCTAAAGGCCGAAGTCGCGCGGCTGCGTCTGCACACAACAGATCGCGCGCTACCACGCCTCCATGGCCCTCTCCCGGTGCTCCTCCGCCGTCCCTCCTACCACCAAACGTCAGCCAGACGTCTAGGCCGTGCATGAAGGCCAACGATTTCCGCCGCCAATGCAGTAATTTCAGTATGAAACCGTGCCTACGAAATTGACCCATTTCCGACCTTCGATTTCAATCAAATGAGAGAGGAGAAACGTAATTGGAACACTCACGACCACTATGTAACGGATTCCAGTCGAGATTAGTTCCTCAATTTCCCGAATTTCAAACGATTCACCGGATAGAATTCATTGTGAGCAGCAAAATTTCAACATTGATTCCGATCGCATTCGAGGTCGTATGACCCCATATAACATATCAACGCGTATCTTGTGACAAGACAAACCAATTGGCATGAGCCGTTTGGCCGGAGGATGCCGGACGCGCTGCCACTCGTTGACGCAAATGGCGGGGGAACCATCGATAACTAGGGTTTTCGGCAAACTTAGGGCTTTCTTCTCTGTCTTGATTTTTAGGCCTCCAGGACTAAAATTACAGTACAAAAATAGTTAAAACACATAATAAATAGGTCCTATCATCTAATCGTTGATTTTCTCACGAGAAAAAAATGCTACAACGGGGTCAAAATAGTGGCTCGCGGGCCACCCCAAACACGAAAATTGCCCGATAACGACGAAGTAAAAAACCCTCAACATGCTCCTAAAAGCAACAATCATAGCCTAAACCAAGCTCTGTTACCAATTGAAGGAAATAATAGGAGAGAAATTGGACCTTCCTCCACGTATGATGTAGTCGCTTTGATTGTTGCTTATGTTAAGATCTTATGATCTGTGTCCTAGCCTTTTTCTCCCTCCAGGTGGTCAGAGAATTAAAGAAAATTATATCTTCTCTCTCTCAAACACGTGTGCGCGTATGAGAATATGTGTGTGTTGATTATGAATAGAATACTAATATATATAGGCTTCAAATGCCAATATTATATTAATATTTGTAGCCCATTAATTTAATTATATTCATAATGGGCTTCTACATAATTAGCCCATAATATAATTAATTAATCGATTGTGCTACTAATATTTATCAATTATTTGGCCCAACCAATTGATTCCAGATAAATAACATTATTAAATAATGTAAAAATATATTAATCTATTAATAATGATTTCTGAGAGACAATAAATAACTAGGCAACTAATTGGGCCAGATCAGAGATCTAATACAAGAAATAAAGTTGGGCCTCAAATTAATTAGTCATCTTAACTCAGCCCAGAGCAAAATTAATTAATAAACACAGATTCATTCCACTAGAGAATTCCTACCCCTTTATCCCAAATTGAGCAAGGCCTTGTATTTTAGACTTAATCGATCCCCGTATTTAAGATAGGAATATCTGTTTATTAATTAAGCTCACTGGCAGCTTAAATTGCTTAACATCTTATTATGTTACTGAGTAGTACCACTCGACCTCATTAACACACCTGAACTTAATCAACTGGCCGGGTTTAGTGTGTTAATCCTTACGCGTTCCTTAGAGGATATTATCAACCCATTTTACTAGGATACGGTTGCAAGATACAGACAACCAGCCAGAGCCACAAATATCTACTAACACCCAAGATACGTAGATCCGGTCGCGATGACATTCACCTTAGTAGGTCAAAGTGATAGATAGCCAAATGCACTCAGCTGAAGTCTTGCCAAGCTTAAGACCAGCAAAGTCACCGATCTTGGTTCTCCACTAAGGTCAGTCAGGAGAACACATCTCACTGTGATCCATCAATACACCACCTTAAGTATACCAGTAAAGACAAGCACCCAAGACAAGCCACTTCTTACCTAAACTGCAGCTTAAAACGACTACTTATCCTTAGGTTGTTTCAGCTGTGATAATTATTTATATCTTGTCAGTTCAACCAATTTGTGTAGTCTTCTGTGATACCCGACACATTACACAAATCTAACTTTTATACAAGATAAATGATTACATGTGCAAATATATATATTTATCAGATAGGAGAATAAAATAGTGGTAAGGATAAAAACACATTGTATACAAGCATAAAACTTGCTTCCAATATACAAAATCCCAATAGTATTATTGCAGTAGATAGGCACTTCATCTTGATGATTGTCGTAGTCTCTCAGCTGTTGTCGAAGCCACAGTATCTGGACCCAACACCTTCCGGCAGTCATGTATTCGGCTTCAGTAGTGGACGTAGCTATTGAATGTTGTTTCTTAGAGACCAAGATATCAGCTTACTACCGAACTGATAAGTTCCTGAGGTAGACTTTCTGTCGATTTGACATCCTGCATAATCAGCATCAGAATAACCAGTCAGTTCAAGATTATCATCAGTAAGATACCATAACCCAACATCAGGTGTTCCCTTCAGATAACGAAGAATTTTCTTCGTTGAATCTAGATGGCTTCATTTGGGATTCGCCTGAAATCTCGCGCATACACTTACAACATAAGTTATGTCTGGTCTGCTGGCTGTTAGGTATAATAATGAACTAATAATAGTACGCTAATCAGTTGAGTTTACAGATACTCCCTCTTTATCAAGATTAATCTTGAGATTGGTATTCATAGGTATCATCTTCACTAATTTGTTGGGTTCGCAGCCGAATTTTCTGATGAGATCTCTTGTATACTTAGCTTGATTAATGAATATTCCCTTATTGGATTGTTTGACTTGAAGTCCAAGGAAATAAGTCATTTCTCCCATCATCGATATTTAGAATTTTTCTTTCATCATCTGCTCAAATTTCTGACATATAGTCAGATTCCTTGATCCAAAGATGATGTCGTCCACATAGATCTGCACTAATAGTGTTGGTCCCGAGATAAACGTTTAGGTGTAGAGAGGAGAGGGGGGGGGTGAATACACCTGAAAACTTTCTCAACTTATAACGTGAACAGTCCAATTCAGGAGAGTGTCTGCTGAATGAATTCAGTAGACCAGGCAATTTGTTCTGGATCGCGTGGACAGAGTGACTGACTATACTGATGTCAGAATTAAGTACTGTTCAATAGCATGTGGAATAGTGTATGTTGGGAGATGATTCAGTAGCTTAGTGCTAGTAGATTTGAATGATCCCAAAACCCTACTTTGATTGGTGAACCATTTAGTTGTAATTGTTTTGCCTGTCTCTGAGAGTTTCAGACTAAGTAGACATTCTTTCAGCATGGTTCAGGTGCTCAGTTCTGTCTGCTGGCCCTTCAGTAGACTATCAGCCTCAGTACCATGGAGAGAAGACTCAGTAGTGCTGGACTCAGCAGGAGCAACATACTGAGAGGCTTTCATACTCAGTAGTGTTGGACTCAGCAGGAGCAACATACTAAAAGGAGTCTGTAGAACTGGACTCAGCAGGATCAGTTCACTGAACTCAGAGTTGATCTTCAGTAGAGCTAGACTCAGCAGGAGTATGCTACTGAACAAAGATCAGACTCAACAACGGTCAGACAGTCTCTTGACTGACAGTAATCTTATAAGTCAAATCAGTAGAGTCATACGAGGTACAGAGAAGTCAGCTTCAGATCTGCCTTGAAGTCTACTTGTCTCACCTACTTTCTTCAACCTCGACCAATGACGAGCAGTCAGCTATCTACTTTCTGATTAAAGCTGTAAGTCAACAAATGTCCAGAAATGGAGGGAAAAGACTCTGCCAGATTTCCTTGAAAGAGCCGTTAGCTACCCAAAAGAGAGAGACACATGGATCATCGTTTCCAACAGATCTTTCCATGTCTCTCATCTATAAATAGAGGGGAACATTTCAAATTGAAGCTCACGACACATACAAAGAACACACGAGCAATTACGAGCAACTTCAAATCGACTTAACCTTTTCGCAAGATCTCCAGAGAAAACCTTCAAGTGAAAGGCGACATTCTTTCTCAGAGGGAACCAAGCTGAATCAGATTCAAAGCTTCTAGTATCCAAGCAATTGAACACGAACCCAGAGTTTATACCTCACCGTTCGTCGCTCTAGAAGCCTCATTCTTGTTCCCTTCCCTCTAACCTAAGCTCAGCTGACCATATCTATAGCTTAGATCGAAGGAGTTCATTCCTGCACTGTTCTTTATTGTAAAGAACTCCTTCACAGTTGGAGAGTTTGTCAAACGCTTTAGTTTGATATCTCATAAACTGAGACTTGCTCAGTATAATCACTAAGACCAGTGTTTGTCCAGTGCACAAACAGACTGAGACTAACTCAGTATAATAAAATAGCCTCCTGATCTTTTCGGATAGTGGACGTAGGATTGTTGGATCCGAACCACTTTAAAAATCGTTGTGTTATGTGTGCTCTGTTTTACTGTTGCATTGATTACTATTCATACTGAAAATATTTTTCAAAATCATTCAACTGTGTTTCAGCAAAGCTTAAAAGACTGCACTAATATACTGAAACAGTTTTACTAAAAATATTTTCTAACTCAACTAAATCGGGCCTACACATTTCCGCACTCTACTGAACTCCTAGTGAACGATACTGAATTCTGACTTAGGTCAGCTAGCAGGCCTCAGAAGAGTCATTCACTCTCCCACGCGATTCAGAACAACTTATTTGGTCTACTGAACCTGTTCAGCAAGACACTCTCCTGAAAAGGACGGTTCGCATTTTAAGTTGAGAAAGTTTTCAGGTGTATTCACCCCCCCTACACCTGAACGTTTATCTCAGGACCAACAGTGTAGGCCCAATTCAGTTGAGTTGAAAACCTTTTTATATAAAACTGTTTCAGTAGATTAGTGCACTCAGATTAAGCTTTGATGAAACTCTGTTTTATGATTTTGTAAAATAGTTTTCAGTTATGAACAATAAATCAATGCAATAGTAAATGAACACAATGATTTTAAAGTGGTTCGGATATCAAACAATCCTACGTCCACTGTCCCGAAAAGATCAGGAGACTATTTTATTATACTGAGTTAGTCTCAATTGGTTTGTGCACTGGACAAATACGGCCTTGAAGATTATACTGAGCAAGTCCCAGCTTGCAAGGATCAAATTATAAAGTTTAACAAACTCTCCAACGATGAAGGAGTTCTTAACAATATGAATAGTTCAAGATATTAACTCCTTCGGGTCTAAGCTATGGATATTTCAATGGAGCTTAGGTTAGAGGGAAAGGGAACAAGAAGTGGCTTCTAAAGTGATGAACATTGAGGAAATATCAGCTTAGGTTAGAGGGAAAGGGAACAAGAAGTGGCTTCTATCACTTGGATACTAGAGGCTTTGATTCTATTTAGCTTGGTTCCCTAGAGCAATGTAGTTGCCTTTCGCGTTGTGTATTTCACTGAAGTTCTTGTGGAAAGCTTGTGTTCTTGTTCGTTCAATGCTCGTCTGTGTTCGATATATTCTTCGATTTGATTTTCCCTCTATTTATAGAGGTGAGCTATAGATAGATCTGTTGGAGACGAGTTGTCCACGTGTCACTCTCTTTGGGTAGCTAACGACTCTTTTAGGAATCGTGCAGAGTCTTTTCCTCCATTTCTGGAAAGTGGTTGACTTGCAGCTTTAACCAGAACTTTGACAGCTGGCTGCTCATCATTGGTCGAGGTGTAGAAAGTAGTTGAGACATACAGACTTCGAGGTAGATACTGAAGCTGACTTCTCTGATGTGAACAACCTTGGACAACTCTACTGATTTAACATAGAAGATCATCTGACAATCAAGGAGACTGTCAGGCCGTTACTGAGTCTGACTTGGGGTTCATTAGTATACTCCTGCTGAGTCCAACTCTACTGAAGGTCGACTCTGAGTTTAGTGAACTGCTCCTGCTGAGTCCAGTTCTACTGACTCCTTTCAGTATTCTGCTCCTGCTGAGTCCAGCACTACTGAATCTGAATACCTCTCAGTATGCTGCTCCTGCTGAGTCCGGCACTATTGAGTCTTCACTTCATGGTACTGAGGCGGATAGTCTATTAAGGGATCAGCAGACATAACTCTGAGTTTGGACCATGCTGAAGGAAAGTCTACTGAGTCTGAAACTTTGAGAGACAATGCGTTACTATTACAACGAAATGGTTCACCTATCAAATTAGGGTTTTGGGATCAGCCAAATCTTCTAAACAATCTACTGCTGAATCCTCTCCCAACAACTAGGATCTTATCTTCTTACTTGATACTGAATAGGGTGCGATCTACAGTTTCCTTTTGGTAACATTTCTGAAGTAGAAAGTCTAATAGGGTATCGTACCAAGCCCTGGGTGCTTGTTTTAACCCATTCAGGGCTTTCTTAAGTCTGTAAACCTGATATCCCTGTTGAAATGCGAAAGGTTGTTCAACATTCTTCTTCCTTTAGTACGCCATTCAGGAAAGCTAACTTCACATCCATCTCATAGACTGTGAATTGCTGATGTGAATTGTTGATGTGTTGCATAGACGAATGGCTTCCAATCATACAACTGGAGCGAACGTTTCTTCGAAGTCTATCCCTTCAGCTTGACAATATCCCTTGGCAACAAGTCTAGCTTTATTCTTGACGATTACGTTGTTTTCATCTCGCTTGTTTTTTACTACCCACTTTGTTCCTATCACATGCTGATGTCTAGGTCTGTCTACAAGCGTCCATACGTCGTTTCTGGTAAATTGGTTGAGCTCTTCTTGCATAGTAGTGATCCAGTCAGCATCATTCAACACATCCTCAATCGTCTGAGGCACTTTAGTAGACAAAAAGCAGGAGTATAAGGCACTTTCTCCATGACAGAATCTGGATCTTGTCCTGACACTAGCTGAATGATCTCCAATTATTAGATCTGAGCTTTGAGCATCTAACCATGAACGACGATGTCTGGTTACTTCATTTGGAATTGATTCTACACAGATAGTAGGAGTGTTAGGAATTTCAATTGTACTATTCTGTAATTGAAGCAATTCAGTAACAAGATCAGGTCCTACTGACTCACCAGGTTCAGGGGTATTCAGATTAAGAACATTAATAGTTCCCCTGAGTTGTTATTCTCAGTAGAGGTCTCAGTTACCACTGGGGTTTCTTCATCGACCTGAATTACATGGGATTGATTCTGTTCATTAGAATCAATCTCCTCAGCTTGATTCTGAATTTCATCGTCTAAATCATCATCCCAACAATTATGGATCTTTTCGATGTTATCTTTTAAGCTTAGATCATGTATCTTGCTCCTGACCTCTTCAGTATCTTATTGAGAGTTTGACTTCCTGTCCTCAAAAGTAAATTCATCAAATACAACATGAGGGCTTTCCTCAACGCAAGGGGTCCGATAGTTAAAGACCCTGAAAGCTTTGCTAACCCTAGAGTATCCTAAGATAACTTCTTGGTCTGACTTGCTATAAAAAACCTTTAACTGGTCCTTTCCATTATTGTGGATAAAGCACGAACACCCAAAAACATGAAAATGAGATATAGAAGGAGTTCTCCCTTTCCATAATTTATATGGTGTCTTCATGTGCATGTGAGTCAGTAGAGATCTGTTGTTAGTGTAGCAGGCAATGTGAGTAGCTTCTGCCCAGAACTTCAATGGTACACCTGAGTCTGCGAGTAATGTTCTTGCTGCTTCTTTAAGGGTTCTGTTTTTCCTTTCAGCTAGATCATTCTGCCGAGGCGTACGTGCCGCTGAGGTCTCGTGTTGAATGCCATCAGCTTCGCAGTTGTCCTTCATCATTGATTTCAGAAACTTTGTTCCACGATCTGAGCGTATCCTTTGAATCTTAGTATCCTTCTCGACGCTTAGCCGTTTCAGTAGTTTCGGCAGTTCAGATTTGACGTTAGATTTATTGGCGATGAAAATCACCCATGTATATCTTGAATACTGATCAATGACTACAAGAGCATATTTCTTTCCTCTGATCGTCATTGGATTGACTGGCCTAATTAAATCCATGTGAAGCAGTTGAAGTATCCCATCAGTAGAGAGTGACGGAATAGGCGGATTGCTTGACTTTGTTTGCTTCCCCTTCAGGCATACCTCATAATTCTTATGTCTTTTGAACACTTCCTTAGGCAGTCCTCTGACTTTAGCATTCCTTGCTAGGTTGTTCATAGTCTTGAAGTTTAGATGGCTCACTCGTCTGTGCCACAACCATGTTGTTCTATCATCTGATTCATGTGTGCTAGAAGGAAAGCTTAAGGTTCGTCGGTATTCCATTCAGCATAATAAATATTTCTTCGCCGCGAGCCTGATAAGACAGTTTTTCCTGCAGATTTATCAAGAACATCACAAAAACCTGCGTCAAAAGTCACTTTATTGGAGTTATCACATAATTGACTGACAGAAAGGAGATTATGTTGAAGTACTTCAACATATGATGATCTAGGAATTGTTGCAGTCCCTATTTTCAACGTTCTGTATCCCCTTATGTAACCTTTGGACTTATCATAAAACTCAATTCTGGCTCCTTTTTGTTGAACATAGTCGATCAGTTGATTCTGCTAATGCGTCATGTGTCTTGAGCATCCGCTGTCCACAATCCAAGGGTCCTTTAGCACCTCATCCTCTTCTCCGACCATGAGACACAGTTCAGTGTCTTCAGCTTCAATCGCGACGAACACAACATCATCATCTGATGATTCCATGAAAAGTTCTGTGTTGCTTGAGCAATCAGATAACTCTCAGCTATGTAGGCTTGCCTCTTTCTGACAAACTTATCACGTTGGGCCTGCCGTTCAGCTCTTTTAGCTGCTGAGATCTCTGGATATTCATACTGGTAATGTCCTTGCTTTTTGCAGTTATAGCACACTGAGCTTTAGCCTTCCCTTTCAGGTGTATCGGTATGTCCAGTGGTGGCAGCTTTAGTATTCCTAAATTTAGGTAGAGATTTAGATTCACTTTTCAAGTGACTATTTTCTCTCTTACCATTGATAGTTATAAGATCTCTTCATCTTCATTCTCTGAAATTTATCCTCCTCCTTCTGGTATTTCACCGCAAGGAGAGCGTACTTTTCAAGCAAGTTGTCAGCAGATGGTATTTTCACTGGGCTTCCAGCTGACTGACTTGTGCTTGAGGGACTTGCTCTGGGTGTGCTGACTGATGCCTTATAGGCGTGATCCATTGACACTTCACTCTCAGCACCGGGGGTGTGTGGGAGATTAAATTCGAACTCCTCTGCCTTTAATTCTAAAAATATATAATCAGGAGGAACATAGTTCAGGTTAGTTCTCCTTCAGACATGTAGCAAAAGAGCACCACTTGGGCCTGCTAAGAGCCCTTAAGATCTTGGTGTTGGTCTCCTTATTGCTGAATGTTTCCCCAGTCCGTTGATGATGTTGATTTGATTCATGAATCTGACACTGAAATCATCAATAGAATCCCCAGGAAGCATAGCGAATGCTTCAAGCTTCTGCAGCTCTAACTCCAGTTTGTTTTCTTTAATCTGTGGAGTTCCTTGGCTTAGCACAACTAGAGCTTCCCATAGCTCCTTTGTTGTCTTGCATTCGTGCACCCTACCAACGTTCAAGTCACTGATAGGTGTCAGTATCATATTTCGTGCGACTCGATTGAGATTGTGCAACTTTCTCTCTTCAGGTGTGAAGAGGCTCTTGCTTTTGGGGACTTTCAGGCTGGTTCTAGCACCTGCTACTCCTTCTACTACAATTTCGATGTTTTCGATCATAAAACAATAAGGCCTTCCTTTAGAACGTCGGCCATGCTGTCATGCAGTGATGTTAGATGAGCCTCCATCCTCACCCGCCATACCGCATAGTTTTCTGCCGAAAACATGGGTACTGTCCTAATACCTGAAAATCAGACACGTTAAAGAATATGGTATAGAATGTGATGAAGAGATGCAAGTACATAGAAAATGGTTTTCAAGGATCTGTTCAAGTTTAGACTAGTAAACAGATAACGGTGATCTAGAAGAACACTGCTCTGATACCAATTGTTGGTCCAGGGACGCGCTTTAGGTGTGCGTGGGGGGGGGGGGTGAATACACCGAAATGCAGAAACTAAAACTCAGAACGCGAAAGTCAGCTTTAGCTGAAGGTTGCTACTGAACTTTGTCAGTTAGCTAAATATGCTTTCTCGATCGCGTGGGTAGAGATTCTCCTACTGAGTACAGTCCTACTGACTTATGTCAGTGAATAGTAGTTAAGTACAAGAGTTCGTGTACGGCAATGTTGGCCCTTAAAATATGCGTCTTAGTTGAAAATCCCTTTTTATGCTTGTTTGATTAAAACTCAGTTGAATGTTGAATGAACAGTTGAATCAACGCAACAGTGAAATCAACACAGGCAGTTTTTAAAGTAGTTCGGACACACAGGGTCCTACATCCACTGTCCTGAACTAAGAAGGAGATCTTGTATTAATTATACTGAGCAAACCTCATTTGATCTGTTCAAAGGACATATTCTCACTTGCTTTCTTATACTGAGCAAGCATTAGTCAATTTGTATGCAAGACAGATATCTACTTATAGTCGCAGTGACTGTACAAATCTTAACCTTTTTAAGGTTAGATTTTCTCCAACTACGAAGGAGTTCATAGAATAAGAACAGTTCAATAAAATTGAACTCCTTTGAGGTTCTAAGCTATTGAGTATTACAATAAACACGCTTAGATAGAGAAAGGGGAATAATAATTCTCTAGAGAGAAGAACTAAAGGAGATCTAAAATCTATGAGCAAGTTCTTCGCTTGAATATCGCTTGTAAGTTCGGTAGAGTGTTTGAGCTTTGATTGCTTTGGTTCCCGGTGTCTTTCTGCATGAAGACTCTTCTCTATTTATAGTCTTCGATTTGTGAATAAATCCGTTGGAGGGAGTCTAGACACGTGTCGAATAAGACGAGAAAACGGCCATAATAATTTGAACGTTGAGTAGAGGCACTGTAGAGATTTCTCTTTTTCCGTCTAGGAGCAGCTTTATGGCAGAGCAGGTAAGGCGCTGCCAACTCCTTATTGGTCGAGGTATATTTGAGTTGGTGAGGCTTATTCAAACTGAAAGTATGATGAGTTGACTTCCTCTGAATCCTCGGACCTTCACTTGATTGTCCTCTATTAACATTCGTCTGAACAACTCAGTTGCTGACTCGATTTCCTTTGCAGATTCATTTGGTCGATAGCAGGCGAACTGACTTCCTCGATACTGAGTTCTTCGGTTGAGTGCAGAATCTTCTACTGAATCCACATCTACTGAACTCTAGCCTACTGATTTCTAAGAGCTGAACTCATCTAAGCTATTACAATATCGAAGGTCCATCATTCAGCTAGGGGTTTTGGGATCTTCAAATCTTATCATATGTTCAATCCAAAAAAACATAAATCGAGACATCATGAGATGTCGCATGGATGAGGGCAGTTTTGTGCACGATCACGTCATGCACTTGATTAATCTCATGAATATGTTTGATTTGCTCGGAGGAGGTATCGAGGTTGAGCCCAAGTGCAATATCATCTTGAAGACTTTGCCCAAGTCCTTTGAGAGCTTTCACCTCAGTGATGTGGTGTTAAAGAAGGATTATACTCTTAAAGAGTTACACATCAACTTGGTCGCAGCGGAGGGAGTGATGGGCAAAGGTGCACAGGTCATGAACGCTTTCCACCTCCAAGGGACTAATGTTTCCTCTGAAAGGTGGAAATAAGTAAAAGGGTAATTAGGGTGGAATGTCCAAGTCCAACAGTGGGAGCAAGCATAAGGGCTCTTCCGGAGGCGTAACTGAGCATAAAGGGAAATGCAAATGCTTCAAGTGCAACAAGGATGTGTATTGGAAGGCTGACTACCCTATGCTCAAGGCAAAGAACAAAGGTACTCAAATCGCTCTTGTCACCGAGACTGTGTTGGTTACCTCTTTTACCCATGAATGGGTAGTGGATTCGGGGGCAACTGATCATGTTTTTTACTCCATGCAGGGACTTCTGCGGTCAAGGGATCTGAGTGTTGTCTCCATAGGCGATGGATCAAGAGTTCCTACACTGACTTTTAGAGATTTATCTTTGCATTTTCTAGATAAAGTACTAGCATTAAGAAATGTTTTGTATGTGCAAGACTTTAGGCGGAACATAATTTCTCTTAGTAAACTGTTTAAGTAGGATGGGTATAAATCTATTTTGATGATAGGGTTTCTATCATGCGAAATAACGATGTTCCTATGTTGTTCCTATGTTGCAACTACATTAAACAAAGATCTTTATACTATATCTATCGTACTTTTACGTTGTTCCTATGTTGCAACTACATTATCACCCCCTAAGAAGAGAAAACAGCCTTCTAAGGAGAATCACACATATCTTTGGCACATTAGTTTGAATAGGACCCAAAGGTTGGTGATAGATTGATCATTGGAGTCTCTTCAGGTTGAACCATTTCCAACCTGCGAATCCTGCTTGGAGGGGAACATGGTGACTAAACATTTTAAGGCAGACGGTAATAGGGCCAAAGATGTATTGGGGTTGATTCCTTCTGACTTGTGTGGACCTCCACACAAGTTCGTGGAGGTTATGAGTACTTCGTCACATTTATTAACGATTACATAAGATTTGGGTACATCTATCTTTTTCGCCACAAGTCTGAATGTTTTGAGAAATTCAAGGAATATAAGGCGGAAGTAGAGAAGTTAGATGCCAGTATCAAGTCACTACGACCTCAGCAGCTAGTTCAAGAGTTACTTGAAACAATGTAGGATTACATCCTACTTGACAACACCAGGTAGGTACACCTCAGCCGAATGGTGTGTCAAAAAAAGAAACTGAACCCTTTTGGTCATTGTTTGATCGATGACGAGTTATGCAACCCTGCCTATTTAGTTCTGGGGATATGCCTTGGACACAACAGCATACTTGTTGAATCTAGTGCCATCCGAGTCAGCATCTCAGACCCCTTTCGAGTTGTGGTTTGGGCATAAGCCCAGTTTCAACCACATATTGATTTAGGGTAGTCCAGCATATGTGCCGAACAAACAACCCGACAAGTTGGATGCCAGTTCTGAAACAATGCTCTTTGTAGGCTATCCTAAGGGAACAAACTGTTGTTCTTTTTACAGTCAAAGGATCAGAAGGTTATTATTAGCACCAACGCTAGATTCCCTTAAGAGGATTACGTAAATAATCACAAGTCCAAAATCTATCCTTGAAGAAATTCATGGAGGTCGAGTTTCACTCAACAAGCCAAGAGTGCAAGAAATGTTACCACAAGTAATTGCATAATCAATTGACACAGAGCCAGTAACCACTAGGCATAGTGGGAGGGTTATTATACAATCAAATCGATACATCTTGGTGGGAGAGACTTCGGATTTTCTCCAAGCAGACGAACAAGATGTAGTCGACCCATGGACCTACGCCGAAGTAGTAGGAGATGAAGATGCAGAATCATGACAAGTCGCTATAGACTTAGAGTATGATTCCATAAGTCTTATGGATGCATACAAGGTCACAGAGCTACCGGCTGGCTGCAAGGCCATTGGTAGTAAGAGGATATACAAGAGAAAGCGAGGTCCTGATGGAGAGGTCACGGCTTTTAAAGCCATGTTGGTTGCGAAATAATTCACTCGGAAAGAAAGTATCGATTATGAGGAAATCTTTTGGCCGGTAGTGATGCTCAAGTCCATCAGAACACTCCTAGCCATAGCTGCTCACATAAACCTTGAGGTTTGGCAAATGGATGGAAAGACCGCTTTTCTATAAGGTTACCTTAAAGAAGGTAGGGACATCTATATGCAGCAACCTGAGGGTTAAGTGAAGTAAGACGAAGTGCATCCATTGTGAAAACTGAAGAAGTCTATTGTTGGTCCCGAGAGCACGTTCAGGTGTAGAGGGGGGGGTGAATTCACCTGAAACCGATTTTCTCAACTTAAATATGAACAGTCCTTTTTCAGGATGATGTCGTACTGAAAAAGTTCAGCAAACCAGATAAGCTGTTCTAAATCGTGTTGGTAGAGTGACTGACTCTACTGAGACCAGCTAGCTGACTGAGAGTCAGAATTCAGTATCTTGCAGATAGAGTTCAGTGGTGCGGAATAGTGTAGGCCCAATTCAGTTGAGTTAGAAAAATGTTTTTATCAAAACAGTTTCAGTTGATTAGTGCAGTCTATTTAGTTTGCTGAAACTCAGTTGAATGATTTAAAGAAGGTTTTTCAGTATGAATAGTAAATCAATGCAACAGTTAAGAATAGAACACACGACACAAAGATTTTTAAAGTGGTTCGGACATAAAAATCCTACGTCCAATGTCCCAAAAGATCAGGAAGCTATTTATTATACTGAGGTAGTCTCAGTTGGTTTGTACGCTAGACAAACACTGGTCTTGAGATTTATACTGAGCAAGTCTCAGTTTACATGGTTATCAAACTGAGTGTTTGAAAAACTCTCCAACTGTCAAGGAGTCCTTTACAATAAGAATTAGTTCAAAGATGAACTCCTTCATCTAAGCTATGGATATATGCTATTGAGCTTAGGTTAGAGGGATAGGGAACAAGAAGGTGGTTTCTAGAACGACGAACAACTGAATATAGCTTTGGGTTCGTGTATCGTCGCTTGGATACTAGAGGCTGTATGAAAAAGTTAAGCTTGGTTCCCTATGAGCCAGAATGTAGTCTTTCGCCAGAGATAGATTCTTCGAACTTCTTGCGGAAGACTTAGGCTTTTCGGATTAGCTCATTTGAATGCTCTGTTTGTGTAGTTTGTTTTTTTCGCGTATTCGTAGTTTGTTTTTCTCGTGAGCTTCAAATTTGATTTATCCCTCTATTTATAGAGAAGAGATTAAGATAGATCCATTGGAGACGACGATCCTTTGTCTCTCTCTTTTGGGTAGCTAATGGCTCTTTTGAAGTATGGTGGCAGTGTCCTTTCCCTCATTTTCTGGAAAGTTGTTGACTTGCAGCTTTAAGTAGATATAGGTTACGTGTCTGCTTGTCATTGGTCGAGGTTCAGAAAGTGGTTGAGACAGAACAGACTTCAAGGGGATTTGAAGCTGACTTCTCTCTTCCTCGTATTGACTCTGCTGAAAGGTGACTTCAAAGATTCTGACAGTCAGAAGACTCTGTCCGTTGCTGAGTTTGATCTCTGATTCAGTAGCATTCTCCTGCTGAGTCTGCTCTACTTGAAGATCAGATCTGAGTACAGTGAACTACTCCCGCCGAGTCCAGTTCTGCGACTCCTTTCGCATATCTTTGCTCCTGCCGAGTCCAAGATTTACCGAGTCTTCTACTTACAGTGCCGAGGCGGATAATCTACCGAGTGCTCGAACCGAGAGCAGAGGGTCTCGCGAGTCCGAACAAAACAAAATACAACGTAATGGTTCACCAATCAATATAGGGTTGTGGGATCTTCAAATCTTCATAAATACATTCAGAGCACAGGGCTACTGACTGTTTCACAGCATAGAAGACTGAATCATTTCCCACTATTATCGACACTGCTGAGGGTAGATCATCACCCAACATTTTCCCCCTATTTGATGATGCCAAAACCTAATAGCTAAACATGCAACCTAACACTATGACTTCTCAGAAACAGAGCTCCTTACAACTATTACAAGTAGGATCAGTGGAGTTGTTCTTCAAGTCCTAGACTACTGAGGGGATCAGGGCAGAAGGTCAGAATAAATACAGAGTCTGAGCAACAATTTCCCCCTGTCTTAACAATATTTTCCCTTTATCTATCAAGTTTATCAGAATCTAGCTAAGCAACAACTGACAATAAGTAATCAGACAGTGAGTGTGTGAGTCAGTAATCACTTCAATGATTCTGAGTGTTAAGCATAAATAAACACGGCTGTTCAGACAATAAGATATTGTCAAAGCCAAACAGAGATATATTATATATATGTAAAGAAGTTCAGTACAGTTACATCTCTGCTAAGCTAGAAAATAAGAAAAAGATACAAAGAGAACACAGAAGCAAAGAGTCATTTGAACTGCCTAATCCTGTCTTTGAAATCTTGGGATTGAGATTCAGGGAGAGGCACTCCATACATGCGATAGGTGACTTTTCTCAGCTTCAGTATCTCAGCAAAGTCCGCTGTATCCTCTTCATCAAGAAATTTGGCTTCAGCATCGTCCTTCACTTCTTTCTCTATAACACCATAGTGAACGGATCCATCAAGTCTCTGTGGGGGTGGCAAGATTCTAGGATCTGGAACTCTGACTTCAACATGTTCATTGACAGCTTTCTGCAATCTGGCATACATGTCTAGGTCGGCTCTCATCATCCATTCAGTGTAAGCTTCTGCCTTGCGCTTGTCAGGCCAGAATCTCCAGAAGTAGTTCCTTTTAATGAACTCTATCTTCAGCGCTTCCCATCTCTGAGTGAATTCTACTGGCACCCATTCATCAGTTCTAGGCCATCTATGAGTCTTCAGATCCGTAAGCTTCCTGAATCTTCTGTATCTGTAAGGGATATCAGCCTTTGAGGGGATCCTCTGACTCGCTTCCTTTTATGTGCTCAGCCTGAGGGCTTCAAGGTCTGCTGTATGTAATCTTTCCCTGGCTGCTTCAATCTGCCTAGCCTCTTCACCTCTGTACAAGTATCTGTCTAACTGAGCCCAGATCTCTTCCATTTCCTGTTCTTGTTCCTTAGAGGCAGTATAGGAAGGCTTGTGAGGTGGCTCTTCTTCTGAGTCAGTAGGAGTAGAAGATTTTTCTTTGGAGGTGCCCTACTGCTCAGTAGACTTTTGTTGCTGCTCCTTCTCTTTTTGCTTGTCAGCTTCGTCCCTGAGTTTAAGTGTTCTGGGAGGCAGCCTTGACCTTGTTCTCTTGCCCCCAGCTGGAGCCTTGGTTTTGCCTTTGACAGGCTTCGGTTTAGGCTTTTTAGCTGCTTTAGCTTTGGCAATCTCCCTTGCCAGCTTCTCGTCAGCGGCTATCTGAGCCGCCTCCTCCGGGGTTATGAACCTCCTGGGTCCTTTCTTCTTGGAGGGAGGTGTTGGGAGTTTCAGTACTTTCTTGCCTTTACCGACAACAGGAGGTGGAAGAGGAGCTTCTTTCTCTTCAGAGTCCTCCTCATCAGCGTACTCGGCAACTTCTCTAATGATATCGAGAGGAGGCTGAGTTGCCTGAGTCGCGACTTCTCTAGCTCCTGAGCCACTTGGGCCTGTCTCAGTTGAAGCTGCAGCTGCAGCTGAGACACCCTGGGCCTTGCCAGTTTCAGTAGGTGCAGTAAGGGCGTATGTCTGAGTTGTTGCCCTTGCTACTGACCTTGCTCTCTTCGGAGCCTTCAGTATCAACTCCTTGGCAGCTTCGCCCTTAATTGATTTTTCTATTAGACTTTCCCCCTTAGCCAAACTTTCCCCCTTTTTGGCATCAGTAACTAGGGTTGGGGTTGGAGCAGATACCTTCTTGTTCAAGCTTTTGTAGGAGGCTGATAGATCATCTAGTCTGGCGTGGATCTTGGTCAGCGCCTCATGCAGCTCATTTCTCTCGTTGGTCAGCTGATTGTTGTATTCTTTGTGTGAGAGATCTGCTGCAGCCTTGAACTCTTTCAGCTGCTATTCAACCTTCTCTTCAAGGGCCTTCTGTACAGTTTGGAGTCTGAGTTCATTGCCTTTAGAGGTGGCTGCGGCTGATTCAGTATGAGCGGTTTGAGCGGCCTTGTATTGATTCAGCAATTGATCCTGGCCTTCCTGAATAGTCTTAAGCTGAGCCTCGAATTCAGCTTTCTGTGCAGCTAAGGCATTCATCAGAATGTTGGAGAAGTCAGGGACCTGAGATGAAGAAATGGCTGAACGGAGTCCCTGCAGCTCTGCACTCTGTGCCTCAGTGGTTTGCCGCCAAGTTTTGTGGACGGCACGGGCATGAAGGCGATTATGTGTGCCTTGATCCTTCAGTGCCCTGGCCACTGTTTTTGAGCGATGGATCTTTGGGCTGGGTGCTACTTCGAAAGCAGATTGGAGAAGAAGCTGAGCAGGATCACCTGCCTTCAAAGTACCAGCCACCGTCTGTCCAGGACCAAGGATGCTAAGTGGAGGGTCAGCAGTAGATGCAGTGGCATCCTTGTCCTGTTGAGTTCCCTCATCAGGCTTCTCAGGGCCTGAATCATGGGGTGGGTCCTGACTATCGGGGTCAGACCCATCTGAGGGTGCGGGTGCTGAGACGGGTTGTCTCTCATTCAGAAATGCGAGCATAGCCGCCCTCAGATCCTCGAGCGTGCCGAGGTCAGATGGCTCTGAGTAGCCAATCTTCTCTCTTATCAGCAGCTCTTCTTCATATAGTTGTTCACAGGTATGGTAGAGGACAAGGCGCTTCAGATTGGGCCATTCCTGGAACTTGATCAGCATATGGAGCCTCGCCTGCCTCGCTAATGTAACAAGGTCTGAGTAGCTGGCGATCTCCGGTATCATCTCAGCAATCTCCCGGGAGGCTCTGGATATGAGCGCTGAGGCTTCCATCCCGACAGATTCTTCTTCTGAGGCAGTCTCCGAGCTCTCGACTTCGATAGGAGACGCCTGTTTCTCAGCAGTAGGGATACTTCTGAGTGGAGGGACGTCCAAGGGGCTATCCAGAGTCTGGACTTCTTCAGTCTGGACTTCAGATTGGATCTCTTCAGCTTGGACCCCTTGGTCCATTGTCTCTACATATTCAGTGGAGACGATCTTCTCCACTGATTGAGTCCGCTCAGAAGACTCAAGCTTGTCTCTCAGCTGAAGTGGTGGCTGAGCAATGACGGCCTCTGTTTCCATTGTAGTTTCAGTGGGCGCAACCTAGCTGACCTTCTTCATCTTTTTGGTTGACGTCTTTGGTGTGGATTTCGGTGGGGACCTCTTCTTCTTCGGTGTCGAGGTCTGCTGAGTCCCACTCGTAGGTGCAGCGGGCCCTGAGCCGATCTGTTGAAGGGCTGCTGGCCTATTCTGAAATCTGACTTTCTTTACGTTGAAGTATTATTTGTCAGCGAAGGTGACTTTGTCAGATTTGCAGAAATCCTCTATCATCACGGAGAGTTTGAGTCCATAGAGGAGCTTTCCTTTGGCGCTCAGTCGGTTAGATGCTTTATCAAATTTGGCTGACTGCAGTGTGAATTCTTTGATCAAAAATTCTGTCCAGTTGATCTTGGCCCGATCATATATTGCCATCATCAGTTGCAGTTTGGGCCTAGATACCTAGTCAAACGAGCCTGCTTGACTCGTCGTCAAGAATCGAGTCACAATGTAAGCTAGTGCTCTGTACTGAGGGAGCATAGTGTTCTTGGGAAAAGCAGCTCTGAAAACGGTTGGCTTTCCACAGAACTCAGTGAGGTATTCATCCATTAAGTCATCTTTGTAGTTGAGTGTGCTGTGTCCTAAGTTGGGGAGGTTGAAGCTTCTCTGAAGGGCTTCGCGGATGGACATCTGCATCACTTCAATCGCGTTCCGTGAGGGATCGTGTACTGGATGGACGACGAATCTTCCTCTAATATCTCCATCTACTGAATCATTGTTGGAGTAGATCTCGGCGACTTGGCGCGGAAGAAAGAAAGTCGGCCTCCTGGTCTGAAATCCTTCAAGACCTGTTTCTCTGAGTGCGTAGAATATCTCCTCCATAAAATCCAGATTGCACTCATCGAACTCCATGACCGGTTCACACCAGACTCGATCCTTCTCGATGATCTCTTGCATGTCTGCCGGAGCACCTACTTGAATTCCTGTCATTTTCGTAATCTGCATACACAGCACAGGTCAGTATCGATTAACATATAAGAGAAATAAAGATCATACGATACGTAATAATCATTGAAGAATTACCAAAAGATCTTCTGAATATTTTGGAGAGAATTTGGATAGAAAGGAAGTAATTATCTCAGAAAATCTCGGGTTTTTGAGATATAGCAGATATGGAATGACGGTGTCAAAGATTTGAACTCGAATATATGTATCTTAGAGAAGATGAACAGTTAAAGATCAATGGTTCAGTTTGAACGCGCCTTTTAGATGGACGGCTAGGATTAAGTTTTATAAAATAGGCAATGATCAAATTAGCCGCCTAAGTCAAAAGCCAGTTGTAAATAGCCTAAGTAGTAACTTGATACGACATGCATTAAATGCGTGGTAGAGTTCAGCATGCTTGTACATAGAATGTCGTGTATTAAAATGATCCGTTAAAAATTAAATCACATTTCTTAAAGCATTGAATGCGATGCTGAATCTCATCATAAATGCATAGAATCGTTTTATAGGCTACTGAGTAGAGATACGCAAACCTGTCAGCTGAACATCGTAGTCAGCTGATACCTCATGTAGTTGGTTGTTGTCTCTACGTACTGATTTTACTCAGTACTGAGAGCGAACATTCCCCCTTACTGAATGCTCCTCTCCTGAATCCGCTTACGGACTAGAGTCAGTAGGGTCTAGCAGACCTAGCTCTACTGAAAGTTCTCTGAATCTGGCTTCAGCTAGAGGCTTGGTCAGTATATCAGCCCTTTGATGGTCAGTATGGATCTTTTCCATCCTGATATCCTTCTTTTCTACATGGTCACGAATGAAGTGGTGTTTGATGTCCATGTGCTTGCATCTCGTATGAAGTACATGATTCTGAGTGATTGCAATGGCACTGGTACTGTCGCAGAAGATCGGCACTTCATTCTGAATTACGTTATACTCGCGTAGCTGCTGTCTCAGCCAAAGGATTTGGGCGCAGCAACTTCCGGCAGCCATGTATTCAGCTTCAGTAGTTGACGTCGCTACTGAATGTTGTTTCTTTGAGAACCATGAGATTAGCTTACTGCCGAGGAACTGACACGTTCCAGAAGTTGATTTTCGCTCAATTCTACACCATGCATAGTCAGCATCAGAATAACCAGTTAGTTCTATATTATCATCAGCTGGATACCATAAACCCATGTTAGGTGTTCCTCTGAGATAGCGGAGAATCTTCTTTGCTGAGTCCATGTGGCTCTGCTTCGGATTCGCCTGAAATCGAGCACAAACACCTACAGCATAAGTTATGTCAGGACGTGTAGCTGTTAAGTATAATAAAGCACCAATTATAGCACGAAATTCAGTTTGGTCTACTGATACTCCCTCTTTATCAAGATCGATCTTCATATTTGTGTTCATTGGGATCTTGATTGGTTTGCTGGATGTGCAACCGAATCTCTTGATGAGGTCTCGAGTGTATTTCCCTTGATTGATGAACGTCCCCTTCTCAGATTGTTTGACTTGAAAGCCGAGGAAATAGTTCATCTCTCCCATCATTGACATCTCGAACTTATCCTTCATCATTTCCTCAAATTGCTGACACATGATGATGTTCTTCGAGCCGAAGATGATGTCATCTACGTAGATCTGCAAAAGCAATAGGTCGTCTTCCAGTCGAATGCTGAATAAAGTGCGGTCTACTGTGCCCTTCTGAAAACCTTTCTGAAGAAGAAACTCAGATAGGCTATCGTACCAAGCCCTGGGTACTTGTTTTAACCCATACAGAGCCTTTCTGAGTCTGTGTACTTGATGTCCCTGCTGAAAGCCGGGAGGCTGTTCCACATAGACTTCTTATTTCAGCACGCCATTCAGGAAAGGAGACTTCACATCCATTTGATAAACTTTGAATCTTTGATGTGTTACGTAGGCTAGGAATAGTCTGATTGCCTCCAATCTTGCAACTGGAGCGACCGTTTCATCGAAATCTATCCCTTCAGCTTGACAGTAGCCTTTTGCCACGAGTCTTGCTTTGTTCCTTACTATAGCATTGTTTTCATCACGCTTGTTCTTGAAGACCCATTTAGTTCCAATCACATGCTGATGTCGGGGTCTGTCAACAAGCTCCCAAACTTCGTTTCTCGTGAACTGATTCAGCTCCTCCTGCATGGCTATGATCCAGTCAACGTCTTTTAGTGCGTCCTCAACTGACTGAGGTTCTTCAGTAGAAAAGAAGCAGGAATATAAGGCGCTTTCTCCCTGACAGAATCTGGATCTTGTCTTTACGCTTGCTGAAGGATCTCCAATAATTAAGTCAGAAGTATGAGTATCCAGCCACGATCTACGATGTCTCAACTCTTCATCTGAAATTTGTTCAACACAGATAGTAGGTGAGTTAGGCATTTCAGTTGTACTATTCTGAGATTGAATCACTTCAGTTACAAGAGGTTCAGGGGCATTTAACTCAGGAACATCATTAGTTCCCCCTGAATTATTATTCTCAATAGAGGTCTCAGTTACCACTGGGGTTTCTTCATCGACCTGAGTTACCACGGGATTGACTACGTTCGGAGAGTCAACTGCTCAGCCTACTCTGCCGTGGCCGAGATTCAGTAGACTTGTCTTCAGCTTCCTCATCAGAATCATCATCCCAGCATAGCTGGATCTTTTTGACTTTATCTTTTAGGTTCAGATCTTGTAGCTGCTTACTGATGTCCTCAGATTCAGGTTCAGAGTTTCTGCTCCTGTCTTCAGTAGCAAACTCATTACAAACAACATGAGGGCTTTCCTCCACACAAAGAGTCCGATAGTTAAATACTCTGAAAGCTTTACTGACCCGGGAGTATCCTAAGAACACTCCCTGATCTGACTTGCTATCGAAAGTCTTCAGCTGATCTTTCCCATTATTGTGGATAAAGCACGAGCACCCAAAAATATGGAAATAAGATAGAGAAGGCTTCCTACCGTTCCATAGTTCATATGGTGTCTTCTTATGCTGCTTTGTCTATAGAGATCGGTTATGAGTGTAATATGCAGTGTCAGTAGCTTCTGCCCGGAATTTGGTTGGGAGTCCTGAGTCTGCGAGCAGGGTTCTTGCTACTTCTTTGAGTGTACGATTCTTCCTCTCAACAACCCTATTTTGTTGAGGCGTGCGTGCAGCAGACGTCTCATGCTCTATTCCTTCTGCTTTGCAGAACTCCTCCACCATGAAATTAAGGAACTCAGTTCCTTTGTCATAACGTATTTTGACAATCTTGGTGTTCTTCTCGACACTGAGCCTTTTCAGAAGCGTTGGTAACTCTGTTTTGACGTCAGACTTGTTGGCAATAAATATGACCCATGTGTAGCGCGAGTAGTCATCAATGACCACTAATGCATACTTCTTTCCTCTGATTGTCACCGGAGAGACTGGACCGAACAAATCCATATGTAGCAGCTGAAGGATTCCATCAGTGGAAGGAGATGGAACTGGCGGATTTTGATTCCTTGTTTGCTTTCCCTTCAGACATGCTTCACACTGAGTGTCTTTGCTGAATACTTCATTCGACAGTCCTCTTGCTAGAGTGTTTCTAGCCAATTTGTTAAGCGTTTTGAAGTTGAGATGGCTGAGTCTTCTGTGCCAAAGCCATCCCGTTCTGTTGTCATTCTTCGCCAACAAACAGGCTTCAGGTTCAGCTGAGTTCCAGTCAGCTACATAGATATTCTTCTTGCGCGAACCTGATAACACTGTTTTCCCTATAGATTTATCAATAACATCACAGAAACCAGCGTAAAAAATCACTCTATTCGAGTTGTCACAAAATTGACTAACAGAGGGAAGGTTAGGCTGAAGTCCTTCAACATATGATACTCTTGTAACTGTTGCAGTTCGAATGCTGAGTGTTCCATAGCCTTGGTGTAGCCTTTAGCATTGTCTCCAAACTCGATTCGGGGTCCTTCTTCAGTAGTATAATTCTTCAGCAAGTCCTTTTGGTACGTCAGATGTCTTGAGCATCCTCCACATACCAAGGGTCCTTGTGCACCTGCAAAAACAGAATTATATTTAGGTACCCTTTATTTTTGATTTTGGGTCCTTAGATGTTAGTTTTGGTAACACATATCTGTCTCACGACCCTGGTGGTCTCAGACAGTTTCTTTCCACTTGTGTCAACATATTTAACCACTGGACTGGTTACTGCTGACTTCTGAGGCTTTTCAGGTTTAGGAGTCCGGATCTTCTAAGTGGGTGGACTGCTGACCTTTGCCTTCTGCACGACTTTCTTCTTTTTCTGACTTTTGGGTCCTCCCCTGACTATTGGATCATAGTAATATGACCCATACTGAGCTGGATGTGTCAGTTGAGGAGGTCCATACTGATCAGCCCCCTTTGCTTTGCTGGTTCCCCCTTGACTGAACTGGGGTGATCTGGTGCTGATCTTCTTGTCAGATTGCTGATGGGTAGGATGAGGTGCCTTCATCTTTTGTTTGTTCTTGGCTAGGGGGTTTAGTATATCTGCATTGATGGTCTCCCCTCGAACAAACCTATCAGCTAGCCGGGTTTCTGAGCATACGGGGGCAGATGAGGAGGCTCTCTGGCTGAATCCAAGTCATTTCTTGCAATACTTGGGCTTGTTGCTTGCTAGCATAGCCTCCAGCTTCTTTTCAGCTCCTATGTATCGCTCTGTCATAAGATTCCTCCAGACATCATCACTTTTCTTTAGCATTTCATGCTCGGTCTGAAGTCCTGACAACTCTTACTTCAGCAGACTCAGTTGAGTATCTTTCTGAGTCAAGTCTTTGGTCAGGACTGAGATCTGATCTTCTTGATGCTGAGACTTGGCCAACAGAGAGTTTATCTCCTCCCTGAGTCTCAACTCAAGTCCTTTTGACTTAGTAACGACCTGACTTTCCTGAGAAAGTCTCTGATTCTCCACTTTCAGGGTATCCAATTCCTGAAGAGACTTACTAAGCTGCAAACTCATCTGAATCTGCTCGTCGAGTAGTTCTTCATATGCGATCGCGACATCCTGATTCTCGTCTGTACCTGAAAGAGTGTCGTGTATGCAGTGTGAGGAGGAATTAAATGGTTCATGAGAGTTTACCTCATCCTCTTCTCCTGCCATGAGACACTTTTCAGCATCTTCTTCAGCTTCAAGTTCTAGGGCCATGAAAGCTGCTTCATCATTAGATGAATGCATGAAGGAGTCGACTTCATCTGAGTTGTCTGAGAGTTCACCAGCAATGTATGCTTGTCTCTTCTTGATGAACTTCTCCCTTCTTGCTTTACGTGCAGTACTGAGCTCAAGACAGTCATACTGATAGTGTCCTGGCTTCTTGCAGTTATAGTAGGTGGTGACTCTTTCTTCCTTACTTTCACTGTCTTTCGACTGTGCTGAGTCATCCTTTTTCCTGCATTCAGAAGTATGCGAGTCAGGAGTGTGCTTTGGCGTATATTCAGACTTACCCTTGGATTCTCTGAGGGCTTTAGTCACTTTTCTGCGCCTCTCCTTCTCCTTCTGATACTTTACGGCAAGCAGTGCGTATTTCTTGGCTAGATTTCCCTCTTGTATGTCAGTGAGTGAAGGTTCAGCCTTGCTCGACGCTGGAGATGCTGTGCTGACTGATGCTTTGAAGGCATAGTCGACTTTAGTGTCAGCTTCAACTCGCTGTTTCCTTTGAGGTATGCCAAACTTGAATTCCTCTGCTTGAAGTTCTGAAAAGATATGGTCAGGAGTAACAATATCTAAATCAGAATGACGTAATAAGGTAGCAAAAGGAGTCCAGTGACCGTCTGGCGATGCCCTCAAAATTTTGAGATTTATCTCTCGGTTGGAGAATGTCTTTCCCAGCCCGTTGATAGAGTTCATCAGATTCGTAAATCTGACGTTGAGATCTTCAATGGTGTCACCAGGCATGAGTGACAATCTCTCCAGCTTTTGGAGTTCCAGCGCAAGTTTATTTGCTTTGATCTTCTGAGTCCCCCGACTCAGTAGCGCTAGAGCATCCTAGAGTTTCTTTGCAGACTTGCAGTCCTGAACTCTCCCGAGATAGGAATCACTCAAGGTGGTCAGTATGGCGTTTCTGGCGACGCAGTCTAAGTTGTGAAGTTTCTTCTCCTCTGGGGTGAAGAGACTTCTGTCCGTGGGAATCTTCTTCCCGGTCACCATTCCACCTCCATCTGCTGGATCCTGAGTTATGACGCTATCGATCATGGGAACGATAGGTCCGTCCTCTATAACCTCTGTCATGCTGTCGTGGAGAGAGGTCAGATGAGCCTCCATTCTGACCCGCCATACTCCATAATTCTCTATTGAGAACATGGGTACCATCGTTATAACTGACATATCAGACATGATAAATAGTGATATGAATGAAGAATGATATGCAGTGAAACGTTTTTTCGGATCCATTCAAGTAGACCAGTTTCAGAATAACAAGAGTCTTATAGAACTCCTGCTCTGATATCAATTGTTGGTCCCGAGAGCACGTTCAGGTGTAGAGGGGGGGGGGTCAATACACCTGAAACCGATTTTCTCAACTTAAATACAAACAGTCCTTTTTCAGGATGATGTCGAATGCTTGAACAAGTTCGGCGGACTGATAAGCCGTTACGAATCGTGTTGGCAGAGTGACTGACTCTACTGAGACCTGCAAGCTGACTGAGAGTCAGAATTCAGTATCTTGCAGATAGAGTTCAGTGGTGCGGAATAGTGTAGGCCCAATTCAGTTGAGTTAGAAAAAGTTTTTAACAAAACAGTTTCAGTTGATTAGTGCAGTCTATTTAGTTTGCTGAAACTCAGTTGAATGATTTAAAGAAGGTTTTTCAGTATGAACAGTAAATCAATGCAACAGTTAAGAACAGAACACACGACATAGAGATTTTTAAAGTGGTTCGGACACAAAAATCCTACGTCCACTGTCCCGAAAGATCAGGAAGCTATTTATTATACTGAGGTAGTCTCAGTTGGTTTGTACGCTGGACAAACACTGGTCTTGAGATTTATACTGAGCAAGTCTCAGTTTATACGGTTATCAAACTGAGTGTTTGAAAAACTCTCCAACTGTGAAGGAGTCCTTTACAATAAGGATTAGTTCAAAGATGAACTCCTTCGTCTAAGCTATGGATATATGCTATTGGGCTTAGGTTAGAGGGATAGGGAACAAGAAGGTGGCTTCTAGAACGACGAACAACTGAATATGGCTTTGGGTTCGTGTATCGTCACTTGGATAGAGGCTGTATCAAAAAGTTAAGCTTGGTTCCCTATGAGCCAGAATGTAGTCTTTCGCCGGAGATAGATTCTTTGAACTTCTTGCGGAAGACTTAGGCTTTTCGGATTAGCTCATTTGAATGCTCCGTGTGTTCTTGGTAGTTCATTTTTTTCGCGTATTCGTGTTCGTTTTTCTCGTGAGCTTCAAATTTGATTTTTCCCTCTATTTATAGAGAAGAGATTAGGATAGATCCGTTGGAGACGACGATCCTTTGTCTCTCTCTTTTGGGTAGCTAACGACTCTTTTGAAGTATGGTGGCAGTGTCCTTTCCCTCCTTTTTTGGAAAGTTGTTGACTTGCAGCTTTAAGTAGATATAGGTTACGTGTCTGCTTGTCATTAGTCGAGGTTCAAAAAGTGGTTGAGACAGAACAGACTTCAAAGGGATCTGAAGCTGACTTCTCTCTTCCTCGTATTGACTCTGCTGAAAGGTGACTTCAAAGATTCTGATAGTCAGAAGACTCTGTCCGTTGCTGAGTCTGATCTCTGATTCAGTAGCATTCTCCTGCTGAGTCTGCTCTACTTGAAGATCAGCTCGAGGACAGTGAACTACTCCTGCCGAGTCCGGTTCTATCGACTCCTTTCGCATATCTTGCTCCCGCCGAGTCCAAGTATTTATTGAGTCTTCTACTTCTGGTGCTGAGGCGGATAATCTACTGAGTGCCTGAACCAGAGCAGAGGGTCTACTGAGTCTGAACAAAACAAAATACAACGTAATGGTTCACCAATCAATATAGGGTTTTGAGATCTTCAAATCTTCATAAATACATTCAGAGCACAGGGCTACTGACTGTTTCACAGCATAGAAGACTGAATAATTTCCCACTATTATCGACACTGTTGAGGGTAGAATCAGCACCCAACATCTATTTTTGGGCTTCAACAATCGTCACAATCATTATACATTCACTTCGACGATGTGATCAAGTCTTTTGGATTCGTCCATTGTGAAACTGAAAGTTGTGTGTACCGTTATTGTCGACGGATCCATGGTTTTCCTTGAACTTAAGTAGATGACATTCTTCTCATTGGCAACATTGTTAAGTTGTTGTCCGACATAAAGATATGGTTATCTGAACAGTTGCAGATGAAGGACTTAGGAGAAGCTGCTTACATTTAAGGGATCAAGGTTATCCGAGATCGCCAGAAACAGATGTTAAGCTTGTCTCTGGCGTACTACATTGATACTGTAATTGCTCATTTTAGCATGCAAAAAGCCAAGAAAGGATTGCTACCTTTCTGACACAGCGTTCCTCTATCTAAGGAGTAGTATCCTAAGACACCTAACGAGATAGAGGACATGAGACTCATTCCTTATGCTTCTGCTGTCGGAAGTCTCATGTATGCTATGCTATGCACAAGGCCAGATATCTGCTATGCGGTTAGTATGGTCTCGAGATATCAGTCTAATCCTGGAAATACTTACTGGATTGCGGTCAAACATATTCTCAAGTACCTGAAACGGACTTGAGATTATAGGCTTATTTACTAGTTTGACAATCTTGTATTTAAATAGATTTCCAGGCAGATAGAGACGAAAACAAGTCTACCTTAAGCTATGTGTTTACCTTAGGAGGTGGAGCCATTTCTTGGAGAAGTGTCAAGCAAAAGTGTATTGCTGACTCAACCATGGAGTTTGTTACATGGTTAAACTATTACCTAAGTTATTCGCACTATAATGGCAGCGATCCTCTCAACTGACCAGCTGTGCGCACAATGTCACTCGTTTGCTCAATTACTCGAGAATATGTGTAGGTGTGTGTAATGCAGAAGAATGAAAAAACACACAAATTACTCGCGGGACTGCAGCCCCTAACCCATATTTGCTTGTATATAATATTTTATGTTACCGCTATTATCTCCAATCTGATTATTATAATTTCACAAAAGTGTCCATTATCTTACAAGAGTTAGATCATACAGTGTGTTGTAGATCACAAAAGACTGTAGTGATTGGTTGAACTAGTGAGATATAAATAGTTATCACAGCTGAGGCAACTTTAGGAAAAGTTATCGGTTTAGGATGCGATGTAGATAAGAAGTGACTGTCTTGGTCACTCGTCTATGTTGATACATATTATGTATTGATGGATCGTGGTAATACGTGTTCTTCTATCTGACCAGTGTGAAGAACCAAGGTCTCGGAGACTCAACTGATCTTAAGCTTGATGAGATTTCAGCTGAGTGCACGCGACTAGCTATCCTTTTGAATGACTATGGGTGAGGGTCCTCGCGATCGTATATCTCTGTATAATGGGTGAGTGTTGTTGCATGCAGCTCAGGCTGGTTATCTGCATCATGCATCCGTATTCTGTTAAAGGGTTGATGATATCCCCTTAAGGAGCTCGAAAGGTTTATCATACTAAACCCTGCAGGTTGATTAAGATTAAGTATGATAATAAGGTCGAGTGGTACAACTCAAGGATAAGATATTTATTGTATTAAGTAGTCAGTAAACTTAATTAATTAAATATATTCGATATAAAAAATATGACGATTAATTGAAGTTAAAAATACAAGCTCTGACTCAACTTTTCAGATAAAGGGGTAAGTTAGCATATATTCTTTAGTGGAATGATTCTATGTTTGTGAATTAATAATACTCTGGGCTGAGTATGAAAAATTAATTCACTTGAGGCCCGACTTTATTTCTTGAATTAGGTCTCTGGTCTGGCTCACACATATGCCTAGTTGTATGTGACATTTTCTCTCAAACTCACTAGGCTATTTCATTGCCTGGAATTGTTTGGTCCTTTAGTGGGCCAAAATAACTGGTGAGGGTGTAGTGACCACTTTTACTATTTGTATTGGGTTTGGAGTCAAAAGCCCATTAGGGTTCCTTTGACTAGCCCTTATAAATAAGGATAAAATGGGTCACTTGTTCACACTTGATTTCCTAGATATGTGAGTCGTAAAGTGTGAGTCCGAGAGTTAAATTGTCGTGAGCTTCTAGTGCCTCCTTCCATCCGAAGCTGCGAGCTCGGGCATGGGAAAACAATCCAAAAGACATTTTCTGGATCGAGTCAAGAAGATTGTATACTAGGACAATCTTGCGGTATGATTTCCTATATTTTTTACTCGCACTTCACAAACTGGATGCTTAGACTATACACAACAATTTCTCGTATATCTCTAAGGCTTAGTATAGTAATCGCGACCCACTCGCTCGTATAAGGACTCTCAAACAAAGACTCATGCCCAAGTATATTCGATTCCCTCCAGAGACTCACACGCCTCTTAGTTATAGATGGAACAATCCCCCATGTCTTAGGATTCCTATGAAGACTAGGATGCGACATGGTGCCCCTTGATTGGCTGGGGACAGATAGACGTCCCTATCTTCAAGATCCCCTCTTTATCTTCTAGTAGTCATCTATCGTGATACCCCTAATAAATTTAAGTTTATCATATTTTAGTTAATTTCCAAATAAATAGAGTAAATAAATGATAAAGATTTACCTGATTAGATTTTTATCTTAAACTATGCTAATATCTATATATATATATATATATATATATATATATATATATATATATATATATATGACTATATGATATGGAAGATACGGTAAATCTCCTTTCTGTCTCCTCATGATCTCGTATATCCTCCTGCACACGCCACCAACTTACCCCTTTAAGACTACCCACATCCGCAACCTACTTCAACCATACCTTCTAAATAAAATACTCATTTCTCTCTCCAATTACATCACAACCCACAACTTATTTAATTTCTATTCTCATTCCTAACCCAACCCAACCTAACTTATAATTTATTTTCATACTTTTTTTAAATAAATATTATAAATAATATAGTATTTTATTAAAATTTAAAAAATACTATAAAATTATATTATTTAAAATTGATGATGTTAATTAAAAATATTTATCATACAATTAAAAAGTAGATTCTTGATTTTATAACAAAATAGAGATTACACGAAGATTAAAATACTTAAATTGAAATTACTAAGTGATTACAGGAAGATTACACGAAGAGATTACAAAATAGAGATTACACGAAGATTAAAATACTTTAAATACTTGGCAGAGCTTTGGATTCTCATTTTGTCACATGGACTCTTCAATACTTGTCATAAAAAGCTAGGTGGTGTGGAGTGAAGTGGACTTGTCATAAAAGCTTGAATAATGGTGGTGTTTTGTAGATAAGTCACATCTATTGAGATAAAAAGCTACGTGGTGTGGAGTGAAGTGGACTTTTCATAAAAGCTTGCATAATGGTGGTGTTTGTAGATAGGTCACATGGGGTGAAATAGACTTGTCAAAAAAAAAAGCTTCAATTATGATGGTGTAGACTTGTACGAAAACTTCTTCTCACAAGAGGACAATGTCCACAATTATTCTTAAAACGGAAACAACATTAGATTAATGAAGAACTAGATTACATAACTAGATTGCATAAGATAACTAGATTATACTAAATATGACAAATACAAATAAAAACACAAACAAAAGCTCATAAAAGTAATTAGATTCATTTTCCAAACACAATTTTGAGTAGTTCATTTTTTAGCTCTTCTTGCTCGCAGACAAATGATCTCTTGCCAATAGAGCATCCAAGTGTTTTATGCTTCATCCTCATGCTTTGCATATTGATCCTCATTTTCTCCATTTCTATCCTTTCGCGTTCTACGTCGAGTTGAGCATTTGACACATTTCTCATTAACTCAGTTTCATTGTCCTTGGAGACTGTTAAATTATAAAGTTGAGCTGCAAATTCGCTATTGCTATTAGATTGTGATGTCTTACCCTTTCCTTTCTTCTTCGCCTTATCTCTACCTTCAGGACGAGAAAGTGATGGAGTTCTAGTAAACGACTGATCTTCTGAAGTCTTGGATCTTTTCGAGCTTCCACCACTTTCTTGTTCATTAACCTCTTCACTTTCGGGATGGCCACGTGGTGTATCAAGAATTGACCCTAAATTCCACTTGGGAGCTTTACACATAACTTCATTAAATACAACCAAATCTTGGAACTTGCTGCCACCTGCTGCGTAAATTGTATGAGCTTCTTTCTCAATATCTTTTTGGCTCATTCCACTCTTCTTACGAGCACCTGCTTCCTTACAAGCTGCAACCCACTTGTTTGCATTTTCATTAAGTCGTTTCCAACGACCTTTCATTGATTCGATGTTTCGTTTATTCAGCTCATCTGGATTATTGGCTTGCTTCTCATGATACAATTTATGAACACGTGCCCATAGCAAGGTTCCCTTTTGATTTTTGCCTATTATGTTATCTTCGCTAGCGAATAGCCAAGATGACATAAGGGCTACATCTTCTTTGACACACCAAACATTTTTGGCACCCCTCTGGTTTTGGTTTGGACGATGAACATCTGGAAACAAACTCCGAGAGATATTTTGTGATGAGGAGACAAACTGAGAGTGAGGGATTTGATTCAAATTTGGAGAAAATTGAGAATCAGGATAATATTCGGAGTTTGGTTGGTATTCGGAATTGGAAAATTGGCCGGAGTTGATATACCACGAATAATCAGGGTGATTTGGATCCATAAGGTAAGAAGAAAAACCAAGGTTTGATTTGTTGTTGGAAACTTAGAACAAAAGAGAGTTTAGTATTGTTTGTGAAAACTACTCAATATTGGTCTCTATTTATAGAGTAAAAAAAATACGAATTTTGATATAATTTATTTTAATTTTTATGGATAATTAATTAATAATTTTAATCAAATAAAAATCATTATCAATAAAATCTTGTGATCCAATTAGCAATTGCCATTTGTCACGTCCACATTGATTGCCAAAAAAAAGAATAGTAGATGGCCTCAAGGTGTTCAGACGCCTTGAGTTGTGGCAGTGAATGACTTTTCAATTTTTTTTTAATAAATAACAGGTTTGTCGTATTAGGAAAGTATGGGGCGGGGGCGTTGATGGGGGTAGTCTAACAGATGAAGAAAAGTTGATGTAATTGCATGTTATTCTATTGGATAATACCTTGGCAAGACCTCCTCACACCACGTTGCAGCTCTTAATAGAGGAAGAGCAATGATTTCTTGTAGAGTTGGATGACGGAATGCAGGCTTCATCTTGTTCAAGAAAGAAATCTTCATAAGATGATCAATATATATAGTATACTCCTTCCCCACCGTTCATCCTTTCTCACCTTTCACTCTCCAAGTTTCCCCTTTTCTCTCCAAGAGTCAATTGAAAAATTTCAGCGGCTTCACCATTTCTATTATGTTGCAAGCATCGAAGTGCTTAACGTACTTCCATTTTCGATCCTCTCCCTCTTGCTGCTCACACATCACTATAGTAGAACAATGGTTCTCTATTTTTTCAACTAGATGCTTTTATCTAAAAAAATGGTAAAATATGGATTATTGTTCTCTTTTGTTCCTTTTCTTCTTCGTCTATTTTCTCAACCAATCTGAAAGCACATGCTAAACTGGAAGATTTCGTAGCATGATAGGGCCCTAAGTTACCTCTTATTCTTCGCACAACAAGTGTTCGATAACGGGACAACTTGTTTGATTTTTAATGCATGTTCTGTACCTTTGCGTTTTGTTTTTTGTTTTTTTTTTTAAAGAAGTTTTCTTGATTCAGTTCATGTTGAAAGTCATAGTTTATGGTTTGGGAAGTGTAAGCGAGTATCTTTTGTATTCTCCTTCCTTGTTTGTATATGTTCTGAAAATTTAATGGGATTCCTACACTTTCTTCATGTTATGTGTTAATTTCCTCCCTTCCTTATGGCATGAACATATCCAGATTGATCTTCCTATTATATACTTAGTAATGTAGATGTTCTTGCTTCTCATACTTGAATAGTCTGGAATCGATGCAATAAGCAAAAAAGATAAACTTGAACATTGCACATCAAATGCTTGATGAAATGCTTAATTCGTGGCAGTTTAGGTGGAACATGTTCTAGCTCGATTTCTGAATTCCTTATCCAACCTAAACCCAACAATTTAGGTACAATTAGAAAGCCCTTTCCTGGATTTTCGAAACATCTTTTCATTCTCAATTCGAAGCTCGGACCCAGGAGTTATGACCATTCTAAAACGCATGCTGCAGACATCCCCTGTTTTCCCGACAACAAGATAGACAACTTCAGTTTGGATTTTACAACTCTTCAGTAGTCGAGACTTATTGTTGGGGATGAGATTCCGTAGGGATATGAGTTAGTAGTCAAGTAGATCATTGCTAAGGGGTACATAAAACTTGACTTAGTAGATGTGAATTGATTTGAGTTAGTAGTTTATGCAATCTTTTGGGACGCCTTTCTAATATTTGCTATGGGGGAAATTGTAGTGATACTAAATTGTATTGCTATAGAATTGAAGATTGAACCGTTTTGATGTAATAGGCTAGACTTGTTTTGATTGTTTAGATTATTTTAGTCCAAGTCCTGTAAGGGGTATATTGTTGGACTGAACTTCAGTAAAGAAGTTAAAGTTCTAGAATCCCAAGTCATCGGTTCAGTAGTCTTCAGAGTCGGAAGCTGACAACACTCAGTAGAAGATTCTCATCTGCAGACGTTTTAAGAAGTTTCAGTATGATCCCTTATCTACTAATTGAGTTAAGAGCTCCGTTGCATGAGAGTTCCGTTTCTAAGCTAACTACATTCAGTAGAATATCCTTTATCAGCCGACTCAGATGAAGACTCAGTACGATCAACATTGATCTACTGATAGGCTACACTCAGTTGTAGACCGTACGAGGAAAATTGACTGCCCAATCTTTATCAGTCGAATGTCAGCAGAGAACAATCAGTATACGAGGTTTATGGAGTCAACTCAGGAAGAAGACTGATGTCTGACAAGTCTCGCCTACCTCAAACCTCGACAAATGAGAATCAAGCCGAGCTTACCTATTTTGACACAAAATCTACTCTCATGCACAGAACGCCAAAACTTCTGAGGCGATATTTCGAAAATATATAGCCGTTTTCCTTGGAATTTTGTGACACGTAGCATCATCCTCTCCAACGGATACATGCATGGGTTACAACTATAAATAGAGAAGAGTCTCCAAGCTCAAACCACAGGACATCAAAGGAACACAAGCTTACAAACATACAGCTCTCTAGCGCACTCAAAGCCAATCCAACGAAGAATTTACTCAATGAATATCCTTAGTTCTTCTCTCTAGAGAATCTTTAGTTCCTCTTCTCTATGTAAGCATTCATTGTGATATCTTAAGCTTAGAACATACGAAGTAGTTCACATTTTGTGAAAGTTCTTATTGTAAGAACTCCTTCATAGTTGGAGATCATCTCCTCCCCTTCGAACTTCGGTTTGGTTTGTAAAGTCGCTAAAGACTATAACTTAGAAAGGTCTTTCCAATGCACAGATTCCTTGTTGAGGCTTGCTCAGATTAATCAACAAGACCTCCATTGCAGAATCGTAGACGTAGGATCTTGCGTATCCGAACCACGTTAAAAATTGCTTGTGTCGTCTACTGTTTTATTGCATTGTGTTTAAACTATTTACAAAATCACCTTTACATAAAACTGACTTGATAAGTTCACTAGACAAAAATGGTTTTGGTTTGCTTAAAAACGTTTTTAATGAGACGAAGTCAAACGGGCCCCACACTTATCCGCACAATATTCTGCGACTGAACTTCCCAAACTGACTTCAGTCAGTAGAAGGAACTCAACAGTTGAATCACTCTGCCCCGCGATCAGAAGGCTTATCTTGCACTGAACTCGTTTAGTAGCAAATCTCAGCAGTTAGCTGACCATCGCGTTTGAGGAAAAAAATTCAATCAGGTGTATTCACTCCCCCCCCCCTCTACACCTGATACTCGTCTCCGGACCAACAGATTCAATATGATAAGATTTGAAGATCCCAAAACCCCTAGCTGAATGATGAGCCTTATATAATGTAATAGCTTCGTTGAGTTTAGATTGTTAGGAACTCAGTAGGCTAGCTAGAGTTCAGTAGCTGATAGGTTCAGTAGAATATCTGTCATTCAGGCAGAAGAACTCAACATCAGGAACTCAGTTGGGAATGGTGTAACCAACTGAATCTGCAAAGGAATTCGAGCCACGCACCGAACATCTCAGATGAATGTCAGTAGAGGACGATTCAGTAAAAGGTTCGAGGAATCAGAGGAAGTCAACTCAGCATGCTCTTGGAGTTTGAACAAACCTCACCTACTCTCTAACCACAACCAATGAGAAGCCGCTAGCACTTTGCTTGCTCTGCCATAAAGCTGCCTCATAGACTGAAAAAGAGGAAATCTCTATAGTGTCATTCAAATTAATATAGCCGTTTTCCTCTTCTCATTCGACATATGTTTAGACTCCCTCCAGCGGTTCTATTGATGAGTTGAAGACTATAAATAGAGAAGAGTCTTCAAGCAGAAAAGAAAAAGAGGGAACCAAAGCATTCAAAGCTCTTATACACTCTAGCGAACTCAAAGTCGAACCAACGAAGAACTTGCTTAAAAAGAGAGATTATCTTAGTTCTTCACTCTAGATATTCATTAGTTCCCCTTCTCTACTCTAAGCGAGCTTATTGTAGTAAATATAAGCTTAGAAAAACTCAAAGGAGTTAAGCTTTATGAAATATTCTTACTGTAAGAACTCCTTCATAGTTAGTGTTGGTCCGGAGACGAGTGTCAGGAGTAGAGGGGGGGGGGTGAATGCACCTGAGTACAAGTTTCTTTTCTCAAACGCGAAGGATAGCTGAGTTGTAGGTTGCGACTGATGAACAGTGCCAAATAGTAACCTTCAGATTGCGGGTCACAGTGACTCAACTACTGAGTTTCTTCTACTGACTTTTGTCAGTATTAATGCCTCAGGCGGAGAGTTAGTGCGGATAACTGTAGGGCCCGAATAGACTTCCTCTCGATTTGAAAACGTGTTTTCGCAAACCAAACAGTTTTGGCTAGTGCACCTTTAATACGTTTTATGCAAAGTATGAGTTTGTAAAACAGTTGAGAACGATGCAATAAAACAGTAAATAACACAAGCAATTTTTAACGTGGTTCAGATACGCAAGATCCTACGTCTACGGTCCTGCTGAACAGGAGGTCTTGTTGATTAATCTGAGCAAGCCTCAGCAAGGTATCTGTACGCAGGACAGACCCTTCTAAGTTATAGTCCTTAGCGACTTTACAAATCAAACCGAAGTTTGAAGGGGAGGGGATTTTCTCCAACTATGAAGGAGTTCTTACAATAAGAACAGTCACAAAAAGTGAACTCCTACGAAGGTTCTAAGCTACAGATATAACAGTAGAGCTTAGATAGAGAAGAGAGATCCAAAGAAACTCTAGAGAGAAGAACTAAAGATTTTCAACTACGCGAGTTCTTCGCTGGATCTTCTTGAATGCGCTAGAGAGTTTGAATGCTTGAGCGTGTAATCCCTTTGTTATCCCGTGCCTTGAGCTCGGAAAGGCTTCTCTATTTATAGTTGTGACCCAGGCATTTTCGTCGTAGTATTCTATATCACATTCTCTAACCCAACAGTTAGAGAATATCAAACCTTGTGTTTTAATCTTGTAAACTCACTAAGACTATAACTAGAGTATCTGTCCAATGTACAGATCTACTAAGACTTGTTCAGTATAAGCAATCAAGAACTTTTGCTTTGTTCAGGACAGTGGACATAGGATCTTGCGTATCCGAACCACTTTAAAATTGCTTGTGTTGATTTAATGTTTGATTGATTACTGTTCATACTGCATAAAACCGACTTTAAATCAATCAGCTTAAAACGGGTTTTCAAATTGAGACGAACATATTTTGGGCCTACACTTCCACAAACCATATCTTATACTGAACATTGTTCACTAGCATAAGTCAGTAGACAAGACTCAGTAGATAGATACTCGACCCACGCGATCTAGAAAGCTAATTTGGCCAACTGACTAGTTCAGTAGCAACACTCAGTAGTACTGACTTTCTCATTTGAGTTTCAATCTGCATTCAAGTGTATTTACCCCCACCCACCCTCTACACCTGAAGGCTCGTCTCTGGACCAACAATTGGTATTAGAGCGATGTTCTTCTGATCATCATTTTCTGAATACTGGTCAACTCAAACTAATCCTGAAAACCATTTTCTCTGCATTTGCATCTCGTCGTAGTATTCTATATCACATTCTTATATTTTAGGTATAAGGGCAGTACTCATATTTTCAGTTGAAAACTACCCGTTATGGCGTGTAAGGATGGAGGCACACTTAACGTCGTTGCATGACAGCATTACTGACGTCCTGCAAAAAGGACCTATTGTTCCGATGATCGACAACGTCGATCTTGCAACTGTGGCAGCAATAGGTGCCAGAACCGGTGAGAAGGTTTCCAAGGACAAGAGCCTCTTTACACTGAACAACCTCGACCGAGTCGCACGCAACACAATACTAACTATGCTCAGTGATTCTTACCTCGTGGGGGTGCATTATTGCAAAACTCCAAAGGAGCTTTGGGATGCTCTCGCAATGCTAAGCCAAGTAAATCCACAAATCAAAGAAAACAAACTAGAGTTGGAGATACAAAAGCTCGATGCGTTTGCCATGATTCTCAAATTGTCAATAGATGATTTTAGCGCTAGATTCACGAATCAGATTAACATCATCAATGGGCTGGGGAAAACATTCAACAACAAGGAGACCAATACTAAAATTCTAAGGGTGCTCACGAGGCCCAAGTGGTATTCTTTTGCTACTTGTTTGCGAAGAACTGATTTAAGCTCTATTACTCCTGATTATATATTTTCAGAATTGGAAGCAGAGGAGTTTGAGTTCAATCTTCCGCATACCTCAAGTGCTAATACTGAAATGCCAATGGATCATGCATATAAGGCAACAGTCAGCACATCTGGAGCAAGTCCCTCAGTAACAAATCATTCAGCCAGAAGTTCAATGATGAAATCAACCGCTGACAATTGGCTGAGAAATACGCTCTTCTTACAGTGAAATACCAAAAGGAGAAGGACAAGCCCAGAAAGATTAAGATATCTTCAAAAAGCTATCAAGGTAAGAGAGAAAATGTTCATCCGAAAGGTGAATCTAAATCTCTACCTGAATGCAGGAACACGGAGTGTTGGGTGATGATTCTATCCTCAGCACAGTAATACATAGTGGGAAATGATTCTGTCTTCCGTACTGACATGCACTTTGTAGGCTTATGCTCTGAGTGAATCTATGAAGATTTGAAGATCCCAAAACCCTATCTTGATTGGTGAACCATTTCTTTGTAATTGTTTTTGTCTCTGAAGGTTCAGACTCAGCAGACACTCTGCTCTGGTTCAGGCGTCCAGTAGCTTATCAGCCTCAGCACCAGATGTAGAAGACTCAGTATGTATTGGACTCAGCAGGAGCAGTATACTGAGAAGAGACAGTGGAACTGAACTCAGCAGGAGTAGTTCACTGTGCTCATAGGTGATCTTCAGTAGAGCAATCTCAGCTTATTCACTGCTGAATCAGATATCAGACTCAGCAACGACCAGACAGTCTTTTGAACTGTCAGATCTTTTGAAAGACAATCAGCATAGTCAAATACGATGAAGAAAGAAGTCAACTTCAGTATGCCTCGAGGTCTGTTCTGTCTCAACTCCTTTCTAAACCTTGACGAATGACAAGTAGACACGTGCCTTATACCTACTAAAGCTGCAAGTCAACAACTTTCCGGAAAAGGAGGGAAAAGACACTGTCACTCTACTTCAAAAGAGCCGTTAGCTACCAAAAGAGAGAGAGTAAGGGATGATCGTCTCCAATGGATCTTTCCAAGACTCTTCTCTATAAATAGAGGGATCATTCGAAATTTGAAGCATACACGATAATAACAATCACGACAACGAGAACTCACAGAGCATTCAAACGAGCCAACCCAGAAAACCTAAGTCTTCCGCAAGAACTCGAAGAGCATTTCTCCGGCGAAAGACTACATTCTAAGCTCGTAGGGAACCAAGCTGAACCGATATACAAGCCTCTAGTATCCAAACGATGTTACACGAACTCATAGCTAAACTCAGTTGTTTGTCGTTCTAGAAGCTACATTCTCGTTCCCTATCCCTCTAACCCTAAGCTCAACCGAATATATCCATAGCTTAGACGAAGGAGTTCATATTTGAACTTGTTCCTTATTTTAAAAGGACTCCTTCATAGTTGGAGAGTTTGTCAAACACTTTAGTTTGATAACCGTGTAAACTGAGACTTGCTCAGTATAAATTCCAAGACGCGGCTTTGTCCTGTGTACAAGCTGACTAAGACTAACTCAGTATAATAAATAGCCTCCTGATCTTTTGGGACAGTGGACGTAAGATTGTTTGATATCCGAACTTTAAAAACCTATGTGTCTCTCGCTTGTGTCTATTTACTGTTGCATTGATTTTAACTGATCATACTGAAAACTATCCTTTAAAATCATTCAACTCGGTTTCAGCAAACTTGACTGATCTCATTATTCTACTAAAACTGGTTTAATATAAACGTCTTTCCAACTCAACTGATTTGGGCCTAAACTTTTCGCACCACTGGACTCTATCTGCTGATACTGAATTCTGACGGTCAGTCAACTAGAAGATCTCAGTAGAGTCAGACACTTTGCCACACACGATTCAGAACAGCTATCTGGTCTGCTGAACTCATTCAGTACGACACTATCCTGAACAGGACTGTTCGTGTTCTAAGTTGAGAAAATCGGTTTCAGGTGTATTCACCCCCCCCCCCTCTACACCTGAACGTGCTCTCGGGGACCAACAATTGGTATCAGAGTAGGAGTTCTATAAGACTCTTGTTATCTTGAAACTGGTCTACTTGAACGGATCCGGAAGAACATTTTCACTGCATATCATTCTTCATTCATATCATTATTCATCATGACTGATATGTCAGGTATAAGGATGGTACCCATGTTCTCAGTAGAGAACTATAGTGTATGGCGGGTCAGAATGGAGGCTCATCTGACCTCCCTCCACGACAGCATGACCGAAGTACTTGAGGAAGGACCTATCGTTCCTATGATCGATAGTGTCGTAACTCAGGATCAAACAGCTGGAGGAAGAATGGTGACCGGGAAGAAGATTCCTAAAGACAGAAGTCTCTTCACCCCTGAGGAGAAGAAACTTCACAACTTAGACCGAGTCGCCAGGAATGCCATACTAACCACCTTAAGTGATTCTTATCTCGGCAGGGTTCAGGAATGCAAGACTGCAAAGGAACTCTGGGATGCTCTAGCACTACTGAGTCGGGGAACTCAGAAAATCAAAGCCATTAAACTTGCGCTGGAACTCCAAAAGCTAGAGAGTTTGTCTCTCATGCCCGGAGACACCATAGAAGATCTCAGCATCAGATTCACGAATCTGATGAACTCCATCAACGGGCTAGGAAAGACATTCTCCAACCGAGAAATGAATCTCAAAATACTGAGGGCACTGCCATATGGTCATTGGACTCCTTTTGCTATATTATTACGATATTCTGACTTAGATATTGTTACTCCTGACCATATCTTTTCAAAACTTCAAGCAGAGGAATTCGAGTTAGACAGACCTCAATGGAAGCAGCGAGCTGAAGCTGACACCAAAATAGACCATGCTTTCAAAGCATCAGTCAGCACAGCATCCCCTGCGTCGAGTAAGACTGAACCTTCACTCAACGACGTATAAGAAGGAAGTCTCGCTTAGAAGTACGCACTGCTTGCCGTAAAGTATCAGAAGGAAAATGAGCGGCGCAGAAAAGTGACTAAAGCCTATCGAGAATCAAAAGGTAAGTCTGAATACATGCCTAAACGTACTCCTGACTTGCATACTTCTAAATGCAGAAAGAGGGATGACTCAGCACCATCAAAAGATAGCGAAAGCAAAGAAGAAAGAGTCATCGCCTGCTATAACTGTAAAAAGCCAGGACATTATCAGTATGACTGTCCTGAGCTCAGTAGTGCTGAACGAGCAGCACGCAAAGCAAGGAGAGAGAAATTCACCAGGAAGAGTCAAGCATACATTGCTGGTGAACTCTCAGATGACTCAGAAGAAGTCGACTCCTTCATGGATTCATCCGATGATGAAGTAGCTTTCATGGCCCTAGAGCTTGAAGCTGAAGAAAATGCTGAAAAGTGTCTAATGGCAGGAGAAGAGGATGAGGTAAACTCTCATGAACTATTTAACTCTCCTTCACACAGCACACACGACACTTCTTCAGGAGCAGACGAGAATCTGGATGTCAGTACAGCATATGAAGAACTTCTAGACGAACAGATTCAGATGAGTCTGCAGCTCAATAAGACTCTTCAGGAGTTGGATACCCTGAAAATAGAGAATCAGAGACTTTCTCAAAAAGGTCAGGTTGTTATTGAGTCAGAAGGACTTGTGTTGAGACTCAGGGAGGAGATAGACTCTCTGATGGCCAAGTCTCAGCATCAAGAAGATCAGATCTCAGTTCTGACCAATGACTTAACTCAGAAAGATACTGAACTGAGTCTACTGAAGCAACAACTGTCAGAACTTCAGACCGAGCATGAAACACTGAAGAAAAGTGATGATGTCTGGAGAAATTTGATGACTGAGCGGTACATGGGCGCTGAGAAGAAGTTGGAGGCTATGCTAGCAAGCAACAAGCCCAAGGACTGCAAGCAAGGACTTGGTTTCAGCTATGGCACCTCATCATCTGCCCCAGTCCACTCAGAAGATCGGCTTGCTGATAGGTTTGTTCGAGGGGAGACAATCAATGCAGATATTCTGAATCCCCTAGTAAAGAACAAACAAAAGATGAAGGCACCTCATCCTACATATAACAACACTGACAAAAAGATCAGCACCAAAACACCCCAGCTCAGTCAAGGGGGAACCAGCAAATCTAAAAGGGCTGATCAGTATGGACCTCCTCAGCTGACACATCCAGCTCAATATGGTTCTTATTTTTATGATCCTATAGTCAGAAGAGGACCCAAGAGTCAGAAAAAGAAGAAAGCCATGAAAAAGGCAAAGGTCAGTAGTCCACCAGCTCAGAAGATCCGGAACCCTAAACCTGAAAAGCCTCAGAAGTCAGCAGTGACCAGTCCAATGGTCAAATATGTTGACTCAAGTGGAAAGAAATTATTTGAGACCACCAGGGTCGTTAGACAAATATGGGTTACTAAAACTAACATCTAAGGACCCAAAATCGAAATAAAGGGTACCTGAATATAATTCTATTTTGCAGGTACACAAAGACCCATGGTATGTGGACAACGGATGCTCTAGACACATGACATACCAAAAGAGTCTGCTGAAGAATTAAATCCCTGAAGAAGGACCCAGAATCGAGTTTGGAGACAATGCTAAAGGCTACACGAGAGGACATGGAACACTTAGCATTGGAACTGCCAAAGTTCCAAGAGTATCATATGTTGAAGGACTTCAGCATAACCTTCTCTCTGTTAGTCAATTTTGTGATAACTCGAATAGAGTGATATATGACGCTGGTTTTTGTGATGTCATTGATAAATCCACAGGAAAACAGTGTTATCAGGTTCGCGCAAGAAGAATATCTATGTAGCTGACTGGAACTCAGCTGAACCTGAAGCTTGTCTGTTAGCGAAGAACGACAACCGAACGGGGTGGCTATGGCACAGAAGACTCAGCCATCTCAACTTCAAAACTCTCAACAAACTAGCAAGAAACACTCTAGCAAGAGGACTGCCGAATGACGTATTCAGCAAAGACACTCAGTGTGAAGCATGTCTGAAGGGAAAGCAAACAAGGAATAAAAATCCACCTGTCCCATCTCCTTCCACTGATGGAATCCTTCAGCTGCTACACATGGATTTGTTCGGTCCAGTCTCTCCAGTGACGATCAGAGGCAAGAAATATGCTTTAGTGGTCATCGATGACTACTCGCACTATAATTGGGTCATATTCATTGCCAACAAGTCTGACGTCAAAACAGAGTTACCAAGACTTCTGAAAAGGCTCAGTGTCGTGAAGAACACCAAAATTGCCAAAATCCGTTCTGACAGAGGAACTGAGTTCCTTAATTCTATGGTGGAGGAGTTCTGCAAAGTAGAAGGAATAGAGCATGAGACATCGGCTGCACGCACACCTCAGCAAAATGGAGTTGTTGAACGAAGGATCATAACTCTCAAAGAAGCAGCTAGAACTCTACTCGCAGACTCAGGACTCCCAGCCAAATTCTGGGCAGAAGCCACTGATACTGCTTGTTATACTCAGAACCGATCTTTACTGACAAAGCAACAAAAGAAAACACCATATGAACTATGGAACGGCAGGAAACCTTCTCTATC